>CM034703.1:99503080-99518390 GCA_020142125.1 Phrynosoma platyrhinos
ACCAGAAATTTACTTGATTGTTAGGGATTTGGCCTGCATTAGGGCTGTAATGAAAAAGCATGGAACTTAAACCCTCTGCTCAAATTCTTTACCTAAATTAGGGGTCGGCAAGTTCCCCTTACCTGGGGCCGGACCGGGAATCCCCTGGTCTTCCGCGGGCCGATGGTGTGGGGGGAAAATGATGGTGCGCATGCTCATGCTCATGCGCACGCACGCAGCCCCCGCCAACCCCCACCGCCATTGACCCCCACCACCACCATGCGCACTGCCACTGTGGCGCCACCACACGCATCACAGCTGCCATTTTGTTTTCCAGAATGGTGGCTGTGACTTATTTGCACATGCGCAGTACTCTTGCGCATGCGTGAACGAGCTGTGGCCTCCATTTTGGAAAACAAAATGGTGGCCACCAAGTCGCAGCCGCCATTTTGTTTTCCAAAATGGCATCCGTGGCTCGTTCGTGTATGCACCGAGTATGGTGGCAGCGAGGGCAGGGGCCGTTTGGCACGCCTCGGCAGGCCGGGTGTGGCCCGCTGGCTGTAGGTTGCCGACCCCTGACCTAAATTGTCCCCAAGCGCAGAGGTAGCCAAGTGTGGCCCTCCACATGCATTGGACTGCAACTATTGGCCAACAACATATGGAGAACTATAGTTGCCCACTTGCTGCTGTTTGTTTGTAATAGCTGCTGCAAGAAGGAGTCTTTTTTGGACTGGAGTCATTCAGTTAATTAGCTAGTTAAGTATGTGTTTATCACTGCTCAGCTTGCTAGGATGATGCACCACAGATTCTTAGGAATATATTAGAATATATAAAAACAATGTTTAAAAACCAAATTTAAAAAGCCAGCATTCCTGAAAAACTAATCAAAACAATCTGTAAAGCTGGGATTGGTTTTAAGGATCAAAGGCCCAATGGGACAACACAAACCTGGCTGCTTACCAGAAACCCAACAGGGATAGATCAGGCCTTACCTTCCTTATGAAGGAGTGCTTGAAGATTGTGCCTGAAGACTATAGGTCATGTCTATTGAGGAAAATAAGCACATCTTGTACTCTTACTGGTTATGTAGAAAACAAGCACCTCCTATACCCTTACTGCTTGTGTAGAAGAAGTAATTTCAGCAAGTGTCACTTGTTGTATGACAAACAAGACCTGATGAAATTCCCTCTTCTACACAAATGTGAAAGGTACAGAAGCCCTCTACAGCTCTGGGACACTTCAAGGTAATTTTCTACCAGAGCAGCAAAGGCCCATCTCTACCTACTTAAGTCAAGATGGAGAGTACTCACCCAAGTTATTTTGGCATATAAACCAGAATAACCCCTCAAATATCAATTCCCACCCATTCCCACACATACACACAGTAAAACAATGGCCATAATTCTCTATCATAGCCTTGGCTGTACAACTTTAGGCACAATCAGATTAGGTGCTAAAGATGCATAATGGAATACACTGGCAAGAATGTCCCAATGCATATTGGGCTCTACCGATACACATCAACATTCCTTAGCTGGGTTACTGTCATTCATTGGTCCCAAATGTGCAATGCTCATTTTGCTGGCTGTATGTAGTAACATTGCAAAACTGACCCAATTCTATTTCCCATTGATGTAAGTCCACTTACAAAGACATGAGTCTCCAAGTGAATTCCAGCCAACAATTTCAATACCTAAGGACCACACAAGAAACAAAAAACAAAACCGACTGGGAGAGTAATGGCTTTCTCTGTGTCACTCTGTATGACCTCATAGCACCTCCATTCTCTTCCCAAGGGGAGACTGTCATCAAAGTGTGCCTTTTGCTGAATGTATTTTTACTGTTTGGCAAAAGGCACATTTTGGCAACCATCTCCTCTGGGGAAGAGAATGGAAGTCCTATGAGGGCCTGTGGAGCAGCAGGGAGAAAACTGCTCCTCTCCTGATCAGTTTTGCCTTTCTTTCCTCATGCGGTAAAGTCTTAAGAGTTTCTTGCCCTTTCATTCAACTCCAAATTTGTCCAATGGGGCACAAATTCAATCACTAGTCCCAGTTAGAGTAGATTCACCTAATCAATTGTTGGATCAACATTTTATTATTGAGCCCAAATTATTCAAGTTGAGACTAGCCATTGGATTTAGGCATGAGATGACTGCCTCACTGTTCCTGATGGGAAGACTAGCCCTGAAACCATGACACATGATAACTCTTTTCACTGAATTCAGAGACATAGCTGTGTTAGTCTGGAATATCTGTATGCAATATCTGTATCTTATAGCACCACTGAGACTAGTTGTGCAAAACAAATTGTAGAATAAGCTTTTGTAGACTTGGTCTAATTTCTCAGATGCATAGAATGAACTGGTGTTCAGGAAGGATATTTATAATCAGACTGTATGAATAGCCATATAATTGCAAAACTTGTGGGGAATGGTCATGAGGTGACAAGATCAGTTTTAACTATGGTCATTAAGGGACAAAGGCAGGAGCAAAGATGTTGCCTAAGAGCAGGGTGGGTGGATGACCATATGAATGGTGGAGGGAATGTTGGAATGTGGTATGTGCAGGCTGAGAGCCAGAAAGGAGATATGATACCAGAGCAGCTAGCCAAGAGCATCCTCATTAACACCCCTTCCTCATGAGGATGGTCTTGGATATAATATCTCCTTCTGGTTCCCAGCCTGCACATACTACATTCAAAACTTCCTCTACCATTCATATGGTTATCCACCCACTCTCTCCTTACACAACATCTTTTCTCCTGCCTTTGTCCATCATTAAAACTGAACTTGTCACCTCATCACCTTATCCATATGTTTTGCATCCCCATGGGTATCCATACAGTCTATAAAGATCCTTCCTGGGCAGTAGTTCACTCCACGCATCTGAAGAAGTAGGCCAAGGACCCACCCCTGAAATAATCCAGCTTACCTCTTCAAAATTGAAGGTTTATTCAAGAGGCAGGCAGGTTCTATCACAAGGACTTTGCCCCCGAAGCCACCAGGTGAGCCCAGCCCTGCTGCAGCCCGGGTCCCCAGAGTGCTTTGGTGGCCATTTTTTGAAGTTGGAAAGCTCCCAGTTTTGAAATAAGGCTGCCAGGGATCTGGGCTGCAGCCGGGCTGGATTTGCCTGGTGGCTTCAGCAGCAAAATCCTTGTGATAGAACCCGGGTGCCTCCCGAATTAGGCTTCAATTTGGAAGAGATAAACCGGGCGATTTCAGCAGTGGAATAATCTCCCAAATCAGTGAAAGCTTATGCTACAACGTCTTTTGCTCAGTCACAAAGGTGCTACAAGATCCTTTTTCATCCTCTTTTCACTGAACTGCATCCTACAAGTGGAAGAACAATATTTAAATGTTCTGTGTTTTTGAAGAGAAACAGATTCCACTCACATACAATAGCACTGTTTGCAGGAGGAAAGATTCTAGTCCAGAACCTCGGAATTTTGGAAGCATATAGAGCTATTTACCTGAATGAACATATGAATATTCAGCGTCCCACCACCTGCAGTTTGAGATGCCAAGCTCCAGCTAATCAAATGTTTTGTTTCCTAATTAGTAGTTTGGAACTCGCACAGTGTCAGCGCATACACTGATGTGCAACCGCCTTGCTGACCCACCACCCCCTCACTCTTCAATGTGGGGACATTAATTGTTTTTGTCAAGGTGATGTCATGTGCTAGAAGTGGCGGAGAAGAAGTCAAACAATTAACTAGGCTCCTGCTGAGCATGTAGACCTGGCCACATTTTCTTTTTTGCCTTTTTAGGTTTTATATTTCTTGCAGAGCCATTATTAACTTTAGCTTAACTGTTGTAAACTGTAGGGTATGGATTGAATCTGCTATGTGGAAAAGAAAAGAAGGGGAAATGGGCTTTCACTTTTTTTAAAAAAAAATATTTTTTTGTTTGAGTTTTGCGGTCCATAACAAAACATTAAAATGATATCGGCTCCTTCACAATGAAAACCTTGTGCTTTATTAAAAAGAGCCCTTGCTTAAGGCACCCATTACTCATTTCCATATTAGACGGCAAACCATCAAGTCTGAAAAGACTAAAAGCCCTTCATTTAGATCATGGGTAGTTGTTGCTGCTAGTGCACTGCACCCCATTAACCTTTCCTGTAGATTTCATCCTGCTAGAAACTGTTAACTGGTACCCTGGTTTGTACACAAAACCATTTAAGGCTGATAAAACAACGGATCTGTTTATCACCCACATAACTACCCTACCTGAACACCACTGTCTTAGAGGTGTAAACCCATATTCAATTATTGCAGTGTTAGGAAAGGTTGCAGGGAGGCCCTTTGCAGACTGCCAGAAATAGTGCACATTAAATTGAGGCACTGCCCTGGCTCAGTGCTAGGGAATCATGGGAATTGCATTTTTTTCTGAGACATTGAGCCTTCTCTGTCAGAGAGCTCTGGTGCCACAAAAAATTACAGTTCCCATGATTCCCTAGCACTGAGTCAGGGCAGTGCCTCAATTTAATGTGCACTATTTCTGGCAGTCTGCAAAGGCCCTTTGTTTAAGGGACTACAGCTTCTTGAATCCAGTAGTGGCCATGGTGTCTGGGGATTCTGGAGCTGGAATCCTAAAACCTAATTTTCCCAAGCTATGGTGAAGATGAAAAAGCACCAGAGAACCTGAGCAAGGTGAGACAAAATTTCCTCTCGTGCCTGGGTTTCCTCCTGAACCAAAACTTTGAAATGCAAAATTTATGACAGCTTTCAAAACTCCTTCACAGAGGGATGTGGGAGTCTCCAGGTAGCAAACTGTAAGCCTCAATGCCAGTGCCTCATTTAGGCTATAGAAGAGGCACCTGGTTTTCATTAACATCACTGTTATAGTTAATGTGTTGCAGGTGTGAAAGTGTGTGGCTGAAATCTGACAAAACACCTGTCTTTTGTGGCACCATTAGATCTGCCTAGGGTGGGACGTGACCCCCTTGGGGACCCTTTATTCTGCCTTTGAAAGCCACAGTAAGCATTGTCCTCTAATTACAAAATCAGAGCCATGATTGCCAGGAAGAATTCCTTAACAAATTACACCTAATTAGTCTAAAATTACCTTTAATGCATGGTGAAACCATAGGCTCGACTCTGTTCTATAACACCTTCTTTTTTATCTTTATGCAAATATGATTACATACTATCAAACTGGCACCAACCAGACACAGAAAACAGCTGCATCCACTTCTAGTCTTTCAGAATAGGAACTGGATGTGTGCCACTGATTATATTTTTTGGAATGCCATATTAACACACACACACACACTATTTCCAAACCACAAATAATTATATTCTATTTATTTGCTAAGCATTACCACTTTCAGTACTCAGGTAGACTGAAAATCCTCTGTAGATGAAAAACACAATTTTGTAAGGAGACAAGTTGCAATGGCCAGGATTCCTGGATCTTGAATATTAAGGCTGATCTGTCACAGTTTTCAAGCCAGGCAGTAGCTCCTATTTAGAGCTTGGAATGGATAATTTGAGGGGGGTGGGGGGATTAACAATTCCTAATCCCTTTCTTTTACATAGTTTTTTTTAAAATATTAGAGCCCTGCACCCTTTTCAGCCCCTGAGACATTTATCCTGCAGTCAAACTTTTTGAAAATGCAACAAACTCTTTGGAACAGGTGTGTTGTCTGGGTTATTCATGACACAAGATCTGAGATCACACAAGTTCTGCTTCATTCAGCTGTGGTGGAACATTTGAGGGCCAGATTCCTATGCATGTGTAAGTTCCCTTATAGAAGCAGTTTGACCTTTTTTTTTTTTTTTTTTTGGTTGATGTGCAATGTTCTGTTCACGGTCACGGAAGAAGAATTGTGTATGGGTGCCTTTGCACATGGGGGCATACATCTCAATGGATGTATACCTGTCTGCCCTGCTGAAAGTGGTGGCTGTATTCTGTTGCGCCTCCCTCTGTTAGGGTGGCAGGGATAGCCAAGCCATGAATATGAGTATTTGGGGAAAACATAGGCAAACATATGCAACAACATCAGAGCAGCCCAGTTATTCTTGCTTTGCAATCCACCTCTGCAGAAAAGATGAGCCAGAGTACAGTGAGTTTGCTGGCAACAATGTTGGAAAGAATCCATCTAAGGAGCTTATCGCTTGGAATTTTAAATCAAATCAAGCCTCCTGGGCTACAGCCGGGAGACGGGATGGAGGCGGGGATTGTCACATGCTAAATCACTGCCGAATCGCTGGCTGCCATCAGCCTGGGTCCCAGCCGGGTTCAGCCGGTGCTTTTTAGAAACCAGAAAGCTTTCCGATTTCTAAAATGTACCAGCTGAGCCCAGCTGGGATCTGGTCTGATGGCGGCTCTTGATTCGGCGGCAATATAGCATGCGATAATCCTCACCTCCTGCTGCAACCCAGGAGACTTGATTCAATTTAGAACCCCAAGCGATAAGCTCCAAAAACATCCCTCCCAGGTCAGATCCTAATGGCTTCATGCAAGGGCTTCTGGGCTATCCTTCTGTACATCCATCCACTCAGTTTGTTCCACTTTGCTGTGGACAGACATCATTGGCTAATTGACCCCTGGACAGGTTTGGAATCACACTAGCAGATTTATGACATAGTCCTTTTTTTGTTGCACCTTTGGTTGCTCAAGCATTGCCATTCGGCACAAGGGTTGTGTGGCACAATCAACATATAACTCTGAATGCAGAGATTTGCAACCCCCATGCTTTGGAGCAGGCCTTGATACCTGGAAGGCCCATCTCAGACACAATGTATGAGTAGGTTGATGGCAGCCACTTCTGCCCTATGCAGCTCCTCAGAAACATGGGTCTTGTTTTCCAGTGGTTTGAATACCACAGCTACTCCTGCGGCTATTTTCAGGCTATAATCCTCTCTTCACTTTACTTGGGAGTAAGCTTCATTGAACTCAGTTGCACATCTACATTTTCAATGGGTATCTCTAGGGCAGATGTAGAAATTGTGGGGCTCACCAGATGATGTGAATCTGAGCTCCCAGAAGCTCTAGCCAACATAGTCAATGATTAGGAATGATGGGAGTTGCATTTCAGCAACATCTGCAGGGCCACGTAATTCCCATGCCTGTTCCATTTTACCTCCCTCTTCATGTATTTTATTAGTACTGTATTCCAATGGCTTATGTAAGCTGCATTCAGAAGTTTGTTAAAAGAAGTGTGTGTGTAAATATATCTTGCAAACATGCACTGTATTACATGACTTTTGTTGTCTGTAACTGTCTCCCCCAGGTCCTGTACCCTTTCTGATTTCCTTCTCTGGATCTCTTTGAAGAGTAAATACAGGTTATCATTTTCCAAGAAGCATTTTCTACGTAATTGGTTGGTGATCCAAGGCAAAGAACTTTTAAGCAGCTAGGCAGAATAGGTAATTTCAATAACAGAGGAAGTGGGGAATCAGCATCTTTCTGGGCTCATTCCCATTTACATTTAACCTGGTTTGCAATTTCCTTTCTGTCCAGGTCGGTGAATCAATTCCAGTCGATGTGTCGTTCCCACTATGGAAGTGGGTCTTTTCTTTATTCACTTCTTTTTTGACACGATTGTCGTTCCCACTAGTTCGTGCCCTTCAAAATGCTTATCAATCATCTACGCATCATCGGTAACACAACCAGCAACACATTCAAGAAATCACAGGAGGGAGTCATGGGTACCAGAATTCTTCCCTGGAAGTTATATGGAAGACTCTCCCCTGGGTGAGGTGCCTTGCAGGACTTGGAGGACATGGGGAGTTGAAGTGCTGGCCTCCCAGCCTTGCAGGACTTGGAGGACATGGGGAGTTGAGGTGCTGGCCTCCCAGCCTTGTAGGATTTGGAGGACATGCTTCCTAGTCAAGCTCAGAATGGATGGTGTTTTGGAATTCCTCCTGGACAGAAGGTTGGAATGTAGGATGAGTCCTTGGAAAGGAGGAGGGGAATGAAGGATTTCCCCAAAAACTAGTGAGGGATGGTATACACCCCTGTACCAACTCAATTCCCCAGTAATCCCTCCCCTCCAGTTTGATGCAATTCAGGTCCATCGTTCCCACTTGCTGAACATGCTTGCTAATCATTTCTTTTCAAAAGAACTGCCAAAAAACTAGTGTCAGGAAAGAGCGGTTCTTTAGCGTTTGCCTCGCTTCATCGTGATTGAAACTGAATGCAGTCAGTTTGGAACTGGTTTCAAGTGGGAACGACAGCAATTTGTTTTAAATCATAGTGGGAACAAGGCTACACCATTGCTTAATTTCAAGGAATCTAGTTTTTTTACTCACAGAAGAACTGACCTTGGATCAGCTGCTTATGTGATACACAAAACTGATAATCACAGGCTTCCAAAATCTAATAATTGCATGGATTTCTTTGGGTGTAACATAGCCTTCTGCTTTCTGTCACTGAAAGTGGTAGCACTTTGCCCCAGAGGCTATTAGGAGCTGGGGAAACCTGTGGCCCTCCTGAAGTCCCATGCATACTGTTCCTAGTAAGCCTCTTAGGGTTGAAGCATTATGAGAATCATAATTTATCAGTATCTGAAGGGCCAGTGCTAAATCAACCATGAGGAAGCTTTAGGGGGGAAGCAGATGGGTGGCACGGGGCCAGCATGGGAAGCTGCAGATCAGGGCCGAGGCGCAGCGTCCCTGCTCCAGGAAGGAGCGCTAAAATAGCGCTATTTTAGTGCTCCTTCCACAAGACGCCGAAGGTGCGCCGCAAAAGGCATCCAGCGCACCTTCGGCGCCTCTTCCGCTGCAGCATGTGCGGATGCTGCAGCAGAAGTGCATTGTCGGAACGCCGGCCTTGTGGAGGAAGGGGTTGGGGCGCCCAGCATGAGGCTGCCTCTCCCCTTCCTGGCCTCGAAGACACCGCTTTGCTCTGTCTGCTTAGGCCCTTAGTCCATCTATTTTTAAAACTACCATTTCCTTTGCTCTTGAACATTGACCATGCTGGCTGGAGATTATGGCAGCTGGAGTCCAACAACATCTGGAGGACCATAACTTTCTCATTCCTGATCTAGACAGACCATTTACACCACACAGATGTTCCCATCTCCTAGAGGCATCTCCTGCTCTCCTGGCTGTGTTCTATAGAGTGCTGAGCAGCAGAGGAAGAGATAGAAAGGTGGCAATGGTCAAAGGAAAGTAGCACACAATATTTTTAATACACATGCAGATGTTCATTTCTGGGGGCCATGTACCTTGGCAAACTGCTCCTGCCTAAATTTCTTCTTTTCAACAACTATATATTTGTTTTTAGTTACAAATAAATAGCAAATTAATTTACAATTATTTATTTTGTTATATTTATTCAATTATTATATTATGGAAACAGTGTTCATTAAATCAAACCACAGTATTGTGACTGATTTCAATATATTGAATCATGACCACACCTTTAAGCCACAGTGTCACAATCAATAGAGGAAAGCAGCAAATACACTAGAATAAGCTCCTTCTCTCCCATTTACAACTGTTTCATGTAACACTGCCATCTGCCAATATCCTTATGTCACGTATTCTCAGTATCTTCCCTTGGATGGATGGAACCTTGTTATCTTGCTACATTTCCGCCCCAACCTTTCTTCTGTACATAATCATGTTGTCACCATCACCACCACTTTAATCCTCACAACAGTCCTGTGAGGTTGCTAGTGACTTGCCCAAGGTCACTCAGTAAGCATGAACACAGTGCTATCTCAGTGGTCTAGCCATTAGATCATATTGCCACTCTTACAAATGCAATACAGGTTAAGTAAGCCTTATCCAGAATTCTGAACTCCAAAATACTCCCAAATCCAAAATTGTCCACATGGGTGGCTGAGATAGTGGCATCTTTGCTTTCTGATGGTCCAACACAAACTTTGTTTCATGCACAACATTTTAAAATTTTAAAAATGCATAAAATTACCTTCTGGCTATATTTATAAGGTGTAAACAAATCATAAATGAGTTTCATGTTTAGATGGGGGTCCAATGTCCATGGTATCTCATTATGTATATATTCTAAATATATTCTAAAACAAAATTTGAAACAAAAATCTGAAATTCAAAATGTTTCCAGTCCCAGGTATTTTGGATAAGGGAGACTCAAGAAAGATGTAAGACATTTGGAAATCACTATGATAGGCTATTCATCTGATATATATTCTATAATCAGCAGGAATAAAGTACCCCAGCAACCAGAGTCTGGAAATTTTAGCTTTTGAGACTATAGCTGCCAGAATCACACTGCCAATATCCTCCTGCAATTTGTTTGAACAACTGCCTGTAATAATTGTTATACCAGAAAAACTGGTCTCTTTCCCTTTAAGAAGCTGTCAATGGAACTCTGTAGTAACTTCCTCTTAGCACATGTCCTATCATGCCTCATAGGCTTTAATTATATGTCTGTCAGAGGAGTACACTGGGCAGTTTTCCATTCCACCCTCAGCCTGGCTCCAAAACCACACACTAAAAGGAAGCAGCCACAGCACTTTGCACTAAAGGCTTTGAAAGCGACCACAATGTAATTAAACTATTGTGCTGCTGGATCTGCAGTACCAGTTTGGGATGTGGTTTACCCATATTTCACACTTGGATTGTATGTACTGGATAATGCTAGTGCTGCAAAACACACATGTAAGCGACACTGAAAATTGATAATGCCTTGATGATGATAAAAAATGCTAACTACAGGCTAAGAATGCTTGCTCTCTTCTGCTTGCTTGTGATTCAGATTAAAGGGTAACACCTTGAGCGTGGTGGGGTGGGAGGTTTCAATAACTAGAAAATCAAAAAGACCTGCACAAAGGTAGGTTTTAAAAAATAAATTATCATAGGCAATTCAACAAGGCTTTATTTAAATAAAGCTATGCTGTTAATCAAATTTATCACGCTTGTCAATGGAAGACAGCAGCCTCCTGCTTGAGAGTTAGGAGCATGAAGATTCCCTGGATTCTTCTTGCACCCAACTCCCCAAACTGGTGGCTCTTGTGTCAATGGAGGGCCAACTATACAGGTTCTGAGTTGAGGCAGTGTGTCATTTATTGCAGAGCCTAGTTCAAGTCAAGTCACTGAAGCAACTTGAATCCGAGTAATCAGCTCATGACTACATCACTGGGAGGCTGTTGTGAGAGTTCCCAGCTCTTCCCATGAGCTCCCCAAGTGTGTCACTGTGTTGAATAATACAGGTGGGCACCCTAGCATTGCCAGTGTTGAAGTAAAACTCAGCTGCCAGTCCAGTCAGCTTCTGTATGTGGAAGGACTTAACAAAACCAGTTTCCTGTGTTCTAAACAATGGCTTGAACTGGCCCCAGTCACACCAGCTCTCTGAAGCAATTGCTATGGGCAGCAGGTATCCCTGGACTGTGGTTGTTGTTGTTGTTGTGTGCCTTCAAGTCATTTTTGACTTATGGGGACCCTAAGCCAGTGATGGTAGACCTTTTAGAGACCAAGTGCCCAAACTCAGTAATGTTCCCACACCAGGTGTCACCCAGTACCAGGGGGACAAAACTTCCAGGGAGATGGGACTTCCAGGGCAGGACTTGCAGGGGTAGGACTTATCCTAGATTTCCAAGGTGGGAGGGGTGGAGAAATGGAGCACTCCTTCTCCCTAGCTCCTCCTGGCCTCTGCCATGACAGGGGCGATGGAGCACGTGCTCTCAGAGAGAACTCTGTGTGCAAACTTTCAAAAGTTATGCCATACCCCAGCACATTAGGGTTGGCATACACTAGGGTTGGCATCATCCAGTGCAGTAACTCATGGTGTCACCTGCCCATTGACCTCCTTCTCTCCCACACCATACAGAATCTTTAGTACTAATGTTACTCATTAATCGTAATTCCTGCATATCACTGACTGTAATGGTAATTGTTGTGACATAGAACAACTATCAAAATTAAAATTATACCTTTAAATTACAATATGATATGCACAGCCTCAATGATAAAGCCACTGAGAGGTCCAGAAAAACCAACAGACACACACTCCCCTTATCCAGTTCCCTATGTAGGGCATGCGCCAAGGCTACCAAAGCTGTCTCCATCCCATAGCCAAACTGAAATGGATTTCAGATGCTGCTTCTTGCTGTTTCAAGCTCAAAATAGCATTTACAAGCCAAACTGCACTCACAGATTTTATTTTTTGGCTAAAAACATATTTTGGGCTCATCATACTTTAAAATAAATTGGAGTTGGAGGTATCTGTGGGAACCCAAGGAGAACTGATGTCCGCAAGGTATTCCCTGAAGGCCACAGCATTCACGTCTCTTGCTTTAAAAGGTGTTTGCTTTGACCAGTTTTGCCAAACCAGCATTGGCTGACTGTCCTCCAGCAAGGCTGCATTGGAAAACAGTTCTCCTAGCACACATCTCAGCTGCATCCCACCATTCATTCCTATTCCAGAAGAGCTTTCTTCTTCAACATGGGAGGATGGTACAAATATATCTAGAGACATTTGTCCTGTGCAAGTATGGTAATAAATAGTATTATATTGGGTTTTATAAGCAAGAGCAAGGAGCAGCTCCCTTCTCCCAAAGAGGCAGCATTTAAATTCTTAGTAGATTGTAAAATTACAAATGAGTAACAACATTCATTATATAGGGGAGTGGGGGTTGCCTGTCCAAACCCTCCTTTCTGAGCCTAACATTTTCACAGCAGAATGAGCATGTACTCTGGCAGTAGTCTTCTATGGGTCATTGCTTCAAAGGAATTATATGCTCAGCAGATTGGGGCATACTTTAAGAGGTGACAGATTTTTTAAAAAGCAAAGGGGGAAAGAGGGTTACATTCAACAGGGAAGGCTCCAAATCTGAGGCAAGTTACCATTTAACCCTTGTTAGTGATCAGATGCTAACAAGAGATAACAGTTTCCAAACACATGGTAATTAGGCACATATTTTGGATATTTAAAATGCTGGACACTTTTTGACAAGCTGATAATGTTTGCAGTGTTGGCAAACATTTATTGAGGTGAAAAGAAAGAGCATGTGTTAAGTTCAGTATTTCAAGTAATATTACGTCTGTCACTTTAAACAACTACACATTTGCTACACCTGTGTTGCTTGTCAGTTCCAAACTCCACAATTGATGTTTCCTGTTCCAATATGTAGCCTGCATTTATATTAAAGATATAATCTGAAGTCAGCTGTAAAAAAGTACAGTCAGCGCTCCACATCCACGGATTTAAGCATCTACTGTTAGAAAATATTTTTAAAATATATAAACCCCAAAAGGCAAATGTTGATTTTGTCATTTTATACAAGAGACACCATCTTATTGTGCCATTGTATTTAATCGGACTTGAGTATCCAAGGATTTTGGTATCCACAGGAGTTCCTGGAACCAAACCCCAGTGGATACCAAGGGCCCACTGTACACATTTTAAACTAGTAATTTACAATTAGATTGCCCCTAGGTGCTGCTGAGTTAAGAACTAAAGAAGTATGTTTGCAATAATACTATAATTAAGATAGGGCTTGGGAGGGATTTTAAAGAGAAATTGAGGCTACTGCTTAGCCATTTGACACAGTTATTGAGATATGTTCTTTAAAATCAATCATCTAGCTAACAGTCATACAGAGCATTGGATCAACGCATAATATTAGTGAATCAACCATGTCAATCTGCCACTCTAGCCTGTATCAGATAATGGCATAATGGTATAATGGAAATAATGTCATGGTAATAGAACACTGTCAGAGGATCAACACCTCCTACTTGGAAAATAAATGTTCTTGAGTTTATGGTGCAGCAGGAGACCATTAGCCTGTGACAATTTTCTATTTCAGGGAAATTAGCTCTTAATTTATCAATCATTTTAAAACATTATGTCAAATTAGTGATTATTCCAAAATTATTTTGTTAGGAATAAAACATTTGGGTGGAATCTTAATTATCAATATATCCCTGTAGGGTATCTGTAACGTTCTATTTTCTAATAAGGAGGCTACAGTGATAAGATGTTCGTAATTACAATCCTGGGAGGTAAAAGTGTCCAGTTGGTTGATTTGAAGGAAAATAACATATTGCATGTTCCTTTCAAGGTTGTGGTGATCAATTTATGATTTTACTTGATGAAAGCAGTTTACATGGGGGAACGTTTGGTTTTTTGTTTGTTTGTTTGTTTGTTTTGTTTTTACTGTTTATCATTCTTTTTCTCTCACAGAGGCGGACTTTCCTCTCATTTAAAACCTACCCATCATCTGAATAGTAAACTGTAGTGTGCTCATATGCGCGCGCACACACACACAGAGGATGTGATAATCTCTCAGTCTTGATTTAAATGCACCTCTCTATTCCCAAAGTCACTTGAATTTCCTTTCTGTCCTTTCTTCATACCAGGTTGTGAGAGTTAAGAAATGTTGTTTTCCCTTCCCATATTGAAATCTGTATGCATTCTGTTTGGGTAAAATATAAGGGGAATTTATAAGAAAGCTCCATTATGGCTATCACTGCATGAAGCCCTCTTCAGGAGATGAAAATGAAAAGAAGAGAAATGGGGAAAAATATAAACAAATGCTGGTGAATGGAAATCAAGGGAAATACAGGTTAAATCAAGAGAAGAACTCAAAAAGGAAGGTACAATAGTACAATGGTTTCTAAACAGACCATTAACAGAAAGGTTCAAAATGGATTTGAAATCAGAAGAAATATAGGAGGAAAACAATGAATTAGACAAGATCTTTTGATAAAATGAAGGTTAAAAAGCTGTCCAAATTTTACAATGCTTTATTAAAATGGGAATTAGAACAAAAGGTGATGAAAGAAGTCATGATAAAATGGAGTCAATGGACATTATCACACAGGGGAAATCTGTTGGTTAATCCACACATATCCCAAACAAAAAGCGAATTTGCGCCTCACGATTTCACACGACGTCGCACAGAAACTGGTCAGACACTGGGCAGAAACTGGTATTATCTGAGATCTTTTTAATTTTGGGAGTTTAGAGGAAATGCATTTGCGAAATTACAGTAATTGTGCATTTACTTTAATCTGAAAAGCAAATACGCATGGACAATTCTCTTTTAAAACCAAGAGGAGGAGGAGGAGGAGGGGCCTCCAGCGAGGGAGAGTCCCATGCAGGGAAGGGAAGGGAAGGCAGCCTAGGAGAGGGAAGTTTGGGACGGAGGAGAAGTTTGGCATTTGGGATGGAGGGAAAAGGAGGGGAAAGAAGGATTCCCTTGCAGCAGCTGTGGGTGGATGTGGGTGCAAGTGTGGGGTGTGCTTGTGGAGCAACTTGGAGATCCATCTCACCATGAAGTTCTGCCCTGCAGGTCCTACAGAGGGGAAAGACTTATGGGGGGGCATGGGAGCTACCTCCAGATTGCCTCTCTCCTGGGCATCATCCAAGGCTCTGGCTCTCCCCAGGGAACAC
>CM034703.1:99518490-99543211 GCA_020142125.1 Phrynosoma platyrhinos
AACTTTAACAACGTGTGATAACGTCCTATATGTAAAACACAACATTGGAACTGAACATTGGGAGAAATCTTGAGGGGGAAAAACAGAAATGTACTCTTTGCCAGAGTTTAAAAGAAAATTAATATAAATAAATGTATTATTGGTACTTAACTCCAGTAAGATTAGCAAAAATATACAAAACACATAACAATAGATGCTAGAAATAAAAAAAAAATGACTGACACATATTTTCATATATGGTGGAACTGTCAAGAAGCTAAAAAATACTGGAAGCTAATTCAATTAACTGTCACAAATACTAGGAATCACATTACCTATGGAGCCCAAGCTTTATCTACTTAATGTGATACAAATGTTGGACATAGCTACAGAAGGAAAGTGTTGGAAGATAATTTTATATATGGTCACTGCAGCAAGACTTCTCTTCCCACAGAAATGAAATTTAAAGCAAATACTTATGATTGAAAAATGGATGAATTAATGGATATGATAGACTGTCACAAAAAACAGAGGATATATGACAACAGGTTTAGAAGACTAGAATGCAGTTGTTAAATAATGGAAAAAGAAATGGGAAATGTAATGACTTTAGTCATAACAGAAGAAGTCTGAAGATGGAAAAACTATATAATAATTTGAATTATACTGACTGAAATGAAGATGGAGTGATGCTATATTTGAATGTTTTTTTAAAATGTAAGAAATAAAATGAATGCTAAAGAAAGGAAGAATACAAAATAGACGAAGAAGATTAAGGCAGGGCAGAGACTAAGGATATCAAAAAAGCAGCATGGAAAACATAGGGGGGAAGCAGATGGGCGGCCATGGGCCGCCCTGGGAAGCTGCGTCATGGGGCCAAGGTACCCCCACACCTCAGCCCCACGGCGCACCTTTGCCGCCCCTGGAAAGGAGCGCTAAATTGGCACTCCTTTTACAAGTCACCGAAGGTGCGCCGCAAAAGCTTGCGGCGCTCCTTCAGCGACTCTTTCACTGCAGTGTGTGTGGATGCTGCAGCAGGAGGTCCTCCTCGGAGTGCCGGCCTTGCGGAGGGCCGGCTGCTCCGAGGACAACCTGGGGAAGGGGTTGGGGCGCCGATCGTACGGCTGCCCCTCCCCTTCCCTGCCCCCAAAACGGCCCAATTGTCCATCTGCTTAGCCCCTACATTAGCTTAAATATTGCAATGTATACAAAATATGAGGATTTTAGGCAGTAGAGAAATATTTCAATTTTGTTGGGAAGGAAGTTATTAACATAATTTTGGAGATGAAACTGAAGTGAGTGTATTTTATGTTGAATTTTGTTATATATTTTATTGTTATATGAATCCAGAAAAAATAATCAAGATTTTTATGTTGTTTGTTTTTACTAAAAAGGAGAAATTTGTATACATTCTGTTTACACAGATTTTTCTAATCTGTACATTTATTTATGAATTTGTCTTTAATGTATGCATTTCTGCCATTGACTAATGTTTGTTTGTGTCCATTTGTTCAATTGTTTGCATTTTTATCCATATACAGTTTTTAAAAAATTCATGGGCACTGTGGCTGGAATCCTGTTAGGAAGATATGAATGCATAACCCAGAGGTACGCACTCATGACTGTTTTGTATTCACCATCTCTACTTAGCCCTTTCTTTAGGGCATACATAGGAGATTATCACATGGAGAGAGAACGACGGGAGCAAAGCGGATTGCTTCCATCCCATTTGTGCGATTTGAGCAAAGATTATCACACACTGCATGCTTCTCCCATTCTTCTCCCGTCCATGAAGTGTAATGGACCCATCATTTGGTATTAAGGGAGACTCCCATTAATACTAAAGGACAGGGCTATTACAATTCACTGACAGCCGAAGGATGAGAGAAGCATGTGGTGTGTGATAATCTTTGTCCTGATCACACAAATGGGATGGTAGTAATCCGCTTTGCTCCCGTCCTTCTCCCTCCATGTGACAATCTCCATAGGGACTATGAAGGCCCCCCCCAGTCTCAATTTACCCAGAAAAAGCCACTGAAATAGATGGGAGTCCATTTCCTTATCAATCAGCAAAAAGGTGGCTGACATTTCCACCCTCCTTTGCATGAGCTTCTGCCTGTCACACTGGAGATTGCTCATGGGAAGTGGTGGGAATGTCAGTTGGCTGCTACCCAAGTGACAGGGAACAGATCTCCATCTATCACAGTGGCTGCTGCCCAGTGAGTGAGGACTGGGGAGATTGGGACAAGATTCACTCCATAGCACTGTAGCTGCAGTGTTTACACATTTGTAACTCCCCAAAGGGATTCTGGCCTTTATTTCTAATTTTCTCTCATAGCAAGTTTCAGGAGATGCAAACAGGCTATTGACTGTCTAATCCAGTGTTTCCCAAACTTTGGTCCTCCAAATGTTTTGGACATCAGTTCCCTGAATTCCTGACTGCTAGCCAAGCTAGCTTGGGTTTCTGAGAGTTGAAGTCCAAAACACCTGGAGGACCAAAGTTTGGGAATCACTGGTCTTATCCAATGAAATTATTTTCCATCCCGTGTGTGTGTGTGTGTGTGTGCGCGCGCGCACAGAACCCTCCATCACTACATCCACATTGCACACTGCAACCTTCATAACCAACACAGAAGACAGATCTAGCTTTTCCTCCCCCATTGATCATTAATTGTTTCTTATCAACCAACATAAAAAATGTATTCTGAAACTATATACCAAGATTATCAGTACTAGTAGACCATAAGGCACTGTGAAATTAAACCTGCTTACACTGCAAAATCAAATTAAGTGGAAGTTTCTGCCAGCTTGCAGCCTTAGGTCTCACTTTTCTTCCTGGAGCATTTGAGTATAACTTTCACACCAAATTTAAAATATGTAATAGAATCTCAGTTCTTGTTTTATTCATTTTTAAAATATATATACCTAATGTTGTTCATGGAGAAATTGCAGTGTGCAGACATAATCCAAACTGAAGCTCTAACAAGCATATTTAACTTTCCTTGGCCTTTTGTGAGGCAGAGCCACATATGGTCTTTTGTCAGGGGGCCTCATAACAGTAGGTTATCTCACATGCCTTTCATGCATACCTGCAAGCTTTCATGCTTGGCTGACCCTGAGATCTTTCTGCAAAGCCATATTCTTAAAGAGAAAAAGAAAGGCACTTGGATAAACAGCCTTGTAATGAGATTTTATAATTCAATCCATCTAAACTCAAACTGTTGCAGAAATTAAATTTCTGCAGGCCTTTCTGTTCAGGAGAAGGCTGCATTTGAAAACATGTTTTGTTTGTGCACTGGTAATGAATCAGTTCTGCTTCCAAAATGTAACTTAAGCAAACGAACCCAGGCAGGAGGGGTGGCATTCTTCTCTCCAGCCATAAATTCCTATTCAGGCGCAGGGCATTCTATGATCCGTCTTTGTGAAGAAACATTCTTTAGTCATGCAGCGATGGCCCAATTGAAATGTGGAAGATTCCCCACACCGCAGAGCAAAGCCTGTTCCACTTGAGCATCAGAAAACCCTGTGACTTGAAAAAAAAATTACGTTAAGGACTACATCTTCCAGAATCTCCTAGCCAGCATGGTCATTGTATGCAGGGATAAGACAAATGTCAGTAAGAGTGCCATTCAGTCCTCCAAAAGGAGGACATTTCACAAAGGGGGATGCCCGAACAGAGAAAGTCTTTCCCCACATACTCCCACAGTGTAGTGCTTCAAATGGTGGGACATTGAGGAGGGCCTTCTAGCTGACCTCTGTCCTTGGCCAGACATATGTATGGTGTGGTGCTGTCTCTAATATCATGGTCCCAAGCAATTTAGGGCACCTTGAATTCAGTCCAGGAAGGTGCTTTAAAAACATGAGCCCTTTAGAGTGCTAAGATCTTCTGGAGAGGCCCTTCTCTCTGTCCCACTATCTTCCCAAGCTTGTGTCCCAAGGTCTTCTGAGTGGCTACTCCCAGACTCCCTAGGAAGGCCAAGATGACCCTGTCCTTGCTCTCCTTTTGTCACCAAGTTTAAACCTTATTATGCCATCAAGCTTTTAAAAACTGACTGGAGTGAGGTTTTAATGCTGTGTAGTGCTGTTTTTAAGGTTTTTATATGGGTTTTGGATGGGTTTTAATGTTCAACTCCTAATTTTATGAATTGTTTAATCAGTTTTAAATAACTTTTAAAATCTAAATTATTAATTATTTAAAAACTATATTATTAATTATTAATAACTTTGTATAGTTTTAATCTGTATTATTTTAAATATGTTGTTAGCTGCTTTGAGTCCCATTAATGGGAGAAAGGCAGAATATAAATGAATTAAATAAATAAATAAGATTTCCTGGTTGATTACAGGATGGACCTCCTGTAGAGCTTTAATTATTAACAGATCCTGCATCCGGAAGAGGTAAATTAGGCAAAACTTTGACATATCACCTCCCACACCCACCCCAAAATGACTTTTTAGCTGCTGCAGCCACCCAATATGGCTATTTATAAAACAGTGTGCCCAACTATAGCAGCCTTTCTTGTATTTTTTTACCTTGCAGGAGCCCTGGTAGCACAGTGGTTAAATGCCAATACCTCAGCCACAATGTTGTGAGTTTGATCCTGAAGGCTCCAGGGTTGACTCAGCCTTCCATCCTTTTGTAGGTCAGTAAAATGAGTACCCAGCTTGTTGGGGGCAATTGGCTAACACACTGTAAACCACTTTAGCGATTGCTTCGTTCAGTATGAAGCGGTATAGAAATGTAAATACTATTGCTATTGCAGAAACTCTTGAAATAATGTTCAGGTCTCAGAAAACATCTGCTAAAAATTATTCTATCTACAGTTTTAAAAAGTTTTTAAAATCACAGCCTCCTGCAGAAGCTAGGGTTCCAGTGAATTCTTGCTTCAGAAATCTTGAATTATAGGATCCTTCTCCCTGCTCAGCCTCCATAAGCCAGATTCCAGATCTTCCTAGCCCAGGATCTGTTAACAAATTTTCCTGATCTGTAAACAGTTAAACAGGATCTCTTACAACTATATTCTTTAAAAATATATTCTTAAAAGAGCCCCATCCATATGTAACCTGACAACCCCAACTGTAGTTATTACATTTCCTAAGCATTATTACATTTCCTAAGCATTAAACTCCTAAGCATTAAACTCATCCTGCATACTTTAACTCCATTAAACTCCTGAGCATTAAACTCATCCTGCATACTTTGTGACTCATCTAGACAAACAACCCAACAACAGGGCCAGTCCAAGATGTTTTACAAAACTGAATCAAAGGCAACCCCCCCCCCCAGTTCTATGGAACTCCATAACTCATCAGTGTGGAAGAGTTTCAAAGGGGGTACAGGACAATCCATGTGTCACTAACACAACTCTGCTTGCCCCCAGAGGCTCCATGGAACTTGGGGGGAATTGTTGGGAGTGGGAAGATAGCTGTTGCTTCACCCAGCCCAAAAGGCCCTGATCAGCCATCATGTCTAAGGTTGCCAGATCTCAGGACTGGTCCTGAATCTCCAGTTTCCATGGTTCATTTCCAGGCAAAAGATGAAGGAGCAGCTTTGGGGAGGGTTCAGCATCCTCTTTTCTTCTCAGTCATTGTGGTGACAGAGCTTACCCTCCACTCTTCTTTGCAACCACCTTCTAGAAGCAAGTAGGCTGGACTAGATTATCCTTGTCCCATCTCTCTAAAGAGATTATCACACATAGCTTTTAAACCACAATTAAAGCTGGAAAGTAGTGCCGTTGGTGATACTTATCACAAGACATTACCTCCAACTCATTGCTGTGCCTCCAAGCCCAGTGTACCTTTTCATTGATAGGGAAAACCCCATCAATAAGCTCCCAATTGCACTGCTATGCCATTAATCCTTAGGTGCGATAAGTTCCTCCCATGGCAGTTCTGAAATCGAGCAGTCATGTGGTGTCAGTCCCCTCCTCTCCTCCACTCCAATCTCCCCCTCACTATTCCCAAGCAGCCAGGTTTCCTTTCCTTTATTCAGTTTCTTTTCTTTCATTTTTGTTTCACTACATCACATTGCCTTAATTGCTAAATTGCACTACAAATAAAAATATATCAAAGACATGCTGGGTAGGACATAGGGCAGGAAGGCAGGGTTAAAGAGAAGAGAATATGAAGAGCAGTTGATGGCAGAAACAGTTCGAACCATGCTATTGAAAGGATATGTGATAAAGAAAGCTGTCAAACTGGTATGTATCCATTTCTTTTTTCTAACAAAATTGTGATGAGAATGAGGCTTGTGTGATAATGTCCACAATAATTTCACCTTGATCTGAGAATTTAAGCTTTCTGTCTTAAATTTCCAAACAGGAAAATATATTCTCTCTGTGTGTGTGTATGTGTGTGTGTGTGAAAGAGAGAGAGAGAGAGAGAGAGAATGACAAGCTGTAGGCAATTGTGGTTTGTCCTTAATGTGCAACTTTTAATGGTATGTCCCTACATCTCAGGTTTTGGCTTGGAAACATCAGGATCTGGGACAATCCTGAACTGGCAGTTTTAAGAGATTATTGCACTACCTTTAAAATGAATGAAAAAGAGACTTACCTCACCTGAATTTTAATTTGGGCTGCATCTGGGTGCCATCATATGGATTTTCCCCCCAAACCCACCATTCAAACGCAGCTCGAATTCAGTCAAGCTGACTTAACTTTTTTCAAAGTCAGAAGGGTTCCAACTTTTACATCAATTCAGGCAAGGTAAGTCTCTTTTTAATGTATTTTAAAAGTAGTGTGGTAATTTCTTTAGTCATGTCTGATGACCCACTGGGACTCAATAAACAATGATGGGACTGCAGAAAATGGGGAGGTGGCTGGACACATGGCAAACCAATACAAGACTGGTGCACTTCATTTATCATTTATCATATCATCAAAAAGGTAAAGGTAAAGGTACTCCTCACTGACAAGGTTGTCAAGTCATGTCCGGCCGTCGGGGGCAGTAATCTCCATTACTAAGCCAGAGAGCTTGCGTTGTCAGAGACTACTCTGTGATCATGTGGCCAGCATGATTGCACAGAACACTGTTTACCTTCCCACCAAAGTGGTTCCTATTTATTTACATGCATATGCATGCTTTCTAACTGCTAGGTTGGCAGAAGCTGGGACTAGTGACAGGAGCTCACACCATCATGCAGCACCCAGGCCTCGAACTGCCAACCTGCTGATCTTGCAATCAACAGAGCCAGCGTCTTAACCACTTGAACCACTGCATCCCTCTGCATATCATCACCCCCATTAAAATTATAGGAAGATACCAAAGGTTATTTGAAGCAGAGGTTTTCCTGTTAAATCATAGTATTTTGATTTAGTGGGGCTACAGTTCCATGCATATTTACTAGACCAGTTGCTGTCTATTTTTCAGAGGCAGGAACTGGCAAAACCACTCCAGGTATTCCTTTCCTAAGAAATTCATGGGGCCACCATATGTTGACAGGTGACTTGAAGGTAGGTACACACACAGAGAGAAAGAGAGGTCCCATTGTGTTCCTAGTAAAATATACGTAGGCTTTGTGCTATTAACAGCAGGCAGTTTTCACCCAAGCTGTGAACTCTTCCTGACTTTTCAAGGCCAAAATGATTGCTCTCTTCTCCTTATCCATCCAGTCAGTAATCATATAAAGTCAGGTTCACTCTTTAGCCTTGCTGCATTGCAGTTTTGGGGCGGGGGATACTTGAAGGGTTGAGAATATGCTGACCATAAATAACTTTATCAAAATCTGTGGTATTGCCTTAATGTAGAGCAAAGGGTAGCAAAGAGACGGAGGGCTGCTTGCATGGGTTTTTTATCTTTATAGCTTCACTTACATTAAGAGACTGCAGGGTAATCTAAAGGCTCACTAAAAGCTTTGCAGCTTGTTTTATAATTTTTGTCATCCATCTAACGTGATGGGTTAAGGTCACACAGTGCACTTGTGGCCATAAAGACAGCCATAATTTGGTACACCAGCATGGAACATCTGTGCAGAGTGAAGCCGACTGCTGCCTTAGAGTTCCCAACTAGAAAGGTGAGAGAGGAAAAGAGAAAAGAAGAGGTTATTCCCTTCACACAAAGGGCAAAATCCAACATAGAGTTCTGTAGGCCCAAACCTTGACTTCAAAGAGACGGATCATTTTATGGCAGCCAAGGCAACCATTTTGAAATTCTGAACAAGGGAAATATGACTCATGCTTATACAAGACATTTCGACATTTCAGTGGACCTTAAAATATGAAGCATAACCATTTATTATTTATCATTCCATCAATGTACACAGCACTTTTCTCAGAGTAGGCTAAGCAAACAGACAGATCCCTGCCCCAAGGATCTTATAATCTCTCTTGACAGAAGGATTGGTGGAAAGAGGAAAGAAGGAGGAAAGGATAAGAGAGAGAGTCTATGGCAGAAATGCAGCCATGAATACTTGGACTTAATTTCTGTCAGGGTTGAGGACTAAACTAAAACATTAAATCAGATGACTCACAGGAAAGTGCATTCGAGAGGGGATTTGAAAGGAAAGAGAGGTGGCACCACCTATACCACAGAACTTGGCAACATTACTTTCTTGGATGGCACCACCCTGAATTCTCCATCTAGCATGGCTGGTGGCCATGTTGGCTAAGGTTTTCTGGGAATTGCTGATCCTCAAAATAACTATGCCAAGCTCTACTATTACTCCCAAGGATTTCCAGCTGTTGCCATCTTCAGATTTTGAAGAAGCATTGAAAGAAGAGACCATGTTTGAGTGCACCAGTCCTCCTACAAATGTACACTAAAAGCTAAAGATACAATGTTGGCTGTTTTGAGAAGGAAGCCCATGGGACTAGAGGTGCTACCAGACAAGACTTTTATCATGCAGTGGCACTACCATGTTCAGGGCATTTTGTGGGGCATCCAGATGATAATACCTTCCATTTGTAGCCTTTGCTTTCTTGCCATCTCTACTGCCTTTTTACACACATAAACACACACACATACACACACACACATATACACACAGAGCCCAATTGAGGAAAAGGTAGAATTAGCTTCACAACATCTTTCAATTGGTAGCTGTATAAATTGTCCATCCAGATACAAACTAATATATGCAGCCTGTTTACTGCTGCATTGCATATACAGCTCCAGTTCCAAATTACTTCTTGTAGACAATGCACACATTTCACTTTAAGACTCCACTGTACCTTTCCTTTGCAACCACATTCTACCAAATTATTTTCCTCTCTGGAAAGCTTTCTGCACCACTAACTCCCATCCTTCTCTTCTCCAACAGCTTGAACTTCAGTGGCTTTGATAAATGCACATAGCCACATTACATCACTATCAACACTATCAAAAATCTAATTGGCATCTTAACAACGTATGAGTTAGAATATCTTTCAGCTTTGAGATCTATCATTATTTCCACCCATGTCCAGTAACAACTGGGAATAGATGTGTGTGCAATTTTTTTTCCTGTCCCAGCCTGTGCTAGTATCCTAGGAGAACATGTTTAAAAAGAGGAGACTGTTCTTTTTATCCCGGAAGAGATATTCTCAGTTTGTCCAGTCTCCCCATCACCACCACTGGATGTAAATATACAACCGGGTAGAGCCAACACTTGAAGAATTGTACATTTACCTCTACCATTTCAGTGGCCAAACTCCAAAGCAATAAAAGTAATTAAAATTACTGTAAAACTACAAAGGAAACAAATTGTTCCTTGTTGTTTTATTGTCACCATTATATCTTTGCCATTTGGGAAAGTAACTATTTATAAATAGCTCATTATTTTTAACCAGTTACCTCCCAGCTTGGCCCAGGGAGAGAGACAATCTCTTAACTACTGTTAAAAAGATGAACATTTTGGGATGGGGGTAGGAGTGAGGGACTCCATTCCTCTTCTGGAACTCATAGAAAAATTCATTCATTTTATTTATAGAAATATTTAATATTCTTGTGAAATCAAAAGTGACCAGAAGTTCATTTCAATTTTTTAAAAAATTAGAATTAAATACCTTTTCCCACAAAGAATGGCTGCACACCTTGCATTGGAAGAGCAGGAGGGATTTGTTTTTTTGTTTTTTTGTGGAGGGGGGTCCCAAAACAGCCTTGATAAAATGAGCAAGGTCACTGCATGGTTGCATGTTGCCCATCCCTGTTGAAAGAGAGGAGGATCAAGGAGAATGATTCTATTTATATCCTGCCTTCCTCCCCCCCACCAAAAAAAAAACTAGAATTCAAAGCAGTTTACAGAAGTTAAAACAAATGAAGTCATTTGTTGCAAAATTTATTATTAAAACACAATTACATTAGCCACAGAATTAAAACCAATTAAAATTAATTGCTTTTTTAAAAAAAAAATTAAAATCAGCAAAACAGCATTCTCTTAAAATCTCTGGCAGTCAATTTCTAAAAACTTATTGGAACAAAAAAGTTTTCACTTGCCTATGGAAGGACAGCAAGTAGGGAGTCCTCATCGCCTTCTTAGGGAGTGAGTTCTAAAGCCTGAGAGCAGCCACTGACAAGTCCCTCTGCCCTTTTCCCACCAAAGGTGCCTGAGAAGGTTGTACCCTAAAGATCTTGGAATGTGGGTAGGTCCATATGGGAAAAAACACTCTGTGCCTGAGTTCTCTAGGGCTTTATATGTCATAACCAGCACTTTGAATGAGATGGCTGTATTATTGTCTCCATGTTAACAATGACAGGAATGAGATGAATGAATGAATGAACTGCTAAAAGAGTGCCCCATCTTAAGACACACAAAACTAGCAGAAAATGATATGATGAATCTGAACTGCTCTGCCTCAACTAGGATAGTTTTGCACTATAAAGGTTCTTCCAGATTCAACTTTTATTGTGCAAATACTCTGCTTCAAGCAGAAGGGCTTGGGTGCAGAGTTCTGTTTGGAAGCCTGCTTTTTTTCCCTTGCTGCTTCTTCCATCTCTTCACTTACCTGGGGGAAAAAACTGTTAAGAAAGGAAAGCAGAATTGCCGTTTCATGTCTTTCCACTGGTAACAAGCCAAGTTTTTTGTTTGGATTCTGAAGTACCACATTGGGTTATATATAAGACTTTGCAGGCTGTCCATGAGCACATACATATGTCCAAAATCCATTCAATATTGTACTTTCAATAATGCCAAGAAAAACAGAATCCTACAATTGGGATAAATTATGGGAATTTACACATATTGGCATTCTGCCACTTTTGCTAGTCCTGGGATGAAAAAAAAAGAGCTATCCAGACTCTGAAGTGAGGGTTAAACCTATTCAGTTTCATCTAACACACATACATGTGTAAAGAAACATGGTGATGTCATCCAGCATTTCTCCTATAAATGAACTTAAAAAAAAACATTGTGATGATGTCAAATATTTGCTACCATTTTTAAAACTAACTCCACACTTGTCCAGCTTGAAGATAGAATGATACACGCTACAGGGTGGCTTCTTTTCTTGAGAAGTGCCAAATAATCTCTCCATATCATGTTAATAATGTTCTTCAGTACAGCAGGGAAGTGCTGCTCTCAAGCAACCATTGGCTTATTTCAGCCAAAATTCCTGTAACGAAAAAGTTATAGAAATCAGTGGATCAGGAAAGAAAAGGAACCTTTGATGTGCACTTTGGTTCATTCTGAGATTTTTTTTCACTCGTGCATTTCTTAACCTTAGAACCAAATGAAACGGCATGTTTTCCCAATGCCTCCCACATGACAGATAGTGCAATTGATCTGAAGAGCTTCATTTTCCTTCTGGAATCTTTGCTCGCTGAGAACAAATACAACACATGTGGAACCAATAGGAAGCAGATTGATAGATTTAAGAGCAAGTAATGGTACCAACCTGTGTCAAATAGGTTCTCATTTATTTGATGGTGTAATTGATAAAACAAGTCAAGAAGAAGGGCTTTATCGAGGTTCCTTTAAGTGCTAACAATCCCCCTTTGTCTGACTACTGGAGTGCACAGATGGACTCCTGATAAGAAAAGATGCCACATTGTGTGGTTTTTTAGCTGTAGTAAACATCACAGTAGATCCAGCTTGGCGTAGTGGTTTGAGTGTTGGACTATGACTCTGGAGACAGGGTTCAATTCCCAGCTTAGCCATGAAAGCCACTGGGTGACCTTGGGCAAGTCACAAGGTCTTTTAGCCTCAGTGGAAGGTAATGGCAAAACTCCTCTGAACAAAACTCACCAAGAAACCCCCATGATAGTTTTGCCTTAGAGATGTCATAACTTGGAAATAACTTGAAAGCACACAACAACTGCTTGAGACTGCTTTAACTGCCCTGGCTCGATACTAGGAAATTCTGGGAATTGTAGTTTATTGTGGCACCAGAGCTCTCTGACAGAGAAGGCTCAATGTCTCACAAAAGTGTGTTTTGGACCTAAATTCAATATTTAACTCAATGCATGTGTAAATTTTACACACAAAAAAGTCTTGGAAGACAAGGAGGAAAAGGGATCAGGGCCTCCAAATCTCATGCTCCCCTTGAACAACTCTTGCACCCTTCCCTTGGGGTCCCATCCCACTGTTTTAGAATTACTGCAAAAACTGATTTTTAAAAAACAAATGTATCCAGTTCATGGTTTGCAAACCTATTGACAAAAATGTGTGCCTAAGTTTCATTTTCCCATCAGTTGTAGGAAAATATACATTTCACATTTCAGCAGAAAACTGGGGGAAGCCTTTCAAAATAATCAAGAAAAACTTGTTTCAAAGGACTTTTTGCAGCTCTTGGCAACACACAAGAAACCATCTTTAAAACAAGTATTTTGTTCTTGTTTGAAATGGCTCTTTGTGGCCTTCTACCAAAATTTGGTAATGAAGTATGCCACCATAGACCATGTATGGGTAGGCACAGCAGAGTGATGGTGGGAGTCAGGTTCAGCTGAAGTTGCCCACCCTTTCCCAAGCTGGACTGATCAGAGAGAGTTACAGAAATACCATTGATCATAGGTAGAACCATCTCCATCAGACCAGAGCTATTCTAAACTACTATTACCTCCATGGTGCCTTGATTCACTCTGAATTTTTGCCTTGCCTACCTAAGTCCAGGACATGGTTTTGAAAGGGGGCAGGGAGAAAAGAATGATGAAATCTGGACCCAAAACTTTGCCTGCCCTCTTGGAAACAATTCCTGGATTGGGTGAAGTCTGGGGAAAGCACTGTATCTATCACCAAGCCAGATCCTGAGTCACAGATCAAGCAAGTCATCCTTCAGCTTAAAAAAGTTCCTTCTGTGTTTGTTTCTTGGTCACAAGAGCACCTCAGCCTTATGCATATTGATTTTGTTTCAATTCAGCACAATTTTTCATAGCAGAATGTTCTATGGGGGAGAGAATAAAATATGCAAATACCATAATTAGCATAGAGAATTGAGGGGTGAATTCATGTGATTTATGAAGAACTGAATCATTTGACAATAATCTTATCACAAAGGTGTTTCCTTCACAATAACAGCAGAGCTTAGGAAATGGATAAACTATCTTCCGAAGAGTCTCTTGAAATGAGAGCTTCAAACAGCAAAACTATAATGTATTACAGGGATGGGAATCATGCAGCCCTGCAGATATTGTTGGACTGCAATTCTCAACAATCCTAACCATCGTGGTCAATGGTGAAGAATGTTCAGAGTTTCAATTCAGCAACATCTGAAGGGCTGCACAATTCCCACCCCAGCTGCAACCTGGTCAGATGACCCCAACTAATTAAATCTGAGGTTACAAGCTCAAACCAAAAATACATCTATTGAGTAATTTCCTTAATAAAAAAAATACTGAGAGTAACATTGGAGAAGCCAATTTAGGTCAGATTTGATAATAAATCACTCATTTGCATAGGTATGGCTGAATGTCTCTTTATTTTCTCATCCCTGCATATCTAATTTATTATTACTTAAGCTTGAAGACTGACATGTCACAGTACAAGTCTATGGTGGCATGGGATATAATTGTCTATTTGTCCTCTACAGCTTTCATAATCTTATGCTCTAATTGATGCTGCAGCGAACAATAGTCCTCAGTGTGTAAATGGATGCCATCTCTTAGCCCCTGAGTCAATTGCAAATTTACTGTAAAGAACTGAGATAGCAGTGCACGTCCCACTCACACCAGTCAGAGACAACTTGTAAAAAGATGACCTTAGCTTCACATTAGCGCTTGATCATTCAATACTGCTTAACTACTGGCCATCTGCTTGTATTGCTCATTTCCTCTTTATTATCATACTATTATTGGTTTGTTGTTGTTGTTGTTGTTGTTGTTTTAAAAAATACAATATAGAAAAGTCAGAAGCCTGAGGTCTTCTCAAAATGAAAATACCTTTCATCAGCTTGTTAGAAACCACTGCTCTTAACAGTGAAGTTACACACAAACACTCCCTTTTAGATATGAACACAATGAGTTTCTGGTTGCAGTTCATGCTGTTGATGGTTGTTACTGATAAACTGTTCAAGACCAAAATAATGAACACACAATCCTGATCATATGTTACATTCATGGTCTGATGTTTTGCTGTATGCCTCATTGCTTTCACAGGGGAATTTGTCTGGGACATGGGATAAGACCTACTAGATGGCAGCAACCGAGGGTGCAACTTCATTGTTGAAGTAATGCAGTTTGACACCACTTTAACTGCCATGGCTCCATCCTACAGAATCATGGGATTTGTAGTTTGGTGAGGCACCAACACGCTTTAGTAGAGAAGGTTTGTAAAAGTGCAAATCCCAGGGTTCCATAGCATGGAGCTATAGTACTTCAAGTGGTATCAAACTCCATTATTTCTACATTATAGATGCATCCCAGTATATGGAAACCCACCATGACTGGAGAATTATTTTTTGTGTAACGACTCCCAATATTCTACACCTGGTCACAGTGGTTGAGACATTCAGGGAGTTTTAGTCCAAAAAAACAGAACTTTTCAAAGATCCCATAGTCCCTCATGAAAAGGCATTGTTGATCCTTTCTCTCAAAGTTTTGGTAGCTTTCTTCTCTGTCTCTTTCTCTGCTGTTGGCATAGTGTCCAGGTGGAATATGTTGATATCTGTGTTTTAAATATTTATGGGATTTTACATCAGCACCTTAAGAGTTGGGAGAAATATCAGCTGCCTTGGGAACCCTTTAGAAAGCCAAAAGGTGGATTTTCAAATTATTTTATGAATGAAATCCATACTTCTGTCAACTTTATGAGCACCACATTCACTTTTTTAAATGAATGGAATTAACCAACATCTGATAAATCATTTGATAGAGATATTAATAGCCAATGGAAGTTGAGACATTTTGGATAGTAATTTTTTCAACATTTATAAACAAAGCGAAAACACCAACAACTCATCCTTTATGGTTGATATTTGAACTTTTTAAAACACACACAAACACATAGGAAAACACAAGGGGAAAATACAACATATGAAGAAAAAGAAATGTGGACAACTCATGGAAAATGACAAGTCTTTGTAATGTCCTTCCAATTGAGATTTGCTTGGCTCCCTCCCTGTTGTCTTTCAGACAGAAGTTGAAAACAATGTTTTGTGCAAACAGATATGGGATGCATTTGCACTGCAGAAATAATCCAGTTTGACACTGTTTTAACTGCCGTGGCTCAATGCTATGGAATTTTGGGAAGTGTAGTTTGCTGCAACACCAGAGCAGAGGTAGTTAATAGCATCTTTTGCTGGGACTTATTACACAATGCCTCTTTCTGTTGTTATTTTGGTGGGGAAGAATTATCCAAGCATTTCTTTTCATTCATGCAAACCATCCATGAATGCCCTGCTTCCCTGGTGATACCATTTGCAGTAATAAAAAAAATTATGTTTTAATCCCAATTTTGGGTGGTCTGTGGATGAGCTTTAGGTGCTACTTAGCGTTAGCCTGCCAGTGAGTTCCTGAGTTAGGTAGATAAGATTAATCATTGGCAGATCAATTATCTGCTATCGATTATAGACTTTACCCTGATTAGTCTTCCCCCTCCCCAGAGAGAATAAAAGCCCTCATAAAGGTAAGACTCCTTTTAATTTATATTTCTTAGGGGGATGTCTCTCTGTGTGTGCCCAGGCAATACTGGGTGGAGAGTGCCAAATGCTGCATGTGATAAGGTATTATTGTGAATGAGGGCTGTAATGCCAGAAAGTTTATGAAGATTACAAAAGTGCAATAAAGAAGAGAGTAGTTCCAGTTGCATAGTGCTTTTGAAAGAATGTTACTTTAGCAGTAGAACACTCTGCTGTGATAAAGTCCTTAATACTTTGTTTGGCTTCTGCTTTTAATTATCTTCCAGATCTATTGTTTTTAATTTTGTGGTTTCTAACTTTCTGTTTATTTTTTAATTCAGTGGTTTTTAATATTGTCTGATGATTCATGAATGTGCCATTGGGTTCTCCCTCCTCATTTTTGGTGGGGGTGGGGGGTAATCCACTCTGGAAAGCTATGCACAGTTTAAGGTTTTGAAAAGATGCCATCTAAGTGCAGCTAGGGTCCGGAATACAGCCGGGTTGCATTTGCCTGGCTCCCTGTGCATGCAATAGAATCCAGCTTCAAAATTAAATGCAATTGGGGTAAGTCAATTTAAATGATGTGCGATAAACTCTTTAGACTGTACATCAGGTTATAAAGTCTTAAGTTAGCATTTACAAAGAACGTTTAAATTAGACAATTAATGTAAGGAGCTTGTACCTAGACATCCTAATCTAGGATTAATTACAGACAGTTTTTATTCTCAGGTGGGCTTGTTCCGGATGCATTGCACCTGATTTTCTTTGCTTTTAATTCTCAGCAATTTCCAAATGAAAGGCAAGAAAGGGTAACATTCCCCCACCCTTTTTAAAGTCAGGCTTTCAGTTTTCATGTTGCATTACCATTCACATAAAATGGACTAGTGACATTTGCAACACTGATGCACATGACACTCCATGCCAACTGCTTGAAGAGTACCTGTGCTCAGCCTTATGCTCACCTGCCACCTGCAAAATGGGAATAATCATACCAAACTGATGTAAAATTACTACAAGGATTACTGAGTAAAGGTAGGAAATGTGCATTATATGCTCAAAGAGCAGAGCTTGGAAATATTACTGGTTTGGACTATAACTCCTAGATTAGAATCTGCCACCCAGCATGGCCATGTAGTGAAGAGAGCAATGGGCCATTGTATAATTTTAAATCTCTAAAGGACAAAATTGAGGTTGGGCATAGCTGTGGATCCACTCTTTGGACTTTATCAAAGGAGAGTGGAAAATAGAATTTGAGCAGTATAGTGGGATCTGTGGCTGTACGTTATCACATGGCATTGTGTCTGCCCAGTATCTGGCCAGTAGTCCTTCTGTTGCTGGAGTGCTCCTTCCCATTGATGGGAAAAACCTGTCAATGACTCCCAATCACACTGCCTCTCCACTTTGATTCACGTGTGATGAGTTCCTTGTGCCGCAGTTCCGTTATGTGGGCAATCATTTGGTATGAGTGGGCATAGTTCTGTTTCTCCCCCCCTTTCATCCTGTTGCTATTCCCAAGTAGGCTGTTTTTCTTCTCCCCCACCTCCAATTTCTTTTGTTTTGTTTATTTATTTATTTTTACTTAATGGATTACCATGATCATGCAATTGTGCTAAAAATAAAAATAAATATAGACCAAAAGGCATGCTGGGAAAAGGTAAGGGCAGGGAGAAGGCACTACTGAGGTCAGCATGCAGAAGACAGAGACTGGGACAGAAGCAGCACCATGATTATTTGGAAGAGCTGTACAATAGTGAGTGTCCCCAACCTGGTATGTTTGCATTTCCACACAGAGACACACACACAGACACCAAAATCCACTGGACCTGAAGTCCCATTGTCCTCAATGGCGGCGTGTGCACATGGCCATGCCACCATGAGGGGTAGCACACACTGCCACTGGGGACATCCATGGATGCTTAAATAGGTGGATGGCAAATCTGTGGATAGTGAGGCCCCACTGTAACCGAAAACAATATTGGAAAAAAAATATGTGGTTTTTTAAAAATTAATTTTATTTCCATAAAAAATAACACAAATATATCACATACACTACAATACAATACAATAACATATACATATACATATACATTCATACTAACACATACATTTAAGCTTCTTAACAAACTATTATAATCTTTTTATATTTATGTCACTTCCTTAATGTAATCCTTGCGTGTTGATATCTTATACTTTAACCCTTTTTTTAAATCAACCTTATATTCTTTATTGATATGTTTTTTCATTTCTCGTTTCATCTATCCCTAGTGTTTATTCACACCCTTTTCTATCTATGGAGATGTGTATATATTTCTTCATATATATAAAGATTTTTTTCCTAACTTCAATTTATATCTTAATATGATTCATTTTCCAATGTTTCAAAAACGGCATCCATTCCCTTTCTGTGTCTTCTTTAGTTTTATTTCTTAATAGAGATGTTAATATGTCTGCCTCCATCGCTTCTCTCATTTTTTGTTCCCATTCCTGTTCAGTTGGTATTTTTGTTTGCTTTCAATACTTTGCATATATAATTCTTGCCATAGTGACGGTATATATATAACAATATTCTATGATTTTTTTAAATCCACTTTTACTGGCTTCATTATGTTTAGTAGAAAAACTATAGGATCTAATGTTATTTGAAACTTTAGAATTTTTAAGATTTTTCTTTGTATCATTTTCCAAAATTTTCTAGCTTCTTTACATTCCCACCATTGGTGGAAGAATGTTCCTACCGCTTTCTGGTACTTCCAGCATTTCTCTTTGCCTGTTTTGTATATTTTATTTAATGTTTTAGGTGTCAAGTGCCATCGATAAAGCATTTTTATATAATTTTCTTTGTAGTCTTGGCACAATGTGAATGTATTTGTGTCTCTCCAAGATTTTTTTCCAAGTCTCTAGTTCTATTACATTACTCGTATCTCGAGCCCATTTTGTCATCGCCTGCTTTACACATTCGCTCTCTAGGTCTCTTTCTTTTAATATTTTATAATACTTTGATACATGCTTTCCTTCTTTGTCAAAGACTACTTTATCTATATTCGTTTTTTCTTCTGTAAATCCATTATTTATTTTATCCTTTTTAAATCGCTCTCTTAAGTGTCTATTTAGAAACCAATCATTTTCTGTTAGTTTTTAAGGGTTTTTTCTGATTTTAATTCTTTTTCTTCTCCATCCTTCCATTCAATTAAATCTTTGTACGTTAGCCATGGTGTATTTTTTTCTTCCTGGAGGTTCCAAAAAAAGCCTCTTGACTTGAGACCCAACTTGGTATTTTATCATAAAATTGTTTTCTTATCTATAACCAGATCTTGAGTAAGGCATATCTAATGATATGATGGGGAAAATCCTTATTGTCTTTCAATTTTTCGTACCATAGGAATGCGTGGTAACCATATCTTAGTTTAATTTTTTCCAATTCTAATAATCTATCATTTTTTAGTTTTATCCATTCTTCCATCCATTGTAAACATGATGCATAGAAATATAATTTCAAGTTTGGTTATCCGCATCCTCCTTTATTTTTTTTCTTCTGTTAACAATTTCCATTTAATTCTTGTTTTTTCCCCCAATCCAAATAAACTTTACTAAATCTTTTTGCCAATCGTCCAGATATTTTTCCTTTGTAATAATAGGAAGATTTTGAAAGAGATATATAATTCTTGTCAGCACATTAATTTTTTATATCCTGCCCAAAAATGATAATTTTAATTTTCTCCATTTTTCAAGATTTTTTTATATCCTCCCATGTTTTCTTAAATAGATCAATATTCCTCTTTGTTAAATATATACCCAGATATTTCACTTTCTTTTCTATTTTGAATCCTGTCATTTTCTTTAATTCTTCTTCTTCTTCTTTCATATCTTTGTCAGTATTGACATTTTATCTTTGTTTAGCCGAAATCCAGCTAGATTTCCAGATTCTTGTATGACCGTTAACAATCTTTCTATACTTTCCTTTGGATCGTCTAAAAAACAGATAATGTCATCGGTGAAAGCTTGTAGTTTGAAAATATGATCTTTTACTTTTACACCTTTTATCCTATAATCTTCTCTGATTTGATTATTTAAAACTTCTAGAATTGTAATAAACAATAGGGGAGACAGGGGACATCCTGGTCTCATTCCTCTTTGTATATTAATTCTTTCAGTTCTTTTGTTATTTACTATGATTTGAGCTCTTTGATCTTTATAAATGCTATTTATCCATTGTATAAACTTTGTTCCCTTTTTCATTCTCTTAAATAGTTTTTGCATAAAATCCCATTTAATTCTATCAAAGGCCTTTTCTGTATCTAACATAATCATTTTCTTTCGTTATGGTGTTTGTAACATTCTAACATATCCAATATCGTTCCCAAATTGTTTTTGGCTTGTCTTCTGGGCAAGAACCGATATTGATCTTCATGTATAATCAGGTTGAGAATCTTTATCAGCCTTGTTGCTATGTTCGCTGCGAAAATTTTGTAATCCATATTTATCAATGAAATTGGTCTATATTTTTTACGTCTCTCTTTTCTTTATTTTCTTTATGTATTAAACAAATATATGTGTCCTTCCAAGAATCTGGCATGCCTTCTTCATGGATTTTATTTATTGTTTCTCTTAATGGTTCTATTATTTCTTCTGTCATTTTCTTATAATATATTGCTGTTAGCCCATCTGGGGAGGGAGGAGGCACTACTGAAGCTAGCATGCAGAAGACAAAAACTGGGACAGAAGCAGCACCATGATTATTTGGAAGAGCTGTACAATAGTGAGTGTCCCCAACCTGGTATGTTTGCATTTCCTACACTATCACAATTGTGGTCTTTACAAGCCTAGTGTGATAAAGTCCTTTGGCTAAACAAACTGAAAGACACGGACACCAAACATGCACAGGACCTCAAGTCCCATTGTCCTCAATGGCAGCGTGTGCACATGGCCATGCCACCATGAGGGGTAGCCCCCATTTTCCCCAATGGTGCACGCACTGCCACTGGGGACATCCGTGGATGCTTAAATAGGTGGCTGGCAAATCTGTGGATAGCGAGGCCTCACTGTAACTGAAAACAATATTGAAAAACATATTTTGCTTTGCCTCATATCTCTGCTTATACAAAAGCTAGAGACATAAATATACACTGCACTGTTTCATACCATTTTAATTTTCGTTTCATCCTAAAGAATCCTGAGATTTGTAGTTTGGTGAGGTAGAAATCTCTTTCTGGAATGTAATTCCCGGGATGGGGTTTGATTGCGGGACCCCCCCCCCCCATGGATACCAAAATCTGTGGATGCTCAAGTCCCATTAAATACAATGCCATTGTAACATGGTCTCCCTTATATAAAATGTCAAAATGAAAGTTTACTTTTTGGAATTTACATCTTTTTAAATATTTTCAAGCCGTGGATGTTTGAATTTGTAGATAAGGAATCCATGGACAGACACCTGGCCAATACAGTCTTCTACTATTTTCCTTCTCAATGTTGTTTTCTTCTTGTGCGGCACCACTCATTCAGTCTTTCCTTTTCCTGCTTCTTTTTCCCTTCAACACATACAAACACACACACACAGAGAAAAAGAAACAGAAACAGAAAGAGAAAGAGACAAGGGGCCTTTACAGACTGCCAGAAGTAATGCAGCTTGAGTCCACTTTAACTGCCCTGGCTCAGTGCTAAGGAATCATGGGAACTGTAGTTTATTGTGGCACCAGAGCTCTCTGACAGAGAAGGCTCAATGTCTCAGAAAAACCTACAATTCCCATGATTCTCTAGCATTGAGCCAGGGCATTTAAAGTGGCCTCAAGCTGCATTATTTCTGGCAGTCTGTAAAGGCCCAAGGTTATATGGAAATAGGATCTGTGTTGCTCCAGCACTCAGAAAGGCCAGGAGTCTGGGGCCCCAACCAAACCCAGCTATTACACACAGATCCATTCACAAAGCTCTTATTCTGGAGGAACCTGGCCTCTGCCATTTAGGGGCTAAGCAGACTGGCGGCCGTGGGCCTCCCTAGGAAGGTGCGCCGTGGGACCGAGGCATCCCCATGCCTCGATCCTGCGGTGCACCTTCGCCACCCCTGAAAGGAGCGCTAAAATAGCGCTCCTTTCACAAGTCAGTGAAAGTGCACCCCAAAACGTTGCGGCGCACTTTCTCTGACTCTTCTGCCACAGCATGTCCGGACGCTGTGGCGGGAGGTTCTCCTCGGAGCGCCGGCTGTGCAGAGGGCCGGCGGCTCCGAGGACAACCTCGGGAGAGGGATGGGGCGCCGAGCGTGCGGCTGCCCCTCCCTTTCCCTGCCTCCAGGACGGCTCTATTAGCCATCTGCCGAGGCAGTTAGTGGTCTAGTGACTCAACAGTATCACCCAGTGTGACTCAATGGGCGACTTTGCAGGCCACAATCTATAATTAATGAAAAATAATCACCACATTTCAAAACAAAATACTCTCAGATACACATTCCCAGACTCCCTTAGGCTGCATCTGCAGAAACAATGCAGTTTGACATTGCTTTAACTGTCATGGCTCCCTCCTATGGAATCTTGGGATTTATAGTTTGTGATGGCAACAGAGCTCTCTGACGGAGAAATCTAAACAGCTCACACAAATACCAATCCCAAAATTCTATAGCATTGAGCCATGGCAGTTAAAGCTGTGTCAAACTGCATTATTTCTGCACTGCAGATGCAGCCTTAGGGCCTTTGCAGACTGCCAGAAATAGTGCAAATTGAGTCCACTTTAACTGCTCTGACTCAGTGCTAGGGAATCATGGGAACTGTAGTTTATTGTGGCACCAGAGCTTTCTGACAGCAGGAAGAGATTTGCCTGCTGGATATACTGGCTGAATTCAAAATAGCATTAAAGACCAGTCTCTTCCAGCATGTTTACCCAGATGATTTTTAAATTGTGAATTTTAAATGACAAATTATAAATGTGGGTTGTTTTAATAAATGCATTCCCTTTTAAATTGATATGTATCTTAATTTATATGTTTTAACTGACGTGGTGTGTCTGTTAATTGTTGTTCCCTCCCTCAATCCATGGGGACAGGCAGGTAAGAAGTTGTTGTTGTTGATGATGATGATGATGATTTTTTTAAAGAAGCAGGAAACACTCAGACTCCAATGAATTTATGTTTTGAAGAAAGTCCAGTATAAGCCAAAGGAAGACCTCTACTGGCCTAAAAAAGATGGGAAGACAAAAAATACCCCCAAATGTTTCAAAATGACAAATAGGATCCCCACCCAAAGATCTGGGGGTCTGATGGGTCACTTTGAAGCCAAATATTTGGCTCTCTAAAAATTAGTGTATGGAACCCTTGCAGGCTAAGGGAGCATGCATCCTGCAGACCACACTTTGTGGACCACCTTGTTAAGGAGAAAAAGACAAAATATCTGCATACTGGCATGGGGAGCCTTCCATCTGGAAAGGCTCTTTAATAAATGGAATGGCCTTTTTATTTCAAAATCAAAGGGGATGCTTCTACAGTTTCATTCTCAATCAACAAAACAGAACCTGATGGAAAACAACTTAATTGATTTAGGTACCATGTGCAGCTTTATTATTTGAGAAAAGCTTATAAAAGAATGCCACAGTCTTAATATATGTGTGTGTGTGTGGGTGTGGGTGTGTGTAATGAAGAAGAGATTTGAGTTAATATATTGCCATTTGGATCTGTTGTTCTCTTTGGTATGAACTTTTCCCAACTTCTTTCTTCTTTTATTTACTTAATATCCTCTTGCATTGCTGATATCCTGACACTAATATGTCACTGGAATCAGACCACATTATAGATCCACCCTGTCTACATTAACAATGCTATTAGGTTTATAGCCTTTTCATAACACCAGGAAGAACTCTGATTACTCAGCAATCAGCATGAAATTAATCAATATCTTGTTTCATATCATGCTGTTCCTTTTTTCCCAAGACCTGTATATAGACCATTAAAATCTAAATGCCCAAATACACAAGGCAGATTGCTTTTGCTCTTCAGGATAAAGGAAGCCAGTAAAACATGGCTGTGCCTAAATCCAATTTTCTGTACTGGGCCAGTCTTTTAGGGACAAGAACACAGATATTTTTGACTAGAAAATGCATTTTTGTCCTTTTGGGGAATCAAATTATTACTCACTTTAAACAGACCCCAGCATCTGCTACATGAGTTAGGCACTCAACTAGTACTCTTTACCATACCTTTGCATCCTTCATAAAACTAACAGTTGCTATATTTAAATTTGTCACGGCATTGACCTTTTGCCCTTATGGCCACAGTCTTATATGTTTCAAAAATAATTTTGTAAGTGGCGTGTCACCACTCAGCACATACACTAGAGTGCCAACTCTCTTACGTGTTTACTAAACACACCTAAGTGGTGAAATGATGGCTGTGAGGCATAGGCAACAGTCGTAGTCCTCACTCAAATATCTTTTCTAGATTGTATTGCCAATATTCAGTTGTATTAATGGTCTTAGCTGATGACATCCAGCTCTACTTCTCTGTGACATCTGCATCAGGAGAGTCTGGGTGTCTTTAGAACCAATGTATGGTGTGTTGGTTAAGAGTCAATAGACTGAGATTGAATCCTGCCAAGAAGGACATTTTATGGGTGGGTGCTCTGCCAGCCACAGGCCAAATTTCTGTTTGCAAACTAGTGGAACATACATCTCTGCCAGTGTTGTTCTGCTGGGCATCTGCAGTGCCTCTGGATGTCTAGCTGTCAAACAGTTTGATAGTGCTGGAGGTGCAGCTCTAAGGATGTTATCACATGTGGGCCAGAAAGCGATAATAAAGTGGA
>CM034703.1:99549075-99560768 GCA_020142125.1 Phrynosoma platyrhinos
ATTATTATTATTATTAAATATTGCTGCTTTACTTGTCAATGGAGTTTATCACACAGCGTCTGGACGGAGTCAGGGTGGAGTCAGGGCAGAGTTGGGGCAGCTGGCGTCCAATCGCCCCACCCTAACTCCACCCCCATGACGGCCTAAAGTGCCAGTCTGCATCCCCCAAAGCCCCATTAGCAAGACAAAAAGAGACGCTTCTCCTGAGATTCAAGTTGCCTCTACCAAAGGATTTTTTTATTTTATTTCCTGTCGTATTCACATGGCCAGAAGGAAGGCAGGGCTGCCTGCATGAATGTATGTTTTTTAACACCTTTGCCTGATGAAGAAACCAGTGAAGCTTTGAAAGCTTGCAACATGCATTTTGTGCATGCTAGTTGGTCCCATAAAGGTATCAATGTTTTGTGGTTTTTGGATGTTATTGTACTTTAAAAAAACAAAACACTGTTAGGGTATTTCTTTAATCTTTTCAGTACTGATAGCTGAAAACTGATCCCTGGGAATGGTGTTTAGGGCTAGTTGTGGTCTTGAAAGTTTCTTTTACTGTATCCATGTGCAAATCACGTCCATCCATGGTGACAAGTTTAACATATTCACGTTTCCTCTTTCCTTATGTTACAGGTTTCTGTTTTATAAAGTCTGAGCACTTATCACTTCATTCAAAATGGAGCAATCTCCATTGCTAACTAACAGCAGGTTTAACTCTACACACCAATATGCACTTCCCATATTTAATCAGAAGATTGGTAGCTTGGGAGCTGGAAGATATAACATATGCCTATTAAATCAAGGGGCACTTACTTCAAGCAATTGTTTTGGAAAATTTAAAAAATTGTATCATAAAATTAGTACTCTACAAAACACAGGAAATGGAATCTGCAGTTTCTGTTTCTTTGTTGTCTCCCATAAAGACTGAAGGTTGGTTTTTAAAGGAATGCACAATGTCAGTAATCCACAGAATCATTTGTTCTGGTCTAAATTATTTGGCAACTAATGTAGCAACATACAATCATACTAGAAAGCCTGGTGCTTATCAAAATCCTTGGTGGTTTTTTTTATTATTATTTCTGAATTTTTGGACTCAAACGAGGTATGTGATTACAGCTCAATATACTTCCTTCAAAATAACAAATAATGCAACTTTTTGTGCCTATATCATAATACCTCAAGAGATTTTCTTGTTGGAGACCCTTGAGGTCATTGTCTATATTGTTCCACAAAAACATAATTTTTACAGCATACCAAGAAAGCCTGATGAGAGAAGTTTGTGTTTGCAGCACCAACAGCTTGACAAAAGTAAACAAAAAAAAATATTCAAGGCCTTAAAACTGAAATAAAACAAATAAAAGATACTTGAGGGCCTATTGTTGAGAAGAAACGCCGTGTTAATTTTAAACTGTAAATATGGCCTTTTTTCTTTAGAATTTGTTCATGCGGCAACTAAAACAGAGAAAGAGAGAGAGAGGAAAAAAGATTTTTGTGCATGTCAGAACCAGACTCTCATGTTTCCATTTCAGAAGCTACACCAATGAGCAGGAAAAACAAAAGACCAGAAACCACCTCTCGGAGAAAAAATATGAAAAAAGAAAAGTGCTTTATAATGAAAGTCCTTTATTTTCATTTTTTGTGGTCTTTACTTAGTATTTTGCATTTGTAAAATGTGGTGCAATTGGTACTGTACATTCCCCAGCAAACAGAAAGTTGTCATCATGGTTTTGAGAGCGCTAGGCCTCTCCTTTCTCATGTTTCACCTAAACGGTCGCCACTTGGGCTGAGAAACATATCATATATCATAAATCACACTCTGATAGATATTTGGCAGCTTTTCAGCACCCCAGGCTAGGCAATGTACAGTATGGAACATTTTTAAGGTGGAATCTAGCATTTGTAATTTAAAGACTTAATAACATCTCAGAACATTGTACTACTTCCTGGTACCAAATGGGGGGAGATGGAGAGAGAAGTTGTTTTGCCTCATATGGTTTGAGCTTTAGTAAGATACACATACTTAATAAGCAAAGGAACAGTAAACCTAAAGGTTTTTTTCAGTAAAATGCATCAAGAAAAGAAATTTCAGGCACCCAATTACATCTGACTACCCAAAATAGTTGGGCAAATGTTACATTTAACTCTTTTGTTGTCTATTAGCCTCTGAATTCTTCTGATAATCAGGGTAGCTTTCCCATGATCATTTAAAACACCATTTATTTTGTTCATTCAGATGATGCCTAGTTACAAATGGGGCTCCAAGAATGCTTAACATCTGAACTGTAAGGAAAACTCTTAGATTTTGCCATTTATTAAGAGTAGGCAAAAATATTAAAATACCTCTAGTTCTCCACAGTGTCAAGCAGACATAAATTACTCAGGTTGCATCCACACTGTAGAAATAATCCTGGTTGACACCACTTTAACGGTCATGGGTCTAGTGCTACAATAAAGTGCAAATCCCTGAATTCCATAGCATTGATCCGTGGCTGTTAAAGTGGTGTCAACCTGGATATTTCTGCAGTGTGAATGCAGCCTCAGTCCCATAAAGAAAAAAAGGAAATCAAGAACAAGAGCTGAAATTATATGATACTGCATGATCTTGTACAAAAGTCTTTAAGTAGTTTCTGACTTATGGCAACCCTAAAGCAAGCCTATAATGAGTTTTCCTGGCAAGATGTGTTCAGAAGCAGTTTGCCTTTGCTTTCCTCCAAGGCTGAGAGAGTGTGACTTGCCCAAGTCACTCAGTGGGTTTCCATGGCTGAGCAGGAATTCAACTTTCAAATCACTACACCACACTGGCTCCATAAAAGTCTTCCTATTACATATTTTTAGAAATAATTTTGGAGAACAATTGCATGAACATTTTCTCTTAAACATTTTATTTATCATTCTAAAAGCTTTTCCCAAAAAATATTTCCATTTTCCTCCCAAGGCTTATACATCCCCATTATTGATTATTTTTTTCCAGGTTCAATTCACAACATTTTTTTTAAAGTGTCTCATTTCTTTTGAGGAACTCATGGGATCTTTGACAAGGAAAGTAATTAATCACAAGTTAAATTTCACACACATTCACAGAAAAGGTGCTGTTTATATTTGCATCTTTGCCTGATATTTTAAGAATTTAGAATTATTTAAATATGTTTCATTTTTTTAAAATGCAATACTAATTTCTAGCAGAAATGTTAATACTTTAGTGACCAGGCAGTATGACAGAGATCTGGAAATGCAAGGGAAAACAATTGGGGGCAATTTACTTAAAAATACTAAAACAGGGGTCCCCAAACTACGGCCCGCGAGCTGGACCCAGCCTGTCGAGGTCTTCCTACCTGCTGGCCCTGCCGCCGCCGCCTCTGCCACCACTCACGCCCACTGCCAGATGCCATTTTGTCTTCCAAAATAGCGTCCAGAGTCGTGCGTATGTGTGCGCCATCGCACGCACATGCACACTACTCGAGCACCATTTGAGTTCGAAAATGGCGCCCGGAGTCACGCGCCTCCGGCCCCCTGGAAGATCTGGGGGCCAGAGAACCGGCCCCCTGATCAAAAAGTCCAGGGCCCCCTGTACTAAAACAATATAACAATAAAAAATGAATTACTAATTCATGTTTCTCACACACACACACACACACATTTATAAGTAAGCATACCTTCTTTCATTTCCTTTCTTCTTTTTCTTTTTCCCCCTTCTGAATGTTTTTTATGTTGATGCTGAATTCGACTCTATACTAAAACTAATAAATAAATATTTTTTAAAAGCATCCTTCCTGTCCTGCGACATGTTCTTTGCATGGGGACAGAATATTCTGACAGGGTCTTATGTGATCACAGAATACTTTTCAAGACATTTCAAAAATGTCTGGCCCTACAGAAGATGAATTGCAGTTCCCATCAGCCGTCACCACTGGCATCGGGGTGGTCAACCAGGGAAAGCTAGGGGCACACTAGACCCACAGGATAACTTAGAGGATTGTCCGGTTCTGGGCAGCACAATTCAAAAAGGATGTGGAGAAACTGGAGCGTGTCCAAAGGAGGGCAACTAAAATGGTGAAGGGTCTGGAAACCAAGCCCTATGAGGAACGACTTAGGGAGCTGGGGATGTTTAGCCTGGAGAAGAGAAGGCTGAGAGGTGATATGATAGCCGTGTTTAAATATTTGAAGGGATGTCATATCGAGGAGGGAACAAGCTTGTTTTCTGCTGCTCCAGAGACTAGGACCCGAAACAATGGATGCAAGCTGCAAGAAAAGAGATTCCACCTCAACATTAGGAGGAACTTCCTAACAGTAAGGGCGGTTCGAGAGTGGAACACACTCCCTCGGAGAGTAGTGGAGTCTCCTTCCCTGGAGGTCTTTAAGCAGAGGCTGGATGGCCATCTGTCAGGGATGCTTTGATTGGGAATTCCTGCATGGCAGGGGGTTGGACTGGATGGCCCTTGTGGTCTCTTCCAACTCTATGAATCTATGATTCTATGACAGGGGCACATTCTCACCATGTTTGGGGGACTTCCTGTGCAATTCCATGTCCTGAAAAAGCCTTTTTCAGAAAAAGGAAGTGAGCAGAAATCATTTTCTGTACACTTCCTATTTCAAAAAAGGATTCTCTTGGGCGTAAAATAGCCTTCCCCTCTCCCAAAAGGGACATAATGGAAATATCCCTCTACAGTATTTGGGGGGATTTTTTAAAAAAAATTGCAAATTTATTTTCATTCTCTGGGGGAATATACTTTTCAGACCATAGAGAACATTTGGGAGCATTTTGGAGAAAAGAATTGACCCCTACTGGGGCCAAGGGAGGGATGCGGACCCAAACATAGCCCTAGGGGCTACTGGAACCCAATCCTGCTATATAGGGTGCATAGAAATTGTACACCATAAGGGAGGGCATATGTTCACCAGTCCACATTTTTAAAAAATTGTACATGTACACAGAAGTTCAAAAGCATTTGCAAGAGCTTTGATTCCAGAAATGTGGCACTGAAGTCAGTATAGCTCTTTCATGGCAAGTACTGAGTTATGTCTGTATTACATTTATTTTGTAGATTATGAATATAATTCTTCACTAAGGGCCTCTTCAGATGGCACAAAATGCCATCTTGGAGGCATGCAAGGGGAAGGGCAGCCACATGGCAGCTGGCTCAACCCCCAACCCAAGGACGTCATCAGGGCGCGTGCCGTCATGCCCAGCGCGCACCCCAAATATGTCCTCCTGGCATAGCGTCATCACACGCAATGCTGGAAGTGGCACAGAAGAGCCGCATGGCAGCTCTTGATTCACCCCTTCTGCCGGCTCTGGAAGGACCAGTGTTTTAGCGCTCCTTCCAGGGCTGGCAGAAGGGAGGATTGGGGCCGAGGTGTGGGGCAGCCTCAGCCCCAATCATCCGCTTCCCAGGGTGGCCCATGGCTGCCTGTCTGCATCCCCCCTAAATCTCTAAGGAAGCAGCCATTAATTTATGCTGTGAGGAAGGCTATTCGGCTTTTGAAGATAATTCACAGTTCAGAACCTTTTCTGTGCAAAATTCACACATGCTCCACACACACACACACACACACACACACACAGAGAAAACCATGTGTGAATTTTATGCACAATAAGTCTCAAATAAAGATTTTTGTTAGTCCAAGATCCCCCTTATTAGAGTTTCCTGACACTCATAAAAATAATTTTTCAGCCATTTGTTTGGAATATTTTTTAATAAAAATTCATTTGTAATGCAGATGCCATTTTGAAGGCTAGAATTAACACTAATAAACACCAAAACAAGGTGGCTGTATGTAAGAGACACATAGTAATTAACTAGCTCTTTAAAAGCTAGCTCCACAAGTGCTCTGTTTTCACTGACCTTGGATCAAACAAATCCTCTTATGGCAAGGACTTCCTAACTGGGTTGCTTCACCAAGCTTTTGTATAAGTAACAGTATCACATATGAGAGCTCACTAATAATGGTTGTCAGTCTTCCCCTCCCCTTAGTGTCTTATTCTTCTAACGCTGTCTATGGTGGAATGACATCTTGGCTTTCTATTGTTATTGTTGTTGTTCTTATTCTTTTTTCCATCATACAATTAGCATTCTCATTTAAAAGAAAGAAGAAAGAAGAGAATTAATCCTGTTGCCATTCCAATATCTTGACTCTGCAAATGGAAGAAGCATCCATTCAAGGGGGAAGGAGGGTTACAATTTGGGAAAGCCCCTTCTGTCCACAGTAGTGACAATATGACATAAAACCTTGGATATGTTGAATTTTGTTTTCTCTTTTGATTGTTTTCTGAAACACAAGAATAAGAGAATTCCACCCATTCAAGTTCTGTAAATTTCGGAACAGTGATATACAGTAGAAACAGACATAAGCTAACATCCTGCATCAAACATGTAGCCATGATATTGTAACCAATGGTGTCACTGAGGGGGTGCAAGGGATACAGATGACACTGAGTGACACCTAGAAGACGGTTGACACCCAGCTGGGCCCTCCTCCCCCTTTGGGTAGGAGGAGTGCTAATGCACCCTTGCTGGCTGTTCCAGCCCCAGGCTTCCTTCTAGGGAGGAATCCCAGGGGCTGGAGGACCATGACCTTTTGGCCACCCTACCTCTCAGATGTCTGTCCCTTCAGAGGGCTAGCTGGCTTTTAATGCAATAATGCCACAAATGCAAATGAGAACACAAAGCAGTTACAATTTCCTACATTTCACTTAGAAATTACTAGCAGGATGCCAGCCAGCTTAGGAGAAGGACTGTAGGTAGAGGGATACTTTGCATGCAAAAGATCTGTAGGTTCAAATCCTAGCATCTCCAATCAGGACTGGGAAAGACACCACTTCCATGACCACCCTTTAGAAACCCTGATGAGACACTGGCTGTCAGGGTAGAAAGTCCTAACCCAGAGAAACTGAAGATCTCCCAATTTAAGGCAGCATTACATGTTCATAAATGAACCTTCAATTTAAATAATGGAGGTTTAGATTATGCATTAAGGAAATGCCACCTTCATTCTGTCTTCTGAGCTGTTCTGACTCTCCATGGAGTCGGTATCAAATGCAAGCAGTTTCCGTGCAAAAACCAGATGCTGTTTGGTTTTCAAGCCCTATCCTTAAGCATACAGGAAATAATCCAAAGGACAGAAATACAGTTGCTGATAGTAAATATTTTAGCTCCATTCTGCTCTTTGTAAAATTTGCCTTGCCTAGATGAAATGTATGTTTCAAGCAAGAGAGTGGAAGTTTGCTGTTAGGGAGGACACTACCTTTCATCATGGTTTGGGCTTGATGTAGTGAATGAGACAGTCCATCTCGGTACACTTAAGTATATGTAGAGGAGGAAGCAAGAATCAGTTGTCAAGTCAGCCCTGGACCAAGGTAATATATAACAAAGATAAGAAACAGGTTACATCAATTGATGCCAAGAATGTTCCAATTACCTATTTTTATTCTGATGTTCTCAAATATGTCCATAGGTAGTTTCTCTAAAACAGGGTTTCTCAAACAGGATTCTCTGGAACCCTGTGGTTTCACAAATAGTTGCTAGAGGTTCTGTAATAAATTGTGATTTTTTTTAAAAAAATAAACTTTTTAAAGCTGTATATATAATGGCCAGTGTTCTTTATCAGCTGTTTAAGTATTCTTAGCTTAACTAATTAATCTCTCCTGGCTCAACCCCTCCCAAACCTGACAGAAATATGATTCACCCATGCTCAAATCACCAGCAGAATGGATTTCTTTCCTCCCTTTCAGCTGATACCCAATAAAGTGGGTTGAGGGGAATTTACAATCATGGCAATAGAGTCACAATAATAACTGTTCCAAATTCACATTAGTTACTTTGAGTCATGATTGTGACACTAATGCCACAATCATAACTCCCCCTGCAACTTACTTCACCAAACATCAGCAGCATGGGGAGAAGCAGGACCATTCTGCTGGCAATAGTAGCATGGATTCCAGTTCAGTAAACTAAGGGCCAGAGCAGACAGGAACAAAAGAGCAGCCTGAGTCTGCTCTGGCTGGCAGTGGATCCAAACCCCTCCAGCCACACAGCCCACTCCAAAAGCACAGTGGGGCTAACTGGCACTTCCAGGAGGCAGATTGTGCTGGCTCCTTTTTGCTCCGGTCTTAAAAGACCAGAGCTAGGCTTTGGTGTGGCTTCTGGCTGCTTTGGAGCTGTGTGTCGTTTGAATGCCATGCCTCCAAAGCAGCCAGAAGCTGCTTCATTTGGCCTGTTTGTTCTTGGCCTAAGTTACAAAGTTAAAAAGTTAAGGTTAACTAAGCAACTGGTGTAGATACTGGCCATCATTTTTTAAGCAAGGGTTCCCTGAGATCAGGAATTATCATACATGACTATTAAACTGGGATTAAAGCAGGAACATAGCATCTTTGGCATTACCCATCACACATCATCACCTCTATCCAGTTGCTGCTATGGTTAGGGTGCCCCTGGCCATTAGTGGGGAATTCCTGTTAATGGCCTCCCCCAATCTTGCTTGCATTCTAAGGAAAGAAAAGTGTAATAATGCCTCCAGCTGCAGTGCCAGGATTGGGCATTCACATGGTGCCAGTCCTCTCCTCATTCCCTCATCCCCCCCCTTCCCCCAGCTATTCCCAAGTAGCCTCTTTTCTTCTTTTTTTAACTTTCTTTTCTTATCCCCCACCTAAATCACATTGCCATAATTGCTGAAATCAGTGTTTTTTTAAATGAAATAAACAGCAAAAGAAATCCAAAAGGCATGCAGGGTAAGGCAATGGGAAAGGAGGCAGGGTTAAGGAGCATGGTGGGAAAATGAGTCCATGACAGGGAACATATGATACAGGGAACATGTTAGGACATGTGATAAGGAAAGCTCCCAAACCAGTAGTTATCACATCCTTCTCTCTAATGCAATTGCAGTGAGATTGCAGTGAGATTGGGGGTTGTGTGGTAAAGTCCATAAGGATTCCTCGAGAGTAAAAGGCTTCTCTAAAAGGGCTTTTGCTTATTTTGGCAGTTATTCTGGTTTTGGCATTCAAATCCTAAACATGTAGATTGTTGTACAAGAAAAATGATTCTGGCAATTTTCAAACATTTGTTACTGGACCAATGTGAACTAGCAACATGGCTATAATTTGGATAACTAGCCTGGTCACAGCCATTCCTAAGCATAATCTTTCTTCCCTGAATAGGTACTTCTTAATTCAATATTTTATTTTTAATTGTTCCTTGCTAGCTACTAACATAGCCTATGCAGTGACATCTGAATCGTAGGGTTAATTTAAAGTCTGTTTTTACAATTAATGATAATGATTAGGTAACTTCTTCATTTTTAATTTTAGCCTTCCTCTTTCTTCATGCATTACAGAGTATGCTTCCAGATGTGTTTTTTGTTTGTTTGTTTGTTTGTTTGTTTGCACTGCCTATAAATTTGTGGAATTGATAGCAGTTACAAATAATGTTGCCATTTGTAGCCTTTCTGGTTTTTCTCGCCATTTCTTCCATCTTCTTACCAGAAAAATTAGAGGAGAGAAAATGGAATAGTTGTGCCATGCCTTGTTAGGAGTTAGAGTAGCCCTTCATCTTCAAGCATCTTAATGTTTGTTTACAACAGCTTTACCAACTGTATTCATCACATTCTGGAAGTTGTAACCTCTGCATTCGTTAGTTTCTGAGTTATTTTTTTTAAAATCTGGGTAGTTAACTGGTTTGCACACCAATGAATTTTCCAAGTGAATACACACTTAGAACACAGAACTGGCAATGTACTAGAAGGCAGAATACCCAGCATTGTGGATAAGGACTGGCTGCTTACCTGTAACTGTAGTTCTGTGAGACCACAATGAAGAATGAATCGCCTCCAAGTTTTCCTCTGTTCTTTAAAGAATCTATCCTGGGTGTTTAAACCTATACACAAAACAGGTTGGAATGTAATCTGTAGTGGATTCACTGCCCATTGATGTGAGAGCCACCAGCTATCACTGATACCCATGTAAAGTCTCTTTACTTTACTGAGGGAAGTCAAAATTAATGGTGAGTGGAAGAACAAACTGGGCTGGATTTTTCTGCCTGTCATAATAGATCCCCTGATTTATCTGTGAAAAAGCTTGTGGCCTAATGTAATCCACGCAAGCTGGACCCCACCTGTCATGAACATTCAGAGGAAATTTGATCTCAGAGATTTATTTGTAAATTACATGGTCAGTGGAAAGCAAACATTCTTTCCCTTTGTTTCTTTACCTTTATTGTAAATGTGGCACCTTGGTCTGGAAAATGACATGGATGTGGCCACTAAAGGAACCCCAACATTTAACACCATGCCTCAAGTACTCAGTTTCTACCTACTGAGTTTCCTTCTCTAGAGGCAATTATATTTGGATACAATCAATAAGACAGAAAGACAGACAAATACCCTCTCATCTCCTTTCTTCTCTCTCCCCCCACCCCCATATTCAGAGATCCTTTAGATCTAGGTGACTATGGAGATTACTGCACATCTTAAAAACCTGTCTTACCTCTCCCAAATTGAAGGGTTGCAGATGGGTCCTATCACATGGCTTTTGTCATCAAATCCGCCAGCAGAGTCCCAACCCATGCTCTGGCAGCCTTTTTTCGGGAGCTTTCTGGCTTCGAAAAATGGCCACTGGAGTGTGTTTTGGGACCCAGCCTACATGCAGGTTGTACTCCACTGGCGGATTTGATTTCAAAAGCCATGAGATAGGACCCATCTGCAGCCCGAATTAGATTTCAGTTTGGGAGAGGTAAGATGGGTTTTTAAGATGTGCAATAATCTCCTATAAAATGTAACAGTAACTTTTAGAGTAGTAACAGGACTGATCCAAAATGATTTACTTGATTTCGTGAGGAGTTTTCCCCCATTAATGTCAGAAAAAGTCCTCCCTTTTTCACCAGTCTTTTGCAAGCTTCAGTGCTGATCTTCTTGGCTGTCATTTCCATTCTTTTCCTCAACTTTATTTCTCCACTCTGCCATTTAATTATATTGGTTGTGGAAACCAATGAGATTTTGTTCATTATGTCTCAAGGCTACATCTGATATGAGGAAATCATTAGAAACTTTATACATATGTTGCCCACCACCATGATTGTGAATAGATAAAGCCAAAGGAGGAAGAGGAGGAGGAACACAATATGAGTAATATCCAACAGCCAGGAGGATGGACGATTACTGTCAAGGAGCAAAAACATTGGGCAAGGTCAACATTTTTAGCAGGGATGTGCCTGTGATTGCATAGTGAAACTGAGACGCTCTTCCAGGCCTGAGATCAAATTTGATTTTAGATAAATTCTCAGGGCTGCATTCCAGGGCCAAAGGATGAGACTAAATACATGTCTACACAAGCCAGATGAACTGGTTTCCCACCCCTTTCACAGCACCTTGTCTTCATGAAGGCCAAACTCCCAATTCAAGTGCAAACTGTCTTCAAAATTTGAGGCCAAATTTCACTAAATCTGGTCCATCCCTCCCTTAAACCAGATTAAAGAGACTTACCTTTTGATCCAGATTTTTCAGAGCACTATGAGCAAGGTAGCACCACTGTTTACATATGCATCCTTCTGTGCTGCCTGGCACCAACACCACTGGTATAAGTCCCTCTCAGATCACAAAAAGGCTCCCAGCCATGTGAATGACACTGGGTGCCTTGCTTTTGACTTCAGAGGGAGCAACTCACCCCAGCAGTGGTGGCGTCAGGTGGCACAGTGGGATCCGTGCTTAGACAGCCAACT
>CM034703.1:99560868-99576543 GCA_020142125.1 Phrynosoma platyrhinos
AGGCTAAACATCCCCAGCTCCCTAAGTTGTTCCTCATAGGGCTTGGTCAATGGGGCACAAACAACTTGGAAGCTTCTCTAAACAATTAAAATACTCCCCATTCCAATCAAATAGATGGTGATCTGGCCACACATGATTCAGAGGAATCTGGGATTTTTGCACAGCGCCCTCCCAAAACTCAATAAACTGCTGGAAAAGGATTCATGGTTTTTAACTGAGTATCCACAAAGTTGCACATTGCCAGATGTGTGGCTGCTCACCTGCTTTGCATGGCTGCACATGGCTATGCATTTTTGGCAAGGGGAGGGTGAATAGATGCAAATTTGTGCAGGAAAGTGAAGGCAATTAAGTGTGAATGTGTGAAAATCTGCAGCAATACATATATGTGCAGACTTGTCACAAAGGAAGGAGAAGACGGGATAAGGAAGGAGAGAAGGAAACACACAAGTTTAGCTCACTGTTCATGTCTTGCTAAATTGTACGTGGTTTACAAGTGATAATTCCATCTCAAATGGGCCTTGTCCTACAGAAATGATAATAATGTTAGACTATCTTACAGAATTGATGAAGACAAATTATGTAAATTGCCTTTAGCACTTGGAAGAAATGTTATAGGCAATACTACAGTTTAGGAACATTTTTAACTGAGTTTCTGTTTCAGAAGGCAGTCCAGCACACTTTCCCCCAAGGGACTTTTGAACATCCTCTGCTTTCATAAAACCATCTAGGACTATTGCGATAGTCTGATTCCCCTTTTAAAAAGTTCTCATACAATTGTCAAAAGCACACAAAATGCTCTTAAAATAAAATAAAATAAACCCTGATTGTCAAGTAGCAGTGGCAGAGTATGCAAACTGTAGACTTGGACTTTGTATGAAACCATTTCAAATATTCTCCAGATTTTATCAATCATGGCCCCAGGAATCAAGCTTGGAGGCAGGGTGGTCCTTTTGGATAGGTGTGATTTCTTGAATTACCAGAGCTTGGAAATAACTTGGTACAAACAAGTTATTTCTAATTAATTCCTCTCTACTAACAATTGACGGCTAAATCACGTGGCCCAAAAGGATTGTGCTGAGACTGTGCCATCCCTGATCACTTTGGGATTGCAGCAACCACGTGGACCTGCTTCTGAAGTGCGGCTTTTCGCCACTCCTCTTTGTGCTCACTTTTCTAGGTTGAAGTGCTCTCCATGTGGCTTCCAGCCACTTTCAGGCCATGCATCATATAAATGCCACACCTCCAACGCAGCTGGAAGACAGCGCTTTTTGCCCATCTGCTTTGGGCCTATGTCACATTAAAAATATAACACAGTGGGGGATAACTTCACCACTTTCCCAGCATAATTAAGGGGAAACCCAAATGGGAGCTATAGTTAACTCCCTGGTACTGTTGTTTATGGGACAATGAGATTGGCTTTAAAGTAATCCAGACAATACACATGCTTTCCTCTCATATGCTGGGGTACTTCCCAAATGGCATGGTTGCTTTTACAATGGAAACAATCTGACAAGTGGATTTGCTGCAGGATAGTCAATTTTGGGAAATGGACCTCCTACCTGCTATATAACACTGCTGGGAAGAAGTGTACCTGGTGATGTGTTTGTTAACTGCACAGGTAGTGACCTCTTCCTCCTCCACTTCTCTCTTCTCCTGTATTGATTTTCAGGAGCTGTCCTGCCTTATAATATCTTCTGCTGTTGAACAATTGGTCATGTTTAGTAACAATAAGCATAACCTTCTTTCCCCTCCATAGTCCTTTTGAAGTCCAAGCCCTAATTCGCCTCACTAACACAGATTGATTGGATTATATCTGCTTTATGCAAAACTACATAGTGGCTCCATGTACACTGGTCAGGCGTCCTTGTGAGTTTGTTAGACCAATATGGCTACTTCCCCATGCCAGCGCCATGGCTTGTCCCACAGCCCTGTTTCCTTCTATTCTTCTTCTTTTTAGACCTAATAGTTTTCCAATCTGGCACAACCCTTTGCCACCTTTCTCCCTATGACTCTCCTGAGGACTGATACCTGCTGCTGTCTATGGGCTATATATTTCTATTTCTTTTCTTTTTTCTTTTTTCTTTTTCTTCTTCTTTTTTTTTGTTTGTTTGTTTGGGGTGTCTGTGTTGTTGTTTTTTAAATAGAAGCTGCCCTACTGCTATCATACTACCTTGATTTTCTGTTTCTGATCCCTTTTGCCATCCACTAATTTTTTCCCATTAGTAAGAAAAATGAACATGGTCTCCCCAAAGGAACTGGAACAAGTGGGAATGGCAGAGTATGTTGTTGGGGGCAGGGAATACTGTCACTTGGAAAGTGCAGATGTACATTTGTCCCTCCACATTTGCTGGGATGGAAAAACTGCAAATAACAAAAACACTATGTTTTTACCTGAGAGAACACCTCCTGTGCAACTCTGTGGTCAACATCTGCCAGACATTGACTATAGAATTGTGGTGGAGAAGCTACAAATGCCTAGTGGAGTGCTCTCTCTAGAAATCTCTAGGTCCTTCAGTGGGTAAATCTGCAAATGTCAAAGCCACAAATGTGGAGGGACGAGTGTAAACTCATACATAGTCTGTATGTTATCTTAAGATCATAGAATTATAGAGTTGGAAGAGACCCCCTAGGGCCATCCAGTCTAATCCCCTGCCATGCAGGAAGACACAATCAGTGCACCTCCCCAACAGATGGCCATTCAGCCCCTTTTTAAAAACAGCCTCTAAAGAAGGAGAATCCATCACACTCCAAGGCAGAATGTCCCACTGTCGAACAGTCCCCTTATTGTCAGGAAGTACTTCATAATGTTTTGGTTAAATCTTTTTTCCTGTAGTTTGCATCCATTGCTCCGTGTCCTTGTCTCTCGTGTGGCAGAAAATAACCTTGCTTTATCCTCAATATGACATCCCTTCAAATAATTTAACATGGCTATATCGTCCCTTCTCTTCTCCTGGCTAAACATACCCAGCTCCCTTAGCCACTCCTCATAGAGCATACTCATATGAATAAAATGACATAGAAAGTTTTTCCATTTGGAGCATATAGATCATGAAGAACAAAAATGATGTTTCAGATGATAAAGGGGGGGGGGGAATAGCCATCTAGGGTTCCCCTGTAGTTGGCTTAGTGACTTTCATAGCTAATGAGACCTTAGGTGTGTTATGGGCAATGGCGTCGAACATTTTTATGCTTTTTATGACATCTAAAATAATTACTTTAGTTACCTCTGAATAATGCAATACTACATTTGAATAATACATTTTTAAATGTGAGAACTAACTTCCTTTGGGACCCTGGAACTGCAACTAATTATTTTCTACTAATAGCTTCCCAACCTTTAGGATTCAGACCCACGGGTACAGGCAAAGCATAGAAATGGCTACTTACAGACTGTTTCAACCATCCACCTACCGATTTAATTTTAACTGCACACTCCAACAGGTTCCCAAGTTACCTTTAGAACTATGTAAAATACGATAAGCAAAGCATCAAATTGTGCAGCCAAAGATGTAATTTTTCTTTTTCTCCAAAGAAAATCATCATGGACCTTCAGTCTAAATGTCATTTTAATACATATCATAGAAAACAGTAAACATCTGAAAAGAGGCCTTCACATATGGGGATGCATCTCACTTGGGTCTTTTCTACTCTATTAGAATGGGATCTGCACACACACAATTTGCAGCAGTTCGGGCTTTTTGCAGTCTGGCAAAAACTCCTCATACTCCACAGAAAAAGGCAGAAATGCACATTATTGCATGGATTTAGACAGTTGTACATTTTCAGCAGAGGGTGGGTGAATAGATGGGAATAGATATGAATTTGTGCAGGAAAGTGAAGACAACCAACAATGTGAACATGTCTAAATCCATAGCAATTTGCATAATACACTTACATATAGACAAGCCCTTAGACTCCATCTACATGGAAGGAAAGCAGACCTTGGACATAATGAATAATAAGTTTTAGTAAGTTTCCTCTTTTTTGTTTATGAGGATGCAACAAAATTATATTTCATTTTATCAAGGTACACAGTAACATTTAATCTTTACTTTTAAAAATTTACTGCAAAGAATTTTTCAAGTTTCATTACTTCCTCTTATCAATTCTAAGGGTCTTTCCTTTTGGTGAAAAAAAGGAGGGGGCAACAAAATGTAACAAAAAAACTGAACAGCAACACTACAAACAATGTATAAAATGCTACATTTTAAACACTATAAACCACTATAATGAATTACTTTAAAAAGGAATCTTCCAAAATCTGATTGAAATCCAAAATGGTCACTGCCAACATCACAGCAAAACCACAAAGAAGAAACCCCTGTGCTGTTCTACACCATTCTATTTGACTGTGGGTCTAATTAAAATATTAAAATAATTACTTAATGATAAAAAAATACTTAATGTTGGACAAAATACTACATAGCTATTTGGACATTGGCTATTTTATTGTTAGACCCTCTAAATAAATGGAGTGGCTCTTTCACAATTGCCTCAGGTGTTCTTGTTCAAATTGCTCTCAGGCCATTCCTGCAGCCTGCATCTCATCTCTAATTGGGAATTCAGCCACATCAGGAAAAGCACACATCCTTTCGTTCTCTTGTTTATCAGATTTATTCCTTCTGTCGGGGTATTTGCACTCTTTCATTAGTATTAGTATTAGTTTTACCACTGTTAGTTCCAACCACCCAGTTGGTTAACCAAGACCAATATAAACAAAGGAAACCAATTTTGAAGATTAAAAAAAAAAAAAAACCCTTTAACATATGGATGGTGGTTTGGTGGGTTTTCCCCTTTTCTTTTCTTTTTCATAGGTAGCTGTGCATCTTAGTGATTAAAAAAAACAACTGCGAAGGCCTGAAGGCAGCAGCTGCCTTCAGAGTGAATGGCAAAGCAAGCCCAGGGCTCTTTGCCAAATGTTGTTCCATTTATTCACCTAAAACACTGACCTTGAAATATCGCCCTTTATATGAGATGTGATGAGGTGTGAATTCAATCTTCATCTTCACTTGGCTCCTGCAGTTCTCTGAATATACATCACCAGCTGTGCCAAGCCCACGTCAGATGGACCTGGAGGTGGGTTTGTAGCATCGACATATACATCCCCTGGAGGTTAGCTACAAGGCTTGCAAACTTGTTTCAAGCATGGACTCCATTACCATTTTGGCTGAAATTGCAAGGAGGAGAGGAGTATGCTACTGGCAACACACTGTCATCAGGAGAGATCACAGAAAGGTGTGCAGCACTAGCACTTGTGTGTGGAATTTATTTATTTATTTACTTAGTTATTTTTGGTAAAGGTTTACAGAAGGCATCAACTTCATTTCCATCATCTATTTAATTCTTTGAGTGCACCAACTCATCAAACAACAGCAGCTCTACTAAAACCTGCTTCAAATACTGTAGGGAAAGCTCTCCCTACATTTGATGTACATCAAGTGGAGTCTATTTTAACATCATCAAATCACTGACAACAGGCATTGATAAAGAGGAGGGAAAATATGTAGGATAAAGGAAGAGCCAAAAATCCTAGAGCGTACATGTCTATTAAAACCAGATGTGTTCACTAGCTGCACCAAGTTGATAAAGTGCTGGAGTGGGAATGACTGCTCTATAGCAGCAATTTTATCTCATGGACACATTCGTTGTTTTGTTTTGTTTTCATTTGACAGAATCACACATTCAGAGCATACTGTTTATTGCGATGCAAGTGATTTTTTTAAAGTCTTCAGTGTGAACACATTATTTAGTATCATTATTATTATGCTCTCATATATTGGTTTGGTTTAATGTATCTGTTTATGTCACATTTGTTTCAGCACCATTTATCAGGTGTTTTGCTTTTTAGATTAATAACCATTGATTCAGGCCTGGGATTCAAGAAGGCTATTCAAACAGTCTGAATAAATGCTGTGTTTTTGTTGCAGCCAATTAATATAAGAGCAAGGCCACCCTCTTAAGTGTTTAAAATTGCTCTGTTTGCAAAGGTAACAGCATCCTGTACATCCTTCGGATATTATTTGCTTTGCAATTAGTAAGTGTGAGACAGGAAAACTCCCCTCTTATATTTAATAGTTTGTCATTACTTTCACTAAGTACCATCTGCATTGTTCATTTTCTCATTGATTTCTGTCAATTTTCTTGGAATTTTTTTCAGAGTTTAAGAATGAAGAGTAGAAGGTTAAAGAAGGTAAGAATGGGAGAAGGAGAGAAGAGATATGGAATGAAATGATGTTTGTGCAAATGGAGTGTTTGGAGGAAGAATTCCGAATGAATGATTTAGGATGTGAAGAAAATGTACTTGGAATTAATGTTGGCCAAATGTTGCTATTGATATGTGTGTATTTAAATATGTGAATAAAAATTATTTATTAAAAACATTTTCAGAACTGTGAGCAAATGGTGTGATCCTGCTCACAACTTCTAAATAAAACCTGATAGAAAAATCTTCCTTCAGTGCTAATGGAGTAGGACTGCAGCTACAACAGACCAATGATTATTGGTACTTTCTGTACCCACATTCATATTTCTAATTTGTTACAATCAGTCATTGTTACCCATATGGTGAGTCCATCTGGTGGCTTTAATAAGCCCATGAGGTCAAGGACATGTTTAGTGTGTCTCTCTCTCCAAGGATCCTCTCCACATCTTCAGATTGTGCAATTCAAAAAGCATACATTATAACTGAACTAGCAAAGATCAATGCTATATCCATGGGCCATACTTCAACAACAGCATCTAAGGCAGAACTGATCAAAAATATATGCCCCAATAATAATAATAATAATAATAATAATAATAATAATAATAATAATCCCCTCTCCTTAAGGCTCAAGGCAGGGTACAACATGATAAAACATAAACACAAGTAAAAACACAAATCTCACAATTTCAGCCCTTTCTGAGGCAAGCCAGGTTGGCAGCTTCATCCAGAATCAATCTCAGGGTTTCTTTTCCCCTTCTCTGCAAAAGAAGACACACCTTGCTACATTTAAGTGACTTAAGTTATTTACACCTTTTTGAACTTCAGGTATGTTGGATCTGGTGAAAAGGACTAGAATTATTCCACCTTGGAAAAATTTTAGTTACTTGTTTGGACTTGTAGCTAAGAGATTTGAAAATATGTCATCAATATGCAGATGATAGCCAGCCCTTTCAATTCTTTTTGTCAGCTCCAGGTGCAGCTCTTAGACCACAATAGGCTAATGAGCTGGAGCACAGTGCCAAAAAAGGCAGAAATCAGTGTAGATCAATGATTTATCAAAAGAGGGATTATGAATGGGGCTTCAGAGCTTGGGATTGCTTTGAGATCTTGCATTACTGATGGATGTGGAGATGACATCTCCCAGCACCTTTGAAAAGACCAATTCTTACTATTCAGAGTAATTTCACCAACTTTGGAAGGACCACCAACTGGTTACTCAAAGTACTCTCCTGATCAAGATAACATATACCGGTAATCCAGGCAGCTTCTACATATTTGTTTTAACCTTGGCCATTTTGAAGTTGTAGGCTTTCATGGCCGGCATCCATAGTTTTTTGTGGGTTTTTTCGGGCTGTGTGGCCAGTATATATAGACCCATTCTCTTCCATTTCAGTTTTCTCTGAAGATGCCAGCCACAGATGCTGGCGAAACGTCAGAAAGAAACTCTTCTAGAACATGGCCACACAGCCCGAAAAACCCACAAAAAACTTGGCCATTTTGCTAGCTAGCAAGGAAAAAAGAAAACCCTTGCCCTTCCCAACCTTTCTTTCCTAACCTCCATATCAATCTACCTATGCTTGCATCATCATCATCATCATCATTATTATCATCATCATTATTATTATTATTTTGAAATTGCTTCCTCAGATCTTACCTTTGGTCCAACTTGGGCGCCAATCTCTAGGCCACTGCCATCAGTTGGATCCCCACCAATCGCCTCTGCAACTAAAATATGCCAATGCACTGGATTCCCTATAAGTGATGGCTTTTGTTTTAATGATGAAAGTTAATGATTAAAATTTAATCCATCCATAAAGATATTACATTGACTCATGCAAGTCCAATATGGAAAACAGATGTTAATCTCCCCTCAGCCTGAACCATCTTAAATAAAATAATATTTATTATATTTCCAGAATTAACTCTGGAACCAATTGCCAAGGCAGTTCCTCTGAATGTGTGGTAATTTCACTTCATAGTGGGGAACCTAATCCCAACTAGTTAGGTAGGGACCCCACATTTATAACAGGCCCACGTGTTTTCAAAAGATCTTAAAGTTTACCCTGGGTGCTCTGTAGTTCACCAAGGAATATTTAACTTTAGCCGCAGATTTCTATTAGACAGAATTGGGATTCCAAGAACTAGCTGGGAGTTTCAGGACCAAACAGAGAATGTTGGATTCTCAGTGGAACACACACAAACATGCAGATGTGCTGTGAATGGATTTTTATAATTTGGTTCTGCCGTATCCTGCTGTGAAGCTTGCAGAGTGCACTTTTCTATATCCCCAATATAGGAGCCAGTCTGATTCCTTCTGAATCATGGCACCATCGCCAACAAATATCGCATGGCCCCGTTCACGTACAGAAACCCCCTTTACAATACAGCAGTTGGGCAATAAATATCATCCACATTTGGGATGGGGGGAGGGAAGAAAAGGCTTGCTTTTACTGTAGACTTCCAGATGTTGCAAACATTGCAGTCTGTATTCAAATAATCAGAGTCAATTTCCTCTCTGCAAGGCTCTCGAGTTGTCTGTCTCATAAACACCACTTTTTAGGCCTTTTTCAGCAGACATTCCCAGTTATTATATCTATTAAAGTTACATCTGGAAGCACCAGTGGAGGCACAAGATTCATTAAACTAGACATGATGCAGAGACACAGCAATGCAACAAGATAGCCCTTGCCCCAAAGAACTTTCTGAAAGCTAAATGAAGAACGCAGAGAAACCCTGTTGCTCATTTCTTCATCCCCCACTCCTGCCCCCAACATCCTTTTCCATTCCAGGGTCCTCTGAAATCCTGAATGAATGAACCATGGCCCATGCTGACCCACAAGAGTCATAAGCTGTGTCAAACCCAGGTAAGATTGCCATATTCTAGCCCCTCAAATCTGAGTGACCAATTTTGGATATTATGCTAAGTATTCTAATTATGCATAACATTCTAATTTCCATTCTAATTATGCAAATTCAAGACTTCAATTGTTGCATCTGTTTTCTGCCACTATTTTCCAGGCTTGGTAGCTGCCAAGGGTGCATCTACAATGTAGAAATAATGCAGTTTGACACCCCTTTAACTGCTATGGCTCCATCCTACAGAATCCTGAGATTTGTACTTTTGTGAGGCACCAGCGCTCTTTGGCAGAGAAGGCTAAAGACCTTGTAAAACTCCAAACCCAGAATTCCATACAATGGAGCTACATGTTTCTGAGAGAACCAACACAGACTGAAGTTTAAAGTGCTAGACTGGGAAAAGGGAGAACCACGTTCAAATCCTTGCTTGGGCATGCAATTTACCAAGTGACCTTGGACCACTATTACCTCTCAGCAAACCTAGTTTACAGGATTATTGTGAGAAATAGTTTTCTGTGGGTTTTTTTGGGCTGTGTGGCCACGTTCTGGAAGAATTTATTCCTGACGTTTTGCCTGCACCTGTGGCTGGCATCCTCAGAGGATGGTGGCATGGAAGTGTATGGAGTATATATACCTGTGTGACCTTTTTTTGGGAGGAAGTGGTTTTTGACATGTTAATGGTGGAGTTAGTTTGTGCGTTGTGTTGTGTTGTGTTGAATGGCACAGCCTGGAGGAGTGTTGTGCGGAGAATACGCAAGGGGGATTTGTGTCTATTTAACTGGTAATCCATTGTCTGTGGAGAAACCCCTTGAGCCTGGATGGTGTTCATTTGCTTGTCTTCAGTCTTGATTTTGGTGTTTCTCAGGAATGTTAGCCAAACCTTGTTCACTTCCAGTGTTTCAGCTTTTCTGTTAAAGTTGTCCAGGCATTTGTGGATTCCCAGAAAGTGGGAAACTTTGGAAAGTGCCCACATATCACTCTCTCTCAGCCTCAGAGGACGGCAATGGGAAACCCCCTCTGAAGAGATGTGCCAAGAAAACGCCACGATAGGGTTGCCTTAGGGTTGCCATAAGTCGGAAAGACTTGAAGACACACAACAACAACAACAACCAGTTTTGGTGGCAACAATATTTTGTCTGGAGACACTTACATGGTATTCTTTTAATATCGTAACTTTTTGCCATCACTTTCTTTTTTAACAGATCCATGAAAATACCACTGGAAGACCCTGAGAGTGATTGCCATCTGATTCATGAGGGTAATGGCAAAGAAAAGTGAGAACACCACCAATTAGTAATAGCAGTAAGTAATTAAAGAGGGAAAGCAAGTTGTGAGTTTTTTGGGATACAAGTTAAATATTTTATTACAATTAGAAAATAGTATAATTTAACTTTCTTTGATCTATTTGACTTCATCACACGATATGTGATAATCAGGTTATTGTTGCTCTTGTGTGCCTTCAAGTCGATGTTGGTGTGCTCACCTTGAGATATTTGTCATAACTTCAGGAAGTAAATAAATATACAAACAAACTAGGGAAAACAAACTGTGTGTCCCCTCCTATATGATCCCTTTACTGTGACCTAATAGTCCCACCCATTCAAAATAAATATTCTCTGCCACTGGGTCAACTACTCCCCATGTGAGATAGGGTGCTGCCACACTGCAGAAATAATCCAGTTTGAGAGTGCTTTAATTGCTCTGGCTCAGTGCTAGGGAATCCTGAGATTTGTAGTTTGTTTTGGTACCAAAGCTCTCTGATCTCACAAAATGACTAATCCTAGGATTCCATAGCATTGAGCCATGGCAATTAAAGCAGAGTCAAACCACATTAATTCTGTAGTGTAAACACAGCCATAGAACTTCAGTGTAAGAACCAGTGGTAGGGGAGGTAACAATAACATAGCAAGATATCTCTGGTGAATGTACAAGCCCTCAGTCTTTGATATTCACTTGGATCTAAGCTGCACTGCAGAAGCCATGGCAGTTTAACATTGCTTTAACTGTCATGGTTTCATCCTATGAAATCCTGGGATTTGTAATTTGTTGTGGCACCAGAGCGCTCTGTTAGAGAAGGCTAGATATCTTACAAAACTACCAATCCCAGAATTGAGCACTGAGCGATGGCAGTTAAAGTGTAATCAAACTGCATTATTTCTGCAGTGCAGATTAAACCTTGGTCAATAATTGTTATTAAAGGCTGGATCCACGCTGCAGAAATAAACTAGTTTGACACCACTTTAACTGCCGTGGCTCAATGCTATGGAATTGTGGGAACTGCAGTTTGTTGTGGCACCAGAGCTCTCTGACAGAGAAGGCTAAATGTCTCACAAAGTACCATTTCCAGAATTCCATAGCACTGAGTCATGGCAGTTAAAGCTGTGTCAAACTGCATTATTTCTTCAGTGTGGGTGCATCCAAAGACAGGTATAGGACATTCCCTATTAACAAACATGGGCTCTTGAGAGCAAAAATCAAAAAAGCAGTAGGAATGTTGTTTTATTATTACAATTTTGGACTGGAGTTTTCCCCTCCTGTCTTTGTGTTTATGAGATATGTTTTTTGGCTTTCCCAAGTATACATGAGCACCATATTCAATCTACTAGATTATTGTGTGTGTGTGTGGTCTATATCCAACATGGCTCAGCATCACGTGTAGTTCTGCATGCAGAGCTACTGCTACGCTGGACATTTACCCAGACCCCAGACCTGCTGTAGCTCTGCTAAAGCCTCCCCCAGAGCCATCCAGCAGCATCTAGGAATGTCCCCATAGCAAGGTGCAAAGAGGTGACCTCTTCTGCTGAGTTCCACTGGCTCTTTCAGAAGTCGCAGTCAACCCTCTTTGGTTTCCTTCTGTCGCCAGGCTAAGATTTTTCTATTCTGAAAGAATTTCAAGAACTGAATATTTTAAAAGTAGGGCCTTTCATAGGGTGTTGTGCTGCCTTTAACTGCACTGCTTTTTAAAGGGCTTTTATTACTTTTATCTGTATTTTTTACATGAATTGCAGTATTATTGGCATTTTAATTATATCACATTTTTTTTAAAAAAATCATTGGATTTTTTATAATCACAAAGAAAGTGGAAAAGAGAAAGGAGGAAAGGAAAATGTGGAGGAGATGCATAAGATATGTACATGAACTAGGCATATACATTAATATAAACGATTGGATGGAAGATACTTATGGATACGTCACGCACAGGGTACCTGTCCCTGCCAGACAGGCATGGTTGAAACAATTGATCATGTCCTGATGTATTGCCTCTATTATAAGGATATGATTTCTCTGTTTATATATGTGACCATGGAAAAGTTCCCAGGCAGATTCAATAGCTTTTATACCTTCTCGATTCAGATTCTACCCAAGAATCTGTGTTGAAGATTGCAGTTCTGTATGCTAGCAGTATGCTGGACAAATCCCATCATCTCTTTAACACTAGTGAATGCCACTAAGTAATGATTTAGAAGCTGGTTGTTGAACTGCCACCTACGTATACCTATGAAAATGTCTGTATCTTGGAGCTGCTTTTACCTTTTTAACCTTTATTTTCCACCATATTATGGGTTGTTGTTTTTTTATAACTGATATATGATTTCAATCAAGTTGATTGATTGATTCATAAGCAGGCCATATTTCCAAAAGCACATTTTCTTGAAGATGATTGCTGTTAGTTATCTGTTAGTCAGCTCTGATGTTTTAAGTTAGACTTAGGATATCATAACTGGTGGCACAGTGGTTAAATGCCTGTCCTGCAGCCACTCACTCATAGACCACAAGGTTGCGAGTTCAATACTAGCCAGGGCTGAGGCTCGACTCAGGCCTGCATCCTTCCGAGGTCGCTAAAATGAGTACCCAACTGTTGGGGGGCAATCAGCTCACAGTTGTAAACTGCTTAGACATCCCATAGCATGATATGAAGTGGTATATAAATGAAGCTGCTTTGCTTTGCTTCTTTGTAATACTGGTACTATTGCCACAACCATGAAACCCACCTTAAAAGCCAGTCAGCTGCCCAGAGCAATGGAGACCTGTTCTGCTAGCAAGTAAAATGCTGTAGGACAATATGACCAGCAGCCTCCTGCCAAAATCTGGCAAGTTCTATCACTGGCATCTGTCCTGAGCCCTCCTTTAAAAAAACAGCACCACCCATACTTGCTCTGTTAATCTTTTTGGTTTTCATTTCAAGGTAATGGTAATACTATCTGAATCTTAGTGCTTTCCTTGGTTTCCTCTGGAAAGACCTGTGTCTTGAAGTTACATTTTCACAGTCTATCAGGTATTACCCACCAGAGTTTGTACTACATTTCCCAGAATCTCCCAACCAGCAAGGATTCTCATTCTTTGCCACCTCCTCCCACCCCACCCCCCACTCCTGTGAATTATCCTAGTATTTGTGTATTGCTCAGTGGAACACATCTAAGAGGAACCAGTCATAGCACTGAGAGATTCAGTTCTTCTCTCTTCTTCAGAGCAATTCCCATGTTTGGAATACAGGCCAGTTAAGTATACTTAATTGAGAAACCTCTCCTGTGCCGATCACCTCCCTGACAGAAGCATCATTTACTTGTGTTCTGATCAGCAGCAGAGTGGGCCTCCTACTTCCCATGCTGCTGATATCCGGTAAGTAGGTGTGAACAGCGGGGAGTTACAATCACAGCAATAGTTACAATTGTGACTAAGCAGCGATTGTGCATGAGAAAGAGAGGGAGAGCCAGCATGGTGTAGTGGTTTGAGTGCTGGACTACAACTCTGGAGAGCAGGGTTTAAATCCCTGCTTGGCCATGGAAACCTGCTAGGTGACACTCTCAGCCTCAGAGAAAGGCAACCCTCTCTGAACAAATCTTGCCTAGAAGACCCAGTGATAGATTTGCTTTAGGGTTGTCATAAGTTGGAAAAGACATGAAGGTGGACAACAACGCAACAATTTATGTGAATATGAAACAGTCATGGGTGAGAGATAGCTTATCACATAAGAAAACTAAGTGGAAACAGAGAGTAACATCTTTCTCCATGCCTTACCACGTGACTTCGTAGCACTTCAGTTCTCTTCCAGCAGCAGATGGGTGTAAAAATGTGCCTTTTGTTGAACAGATTTTTCCAGCACTTTTACAGCCATCTCCTACGGAATGAGAACTGAAGTACTACAATGTCATGAAGTAAGGCATGCTCTTCTTCAGCTCCATTTCTATTTTGTTTTGTCATGCAATAAGGTTCAGAATCTAGCTAACTGTTCCATAATCATGATTACTATTTAATTTTGACACAATTGTCAAATCATAATTCCTCTCACCTACTTACTTTACTGGGCTTTAGTGCGTGAAGAGAAGCAAACCCATTCTGCCATGACTGGGCCCGCAGATGAATGATCAGGTTTGAGGGGCCAGGAGAGGTTACTTAGTTAAATACTAAGTAACTGATGAGATGCAGTGGCTCAAGTGGTTAACGCTTGGACAACGACTAGAATTCAGGTGGTAGAAGACTCGACTCTTATCTGACAGAACTCGCCATAGGAACTTTCTTTGGTCCTATCAGGAGGCAATACATGCAGTGCAGAGATCCTTCTCCTCTGCATGTATTGCGTCTGCAGAGTCCCATCTGGCAGAGCTGTTTAGGGTGGTGAGGGAGTTGACGCAGGTACCCCCTACACTGAATCCCTTGCTTAACCCAACAACGGCCTGCTGTGATACATTTAACAACTTCTTTGCAGATAAAATCTCTCAGATAAGAGCTGACTTAGATGCCAGTATTATAACAGAACAATGGACTAGGTGTCCAGCAACTCTACCAATGTAATTATACTGGATCAGCTGCAATCTGTGAGTACTGATGATGTGGACAAGCTCTTTGGTAGGGTAAGGAAAACAACTTGCCCTCTCGACCCTTGCCCATCGTGGCTGGCCGTCCGGGGGGGGGATGCATTGAGGAGGCTCCTTATGGAGATTATCACTGCATCCTTCAGGGAGGGATACATTCCATTGTGCCTGAAGAAAGCAGCAGTTAGATTGCTTCTGAAAAAACCCTCCCTGGATCCTCTGGATATGAACAACTACAGGCCAGTCTCTTTACTACCATTTCTGAGCAAGGTGATCGAGAGGGCAGTTGCTCTTCAACTCCAAGCTGTCTTGGATGAAACCAATTATCTAGACCCATTTAAAACTGGCTTTAGGACAGGCTTTGGGGTTGAGACTGCCATGGTTGCCTTGACCGACGATCTGCGTCTGAGCATCAGCAGGGGTAGTGTGACCCTGTTGGTGCTCCTAGACTTCTCAGCACTTTCGATATGATAGATCATAGCATCCTCTTAGACCGCCTGAGGGAGTTAGGAATAGGGGGCACTGCATTGCACTGGTTCCGGTCCTTCCTCTCAGGCAGGTCTCAGAGGGTGCTGCTCAGGGACAGTTGCTCCAGTAAAAGGGAGCTCACCTGTGGTTAACGCTTGGACAATGACTAGAGCGCTCACCTGTGCTATACTGTCCCTATGCTATACTGTTCAACATCTATATGAAGCCGCTGGGTGAGATTATACGGAGTTATGGAGCTGTTTCTTATCTGAAACCCAGATCTATTTGCTGATGACACCCAGATCTATTTCTCCATGTCTCGTTCATCGGCCT
>CM034703.1:99598016-99613333 GCA_020142125.1 Phrynosoma platyrhinos
GGGGGGGGGGATATTTTCAACCTCTGGATGCTTGAATCCATGGATATAGAGGTTTGACTGTACTGCTTACCAAACTGGAGTAATCTCATCAAATGGTTTATTCCTGACATGTAGAATATTAGGTCAATATAACAAACACAAGTATCAGTGTCAATCATTTACCTGTTGTATTTATAGATAAAAGAAGACCACAACACAAGTATGTATGGAAAAACTTGAATTTGCTTCAGTTGATTGCTTTTTAGGAATCAAGCTCAAATTTCACCTGATATTCTATTTTTTAAAAAGCAAGTAACTTTTTAATAATTGCTGGGCAAATAAAAAACATTTTATGAATACAGAACAAACCAGTATTAAAATCAACATTCTCATTTGTGAAGAAGTTTTGGTGAGGGAGTAATACTAAACAAAACTAAATTCTATTAAGTGACATGCAATATGTTTGTCAATATTATTTATGAATCTTCAGGGATGTACAAATCTTATATCATAACACTAAGCAGATCCCACAAGAATTTTATAAGCCTCTGACCAGCATAATGTTGGTTAAGCTGAGAGTTATACAACATTGGCCTTTTGGCTGGCATTAAGTTTGAATGTGTAAAAAGTGTATGAGGACAGCACTGGAATCTTGAAGAAATGGTGCTTAAAATAGTAGCAGCTGAAATATACTAGACAAAATAATAATTCTGTGTTAGAGTCCTACAGCCAATAAACTGGTAGAATACTTTACCAAATCAGTCTTCTTTTATTTTGCTAAAAAAGGCTATGCAATGCTGAACTTGCAATGGAGATATTGCCCAAAGATGCTTCTTTCTGGTGAGTGATCCCCACCTCCATGTTTAGAATAGTTTACCATGTAGACTTCATTACCACCCTCCTGCCGTCATTACTACCTTCCATGGCCTTGCATAGGAACACATACAGCCTAAATACAAGTTGCCTACCTGTATCTTCAATAGATTGTGGGGGGGGGGGTTGCTCATTGTAAGTGCGGAGTTCAAATAGAGCCGCACAAAAACTACAAGGAACGAGGATGACTGTGACATGATGGCTGCATTCAGACAAATTTCCAAACCAAGACTTGCAGGACTAGAAGAAGGCACCATACTTATGTGTTCCTTCTTCCTTTCCTCCCTCCTTTGCACATTTGGCAACAACAAATCAAAAAGTAAAGGATTAAGCTGTAGGGCTAGAGTGGAAGAGCATATGAACACAGGAATCATTTCTGATCCTTCAAACCATGATTTGTAAAAATATTGCAAAATAACCAAATACTGCACACTGCATTTGTAATATGGAAAGCTTTTTGTTTGGTATCACATGGCAAGTGTAACATGCTACCTGACTCTAAATCATAATCATAATCCATTTTATTTATTTATTTAGTGCCATTACTGCACATGGTGCTTTACAAGAAAAAGATCAAGAAAAAACAATTCGCTGCCCTCAGGCTTACAATCTAAAAAGATATGAGGCAGAAGGAAAGGGTATGGCTGTGGGGGAGCAGCTGATCCTGCCTCTTCTGCTCTCCCTCCAAGGCCTGCACAGTGGCAGCTGGGATAGAGGGAGGGCTTTTCACCTGCTTCTGGGCCTAGGCATGGTTGAATCATGCCTGTCTCTTCTTCAAATTAACTATGTTTCTGAAATAGTGCCGGGTGCTGCCACGAACACTTGTAGCAAGATGGGCAGGTTCTGAGGGACTGATGGCCATTTCCACTCTACTGGACCTTGGTAGGCCCCTGGCATTCCCTACCCTGGAGCAACTCCAAAATCATGCACCCAAAGCCTCTTGGAGCGGGTATAATTGGCCAGTTCAATGTAGCTTCTCTCTTCTTCTTTATCTATCCAAAACCTTTTAGGCCAAGGCTTTTTTAAAGAAACTTGCTACAATGGAACATCTGTTCCACTTTACAAAAACGCAGTTTTCCATTTGGGGGATGAATTATTTCCTGGGAGCGGTAAGGATCCTAGGCAGCCACATTGGATATCTGCATGCAGTTGGCAGTACACTTTGCCAACCCTTGGCTTATAGGATAGTAGGGGTCTGAGTGCTCAGTAATATATCCAAGTGAAGTGATTGTTTGAGATTACAGCCCCGGGAAAACATTTCTGAACAAGATTTGTAAATACTCATGTTAAAATTCATTACAAATGAGGAAACTGCAAGCATCCTTGTCCCTGAAAAGTTCTGAAGAAATTATGAATAATAAACAGTTGACAGTATACTGTTTAAATACTAATAAAGTGATAATTTTGAAGCCATATTCAAGACAGGAGAAAGAAATGAAATGAATATAGAAAAGATAGGCAGACTGTTTCATACAAAGTAGTTTCAGTTGCGCTTATACGTCTAAATGCTTCTAATACACAATATCAGCATTAAAGTGTATCTTTTTATACGGGTACTTTTCAATCCTCTTTTGCATTTATGATTGTAACACGGATGGCAACTGTAATTTCATTAACCATGTGTAGATTTTATTGTGTGTGGGGGGCAATAATGGGGTTGAAAGCAAACTGATTAGTTTGGGAAGTGCTGGACTGCTTACTTCAGGCCAGCCGAAGGGTAAGGGCATAAGCAGTAACCCTTATGAAGATCATGAAGGGCTTCCAGATGTTTTATATATTGTGGTATTAATGAGAACTTATGAGACCACCTCATAAATATAGGTGAACTGATTGTCATGGAACAATCACTGCTTGAAAGCTACACTTCTTCCCTGCTTGGAATAATATTGCAGGATGAAAATGGGGCTGGTAGTGATGCTACATAAATACATAATTTCTGGCTGACTATATCAGGAAAAAGAGCTGTTGGGGCAACCATTTGTCATGCAGGATATTTTCCAGAACATTCCTAGCTTTCTTTTAAAATATATATGCAAACATTTTCTTATCTTGAAATAAAAAAAGGGAAAGAGAAAAGTCTATGGGCGACTTTGCAGTTATAACACTGAGAGGTAAGTGTGTGTGTGTGTGTGTGTGTGTGTATAGTACCTTTGCACAACTGTCAGGTAGTTTAGCTCTGCACTATTCTGACTGTTCTCCAACAAAAAGCTGTCCATTTACACATAGAGCTAGTGCAGCCAGCACCAAATCATTTATTATGGATCTGTGCAAAGAACAGAAGTATTTCACTCATAAAGGTAAAAGATAAAGGTATTCTCCATTGACAAGGTTGTCAAGTCGTGTCCAACCATGGGTAGAGGTGCTCATCTCTGTTACTAAGCCAAAGAGTCAGCATTGTCAGAGACTACTCTGTGATCATGTGGCCAGCATGATTGCACAGAATGCTGTTTATGTTCCCACCAAAGTGGTACCTATTTATCTACTTGCATTTTCATGCTTTCAAACTGCTAGATTGGCAGAAGCTGGGACTAGTGACAGGAGCTCACCCCATCATGCAGTGATTTCACTCACGTAGCCTTCATAAATTTAAGCTGAGTTGATGGCAATTAACAGCAAAAATGGGCCCTATTTCTTCCCCCTCCTGAAAACAGCTAGTTTGAAAAAAAATGTTGATTTCATTGGAGTCATTTAACTTCTTCAGGAGGTTTTTGGTTGCCACAATAATGCAGTGTGTGTATGTGCGTGTGAGTGTGACAAGAATAACAAAGACTATTAGGCACTGCTCCCTGTCCCTCAAATTTGGTGCTCATTGTTCTATGCATTTTGGGGATCAGAAACCCAGTTCATTTACCTATGTATGTTTGGAGCCTGTAAACCCTATCAGTACCACTGGCTCCTACAGTCCCTATCAACTTTCCTTGTGATAATGCTTGTTCCTCCTTCCTGCTGCCACGCACTGGCTCCAATAAAAAACGATCATCCTTTGTGCACAGGAAGTCATAAAACTCTCACACAAAACCTTTAAATTCTAGAGTTTCCCGGAAAACATATTCTCTCTCCCACGACAGCAAGATGTGAGCCCTAGGTTACTCTTAAAAGTTGCTTGTTCTGTTAGCAAATACCAAATCTCGTAAGATATGGATGTCCCCCACAGATAAAAGAAATTGAATTTACATAAACATTTTCAAAAATGAATTACAATTTAACTTGCATCTCCCTTCTATCCACGGAAATAGCCTTATAGCCTAACCCAAGCTCATTGAGACTTAGTAAACTGCCCTCTCTTCTCCTGTATTTGGCCTAGGATTATATCCTAACCAGAAAAAAGGAAATTAATGTATAATGTCCTAATTAAAAAAAATTGCTTCTCATGGGTTCTTGATCCTTATGAGAATTGATGCCAGAGTGTTAAAGTGAATTTAAAATGGATATTTATATGACTAAGGACTGAAGCAGATGGCTCAGGAGTAGCCTCTGGCCGCTCCAGTGCTGATCATGCTGGGTCCATGGCGACCGGATGACCCACCCCCCAAAGTGGGTCACCACTGCTATGGTCCCAAATGGGCCACCAGCAGGCACAGATTTAATCTACTCCTGAAAAGTCCGGTTCCTGCTGCCTAAGCGTAGCTTCTGAGCAGCTTTTGGCCCCTTTGGGGGCATGTGTCATCTGAACACCATGCCCACAATGCGGCCAGAAGCCACATTTTTGGCTTGTCTGTTTATGGCCTAAGAGAGTTATATATTTTTCTCTGGGGACAAAAATAGCAAGGGTGCACATTTATTGCAGAGATAATGTTTTCTACATATACTTCTCCCTTTAAAAACAGAAGAAACTTATGGGACTTAGGTGTTGACTGCATGGGCCAGGATACTCTGGGAGCACCCTGTGTATCCAGGCTCCAGAGCCCTATCTGGGATCTTCTGTTTCGACACGGAACATGTGTCCCGTGTGCCTCCTGGGATAGTGGCAGTGGCAGAGTGGGATGCACTTCAAACAGCTGCCCCATGGCTCAATGGAGGGCTCTAAATCTTCCAGGAAAATCTGGAGTAAATAGGGAGTTTTTAATACGTTTTAAGTGGGGCATACCCTGGTTTTGGCACGGAACAGGTTGGACGTTGTCCAGTGTGTTCACAACAGCACTGGGGTTGGGCCATGCATCATATGGACTCCCTGCTGAATAGACAGTGGGAGGCTGTTTTATTTGGCCTCCACAGACAGGACCGCAGACAACAATTTTGCACTTAGATGCTGCGCAAAGTTTTCATGCTCGATGTTCAGACAATTCTGGTTTAATCTTACCCCATCTACCTTCTCTATTTTGAAGAAAGATGTTTTGAATTATGAAAAATGTTCTAGCAGAAATAACTATAGAAAAATGGAGTGGCAAACCCATAACAAGAAATCTGAATAACCTCAAGACAAACATAAATTAGCAGAGAAGGCTTTGGAGATCCTGGTGTTCGGTCTCAAGAAGGTCTACAGAGTAGACTGAAGCTCTGCAAAATGCATATGTTGCATTTGCCACTCTCATGAACTTCAATACTTTCCCTGCCAATGGCATCACTGATATGGTGCCACAGGACAAAGTTAAACTAAACTTATCATGAAATTCTGATATGAAGCCATTCTGATTATGTAATTTTTCTGTCTGAAAAAGTACATGAAGATGCTGGGTTTTGGTCCATATAAGTAGTGGTACAGCATGTGACACCAAGGGCCACTTGTACAGAAGACTTTGAGCAGAGCAGCAACTAATGAACATATAAACTGTGAAACCACTGTATCTTTATTTATTTGCTTCCATGCAACCACCACAAAAGGGAAAGAAACATGCCAAGGACTGCCATGTACAATAACTTACATTTATGGCTAAATCTGCATTAAGCACCTGATTGTGTATATTCTGATGTTCAAAAAAATTCCAACTGTATCAACTGAAGGTATATGGTGACCAGAAAATAATGAATTGATAGTGTGAACCAGAAAGTCTCCATGTTTTTCAAACACATGGCATCTGAGACTTACAGAATGCTAGAGCTACTATCGTGTGGGCAATGACATATTTGTTTATATGTCAGAAATTACAGATTTCTGTTCTCAGCACCACAGGAATAGGATTCGTCTTCCTTCACAGTGATTTGGGCCTGACATGTTTTATGGGAGTGGGTATTTAATTTTGTTATTGTTATTTTCAGATTTGAAACAAACAAAAAAAACATCACCATGATTTATTTAGAATGAGACAGGATGAAAACTATACTTATATATGTAATTTTACTATGGCACAGAAGATATAATTAATGGAATTTAAGTTTTCAAGATGCATATTCTTGTTTCTCTTACTATAACCCTCACTTACTTCTTCTCAATCCTCTCAAAATTATTTTTGAAAGAGGTAATAATCACACAAGCACTTGCTATTTCTCTCACTCCTATTTTCTGTAACTTTTATTACAAACTGCAGGGTAGACAATTACACTTAAATACCCACTGAAAAGATTGTTCACATACAAGAAATAGTTTTATAATTGGCAAAGACAGAATGTAAAATAAAATTAAGACCTGATATTCTAGATTCACCAAGAGGCTTCCAGTTGGGAGGAATTTTTTTAAAATGCTCCTCCTTCCATAAGAACACTGCCAAAATCTTCTGACAGGAAACAAAGGATTAATTTATATTACCTAGGTGAACAAAAGAATGCTCAGAGTGAGCAACTGGTTTACTGTGTATTGGGAACTTTTCTAATCCCGCTGGAACCTGTAGTGCAACTCTCAAAATACAGCTAAAGGAGTTTTCTTGCTATCGTTTTGTCTGTGGATCCCCCTATTTTGCTCATGTTGTAGTTTTTGCTTCTGCTTCCATAAAGGTTAACTTAAAGCTCCAAACATAATCATGTGGAAAATGGACATTATTGATTCCTATGGTCCATTGTTTCCCCATTCTAAGTCCCTGAAGTTCAAGTTCAATCTGGAATTACATCATGTCTGGTTTCTCCTGGTTACCAGACGGCTTGAGACGTGACCACAGTTACAGAAAAAACAAACAGCCTTCTTCACGCTTCAGCTCCCCTATCGATTCAAACAAACTTTTTTCCTCCCTCTCAAGTATGCTTCAAGTATGGAGCATGGTTAATTTAGAGATTAAGTTCCAAATTAGATTATCTAATGGCATCTTAATGGATTGCTGACCCATTTCCTGTGGGATGGCAGCATGCAAGTCTGGCTAGAATACAATTAATTTCTTAGGAAGTGTTCAGAAGTTGTTTGCTTAGATGGAAAGGAAACACAATTCTCTGCACATCTTTCCATGTTAGAGAGTTAGGTGAAAACTATAACAGAGATAGCGACAAACTGATAGAGCCATAAACCTTTCCAGCTCCTTCAACTTTTAATGATTTTATCAGGAATGTTTTCATTTTATTGCTCTTATTTGCACAGATTAAGTTTGTATTTTTATCCCAAACAAATATAAAATGAAGAAAGCAACCCTCTCTGGCTACTATTTATTGTCCAAAGTACAACCCTAAAAATAAAACAACAAAACTGTTTAAAAAGTCAAACAAACCCATAGCTATAAAGTTACTTGATACTCATTTGGATCTTTGAAAGTTTCCATGCCTGTTAGGCTCTGAAATCTACAGGGCTGCTCTGACTGTAAAAAGCAGTTCCCAGCCCCCCTTCCCCCACAAACCAAAGCTTATTCCATTTCACTGCCTTATCAACATTATCATCACAGCCCTTCGAGTGGGGCTGGGGGCAAAGAATGCTGCTCTGAAAAGTTGAACATTTTGAACACCCCTACAGCTAAAGCTGAAAAGGATTCAGAATAAGGCTCTCCTCAGGAGCTCTAAGAACAAGCCAGCTGTTAGACTGTACTTCTGTCTCAAGATAACAAAGTGAAAGCTGGAAATGCTAGTCTAATGCCTGGTCACAGCAAAAGTAATGTTAAATTGGCAGTTAACCCTTCAAAACAGCATTCAAAGGCTTTGCTTTTTAAAATATAAATTGCAATGCCCAACAATGACTGTCTTACACGTTATAGTTTTTGAAAGACTTGGCAGAAACCTCCTCAAATTTCACAACTAATAAATGACCCAACCCTTTCACTGTTTGGTCTACTTGGGTGCTACACTAACAGCACCAAAGCTTGCTGAACAATCAAAATTCACAGGTGCTGGTCACTCTTGGAGCCTTGGGCTGAAGCTATTACTTGCATGGTTCAGATTATCTGAACCCGAACAAGGCCAAATAGGCCCTCTTGTAACTCAGTTTTGGTGTTTATTTAGGTCTGATGGAAATTTGGCTTGTCATGTCAGTCACAAAAACATTTGGCAGCTTGTAGTATTATAGCAATTCCCCTGATTTCTCCCAGATTGAGACATTTTTTCCTGTTCTTAAGTGAAACCAGCTTTGTGCAATGCCCCAAAAGAAGTGAGGTTTGCCTTATCTTATGTCTTTTGCTCTTCACTAAATAGATATGAAAAGCCCATTCTCTGCTTACACTGTTCAAAGGAACTTCCTCAAGTATGCATGTTTATGGGAGGCCAACAGGGACAAAAACATGGTGAGATATGGCATCCCCCATTCCTCCTAAGGGTTGTTGGGGGCATTTTGAGGGATTATAGTTAAGGGGTGTTGTCTTCCAAAGCCCCCAAAGCTTGACAGTTTCTCTCCTTGGCCTAGAACAGGGGTCGGCAACTTCTTCTTACCTGGGGCCAGTCCGCTGGTCTCCAGGTCTTCCGCAGGCCGAGGGGAGGCGAATGGCACCCGCATGTGAGCGCGCATGCGCAGTATACTGAAAGTACTGTGGATGTGTGCGCATGCTCACTCATGCACAGTACTTCCGCCGTACTGCACATGCGTGAGCAAGTCGCGGTTGTCATTTTGTTTTCCAAAACGGGGGGCGCGACTCGTTCGCGCATGCACCGGAGTACTACGCATGCACAAACGAGTCATGGCTGCCATTTTGGAAAACAAAATGGTGGCTGTGACGCGCGCGGCGGTGGGTTTTTGTCCCCTGGCCTATAATTATAAGTCTCAGAGGTAGATAATGTAACTATTTACATGTCAGACAAAATACTGCTTGCCAAGCATCTCATTGAACATTTCTAAAAACTATAATCAAAGAGTTATCCCAAATGAAAGACAGCACCTTCTAATCCAGGGGTAGGCAACCTTTCCCCTTTAAGGGCCAAGGGACTTCAGCTCCCAGAAGCCTCAGCCATGTTGGCCAATAGTCCCATGTTGGCCAATAGCTCCTGGGATTCTGGAAGCTGAAGTCCCTCAGCCCTTAAAGGGGAAAGGTTGCCTACCCCTGTTCTAACCAAACTGTGAACTGATATGCCAGGGTTTTGCACACTTTGAACTTCTTGAAAGAACAGTTCCAACCACCTCTGTAGTCAATGTGAAAAGAAAAGGAGACTACTTTTTTTTTTACCACTGGGTATGCTTACATCCTGGGTAGATATGAGCTTAATTTATTAGCCTTCCTCATGTAATTCAAGTATAAATGCATGCAAAATATACTTCTTAGGAAAGTTGGGCATTTTTGCTATTTTTAAGTTGAGAGTTGTCAATAAAGACTGCTTAGTTTCTTTGTTTTCAAACAATGAAGGAGCTTCACTCAGGATGAAAAACGTTCTGAATTTAGACAGAAATAGAGTCAATTTTTTCCCCAAAATTAAATTATCTTATTAATTAAATTTTTTCAAAATTAAATAAGGGTTATTTCCAGGTAAAACTTAAAATTAGCAAATAATTTGCTTGACCTTCCTATGAATGCAGACCCTCCTGCCTATTTTATCTCAAGCCACATGACCTCCCATCTGGTCTATGAGTTCTATCTGCAAACTCATATTGATGGGATGATACTTTTGCTGACAATCCCTGCCTCCCCAGTCAGAATGGGAAGGAGGAGGAAATCTGGAGCTCCTGACCTAGCCCAGAAAATGGCTTTGTGTTTTTGTCTAAGGGGCTAAGCAGACAGGCGGCACGGGGCCACCTCAGGAAGCTGGGGATCGGGGCTGAGGCATCCGCATTCCTCGGCCCTGCGGCGCAGCTTTGCCACCCCAGGAAGGAGCGCTAAAATAGCTCTCCTAACACAAATCGCTGAAGGTGTGCCACAAAAGGCTGCTTGCGCACCTTCGGCGGCTTTTCCACTGCAGCGTGTGCGGACGCTGCAGCGGAAAGGCATAGTCGGAGCGCCGGCCGTGCGGAGGGCCGGCTGCTCCGACGACGTCTTCGGGAAGGGGTTTGGGTGCCCAGCATGCAGCTGCCCCTCCCCTTCCTTGCCCTGAAGACAGCGCTTTGCGCCGTCTGCTTCCCCCCTGAGATCATGCAGTTAGTTAATGGCATAGACAGGATATAAATCAGGGTCAGTGGTTCAGTGACAACAAAACTAGATGTGGACTTCTGTTTTCTTTCCTGAAGGTTTCTTTAGGTTCTCCCATACCCCTACTCAACAGCTTTCTCAGACACTACAATCAAACATAGAAGAGCACAGAATCAAAGAATTGGAAGAGATCACAAGGACCATCCAGTCCAACCCTCTGCCATGCAGGAGGAATAAAGAGTCAAAGCACCCTGACAGATGGCAATCCAGACTCTCTTTTAAAAACACCAGAGGAGAAGACTTCACCACACTCTGACGGAGCATGTTCCACTACCAACAGCTCTTACTGTCAGGAAGTTCTTCCCAATATTGAGGTGGAATCTCTTTTCCTGTAGTTTGAACCAATTGCTCCAGGTCCTATTCTCTGGAGCTGAAGAAAACAAGCTTGCCCCATCCTCAATATGACATCCCTTTAAATATTTAAACAGGGCTATCATATCATCTCTAAGCCTTCTTTTCTCCATATCCAGCTCCCTAAATCTCTCCTCATAGGGCATGGTTTCCAAACCTTTCAGCATTTTGGTTGCCCTCCTCTGAACACACTCCAGGTTGTCAACATCCTTTTTTTAATTATGGTGCCCAGAAGGAAGCAGAAGGAAGGAGAGGCAGCCTTTATCCCCAAAGTTTATTTCCCACACTTTGAGAAAATTATATGGTAGAGATGGGCAAACTTTAGCCCAGGGGTAAGCAACCTAAGGCCCGGATGCGGCCCCCCGAGGCCTTTGGACCGGCCTATGGCCGCCGCCACCCGCCATGATGATATTGATTATTGTTGTTATTACTTGTTCTTGGGGTTTTCTTGGCAAAATCTCCACAGGGATTTTGCCATGGCTTTTCTGGGGCTGAGGGAGTGTGCATGCATATTTTTTTTAAAAAAAATTAATTATTTTTATATTTATTTATTTATTTATTTATTTATTTTTGGTGCTTCAGCCCCGCAATTGTCTGAGGGACAGCAACCCAGCCCCCAGCTCAAAAAGGTTGCCTACCCCTGCTTTAGCCCATGGGTCACTTGTGCTCACAAAGGCTACTTCTAACTCCCCCAAAATTTCTTAACATTTTTAAACATCTAATCAAGAAATCTCATAACGTACTCTATTTAGACAGAATTCCTATTCTAGAAAACAACTGCAATTATCATGACAAATCATGTAGATTCCACTCAAATCTCTCTTGAATACTGGTGACCGTTCCATAGGCGGTGTAAGAAAAACTATCCCTTAAATAGAATAATACCCTTCAATTTTGTTACCATTCAGTGTTAACAGATATAAATCTATATCTATATCTATATGGACTATACGAAGGGGATTGTCTGTTTCATAAAGGTATGCTCGTAGAAGACTAGGACTTCTACTTTTTCTTTAGGTCAAAGTACACATTATGTATATCTTGTTTAAATTTCCTCTGGCATTTTCCATTTGAGAGCAGATATGCAAGAGGCTCCCCAACTGGGAGCAGAGAAAGAGTGGGAGGTGCCTAGTCCTCCTCTGCTCACCTTTTTTTTGTTGTTCAAAATCACCTTTCAGAACTTAATTCCTGCCTATACCTTTTCCTTCAAAGGAAAAAAAGAAATTTTGGAGATGTGCATATCTGTGCAGTGGGCTCTTGGTATCTGCAGGGGCTTGGTTCCAGAATCCCTTGCAAATAACAAAAACCATGGACGCTCAAGTCAGCATTTAACATTTAAAACTACCTGGGTGTCAAGGTCTAGGTAGGCACCAGGAAGGCATTCTTTCTGCACTGTTTCCCACCTTCCCATCACAAAGGCTCTACCAGAATATAAACCCTTTCCTGACTTTGTTTACCACCTTCTCCACTTTATCATCACAAAGCTTCTTCCAGATTTAAACCTCTTTGCCACCAATCCACCTCAGGGATGACAGCAGAAGGAGTGGGACAAGGAGGTGTATCAGCAGGTAATGGGTTTAAATTCTAGCAGAGGCTTCCTTTTGAGACAATGGGAAACAGAACAGGCAAGGGTTTAAATTTTGTCAGCAGCTTTGTGATGTGAAGGTGAGAAGTGAGGAAGAGGTTTAAATGGACCACTTCTCAGCCTGACCATCATTAACATTAAATTAAATGTTCTTTTACTTCAATCCGCAGTTACTCAAATCCACAGATATCGAACTCGTGGATACAGAGGGCCCACTGTATATTTTTCATATCTGATTTTGACCAATTCCCACTCCACCATGAAAAGCCCAAAATGAGCTTCCCCCTTCATATTCATACTTAAGATTGCAGTCGTCTATATTTTTTGTTGGGAATCACCACCACCCCCAGAAAAACTAGACATGACTATTTGTAAATATGCAATCTGGCTTGTATAATCTAAAAATATGTAAAGGAACCTATGATTACATTAAACCCATATAGCTCATGGATGACAGAGTTCTGTATTGTTTTTAGTTATCAATACATGAAATTAGTTCATTTGCAGAATAAACACTATGTAGTCATATACAGTTTCTCAGTATCATGCTATGCTTCTATGGAACAGTTAAATGGAATTTAAGTAAACTATTTTACATCATTTGATTTCTCAAGAGGGAAAACTTCACTAACAATTTCTCCAATTAGATTTTACAATTCTCACTAACTACATATGTCTGCTGAAACAACCAAATCATTCTTTGCCTTTAATAATGTGGTTTTATTGGACCACCGGAAAATTTGTTGAGAAATGTTGTTATAGATAACATTTACAATTTTTACTTGTTTTTTATTACAGACTTTCTAGTTATAAATAATAAAAATAAAACAAAATTGTGTGTTAAAATGAGACTCTTTACTGATCAATAGATCATCACTGCATGCCATCCAAACTCTTGGATTGGATCCAGAGAAGCATGAATAGAGTTCCACTTGCAAGCAAGCCTTTCCCACTTTTCCTCCCCAATGCCCACTCTCCACTCCCATTTTGAGGAACAGGAATCCTTTTGGAGTATTGCTTCATAGGAGAAAAAAAGAAAACAGCAAATGAAGCTTTCTAGAGTCATTATCAACGCACATCAGAGGCAGTATTACAAAATGTCAAGACAAGTGATTTTCCCTACAACAGAATTATTAATCCCTGTGCCTCAACTAAAAAGATATCTTTATGTAACCATATCTATTCAATATATGTGTAGCAGTTTCTTCTTACCTGCAAAGAAAATACTTTTTATGACAGGAAATGCTGCTTAATTGTATTTTATAAAGCATATGTCTTATTCGATATTAATATTACAAATTCATATGACCAGTCCCTACCAGACTGTTTCTCTGGGTATCATCCATATATATACATTACTCTAAAATAGACATTTATTATCACTCTTTGCTTTGCTTTTCACATAGTCTCTCTGTCTCTCTCTCTCTAAGCTCAAGATATGGAGCTCCTTTTTTTTTTTAGTGTTTTGTTTCCTTGTCAAAGTGCTACAAACATATATTTGACAGCAAACATTTGGTATCCCAAGTGCTTAACGGATAAATCTCATTTCAGCTCATCTAAAATGTGTACTTCAATAGATATTACAGAGTTATTTCGTAGTTAGATTTTAACAAATATATTCCTGGAGGCCAACTAAAACAGAAAAATGAAGAACCCAAGATAGTTTAGGTTTGGAAATAATTAAAATTTTACCTTTGCCAAGTAATTCCCAATGTATCCTCATTGGCACTGGGGTATAAATGCCTGCCGTTTTGATTCATGGTCCAGTCACAAATCCTCAGCTGTCAATTGAAACCTAGCAGTCAGATATGGATCGAGCAGTACTACAGTGTTTAGTATTTAAATGAATGCATGCAAACTAGCACTTAACATGGCACAAACCTTACATCCCCAAGTAGAAGTGTCAAAAGAGAAAACAATTTTAAAATGAAATCTGAACGTTTTTTGTGCAAAACAAAATCCTACTTTTTCTCACATTATAAAAATGCTACTTAACTTTAACTACTTCTCCATTAATAAAAGCATAACAGAGTAACTGGCATTTAGCAATTAATTATATTATAAACTGAGCTGGAAAAAAAGAAATGTTAATGTTCAATAGTTATTTTTTTAAAAAGAAAGAAAATGAAACCACTTAAAATTATTCAATGTACTACAAAAAGAACAACAAAAAGAAATCAATATCTTGAAAGCATGCATTTGGTGATACACAGTTGACATGCAATTTACAGGAAAGAGGATCCAAAATTACATAATGACCTTATCTTACTGTTCAAGAAGGCGGGGGGAATTTGTAAAAGAAGTTGATTAATTTAGTGTTACTGAATATGGTATCACTTAACATGCAGTGGTAAAATAATCTAATCTACTTCTACTCTCAAAATAATAGCATTTAAAAGACTTTAAATACAGCGAGGAATGCATTACATGTAAGTTGAAACAAATTCTTCCAAGATCACCAAATTATCAGGATTGCTCTTCACAAAATTATTTGTGTAACCCTATATAGCCATTTGTCTAACAGCTGCCCTAGAGTGCTAGCAGATTTCCTGCAAAGATACAGTGATTATTTTTATGTTTGAGAAAATAAGCCTCATCTACCTTTGTGGGGAAAAAACTAGGAAAAAGAATGATTTTAATCTCTATACAATCATGTTAATATATGACCCTAGCATACATCATGCATCTAATTGCACTCTGAATTAGTAAGATAACACGAGGAGTATGATTATTTGTGTATAAAAGCAGTTTCTTCCTCTTGTCGAAAGCTCTAAGTGGCTCTAAAAGATCCATGTTATAACTAAAACAATGACTCTCACAGCAGCTGTTTATTACAATCTTTTCCTGAAAAACATGTATGTTGAGGACAAGACAATATCCCTGTTTTGACCCTGCCTGACTGCTACACTCTTGTGTTTCCTGCTGTTGAGTCTTCAGAAATGCAAACAGACCTTCCCTGGCTGTTTTATTTATTACCTGAATAACTATATGAGACCTTTAAAAGAAACCTATATGAAGTTAACCCAGAAAGGAATATTTCAACACAAAATAGTTCTCAAAAGCAACTACTGTACAAATTATGCTCTGAAAAGTACCGTATTTTCCGGCGTATAAGACGGATTTTTAACCTGGAAAAG
>CM034703.1:99613433-99626295 GCA_020142125.1 Phrynosoma platyrhinos
TTTTCACTTTTCAATAACTCTTGCCAAATTTAAAAGTCTTTTTAAGCCATTTAACGTAAATAGCAACCTAGGGTTTGGCAGGCAAATCGTGCATAGAATGGATAGAGATTGTGTTTCTGAATATTAGCTCTCTAATATACATCAACCAGAGGCAGGAACACAAGACATACATTGAGAATAAAACATTCTCAATTCTGAGTACCAGAACAGAATGGCATCACAGTCCTTGGCACTAGTTTCTTTCTTTTTTTTTAAAATCCATTCCTGCTTATCCTATACTTGCTTCATTTCAGCAGTACAAATCGAGGTGGGAAAATATTTTTTTGGGGGGGGGGCTTTTCAGAAATCCTCCTTGATTGACTATGGATCAAACAACAGGTAGCTCCAGAACTACCCATCTGCCTGCTCTTGATATATGCAAGAGTTAACAACTATTTGCCATTGTTATTATAAAAATGGTATCTCAAATACTCATGCATCTACCAGGTTTCAATAGTCAGCTAACCAAAATCAGAAATCCTGATTTGAGTGAAATTTTGGAAAGCACTGTTGTGTTGATACAGGTTTGGAATGATGTCTGAGTTGACAGACCAAATTTAGGACTGTTGTTCTGTCTCTACAGGTAGAATACTAAGACCAGAATTCTAAGCAAGCAGAACAATAAAGCAAATAGGGAGCTTAAACTATAGTTTTTCTGACTGCTTGGAAGGTCAAGCAATGCAGTAAACCAGTGCTACCCAAAGTGGTGGTCCATGGTCCTCTGAGCCATTGGCTGCCAGTGTTTTGCAAGTTTTGAGGAGAGAAAGAAATGATTGCAGTCAACAGGCAGACATATGGTACTGTACTCTGGCACACTGCAATCTCCTACATTAGAGAGCTTGAGATATACTGCTATAAACTATGTTTTGTATAAACTAGCAGTGAGCAAATTGCCTCTCAGAGCTGTCCCAACCTCCACTTTAACTCAAGCAAAATAACAATTCATGCCCCAGAAACCTCAGGGGTGAGTATGATTTACCTTTTCAACATATCTTTCCCCCCCACCCCCAGGCTCATTTTAGGGTTTAAAAACCCCTTCTGCAAATAAATTAAAGAAATTGGAAGTGACTGGGCATTTCTAAGACCATTTCAGGGGCAATATTGATATAGGAAAAGGCATTGGCAATCTGGTGCATATTTAAAATTATTTCATCATGGCAAGATCTTATTTTAACACACTTCATAAGCTTGTTGTATATGTGTTTTTACATGATATGCCGCAGTGTTATCTATAAGATTATGAAATATCTGTAAGATCAATTAGATCCCATTCCTTTATTTCTGCATTCAATTTCAAGCAGCAGTCACCCTAGAAACCCATCACCAAGGTATGAGAGTTTTGTTGGTGGGTTTGTTTTTTGTTTTTTGTTTTGTCAATGAAATACTGCCTCTTAACATAACAGGGCATGGGGGAAAGCAATGAAATGAGCCTTGGCTTTCAGATGGTACCTGAAAGAGCCAATGATAGTATTTTCCTTTTCTTTCTCCTTTTCTGCATGGTGAAAGCATGGAGCCTAACTGGAGCCTAACTGAAGCATGAGATGGGAAAAGATTCACCCAGCAAACCTATTGTCACTCTGGACAGGGACAAATGCCATCTGACTAATGGAGAGCGGCAGCAGGATCCAGCTCCTCACCCAATTCAGGATCCTTGCCCCTGTCTGGGATCAATTTTCCCTTACCTTAACACACAAAAGTATGTATGCAAAGGGATCTTGCAGTATCTTTTGGACTAGCTGAAAGACAGAAGTTGGTAATATCAGCTTTCGTAAACTTGAGCTTACTTCCTCAGATGCAAATGCAAGATCCCTTTGCATACTGATTTTCCAGACTGCCAAAGCTATGTATTTGAATTCTACCATGCAAGAGTATGGGTACACTATAGCAACACAGTGCAAAAATTGTGATTTAGATGTTTCTGGTAAAAGGGGGTGGGTGGGAGCAGAAATCCAGAGTTTTACTTGCAGATCTCTTCTGAAAAATCTTCACTGATTATCATATTCTGATGTAATGGTTTTTCATGTGTTCCAAATGTGTTTTTTTTTTAAAGTAAACATTCTGATGGAAAAGCCAATGACTGTCAAAAAAATGCTACTTGATGCGGTTTATATAGTTGAAGGGGGTCATTTAACACTTTGTAAGATGGTAACCTTTTATAGTCCTTGCTGAAAATAGTGTTCCTGTTATTATCTACTCTGTATTATCCTACCCGTGAGTCCTGTACACTTGTCCCTTCACATGTGCGGTTCTGACTTTTGCAGATTTGATTGTTTATGGATTTTATTAATGTATTCTCTATGGGAAATAACTAGGTCCTCCAGCACAACTCTGGTTAACTTTAACCAAAAATTGCATTGAAGGACCTAGAGATTCCTAGAGAGAACAATCCACTAGGCATTTGTAGCTCCTCCAGAACAATTCTATGGTCAATGTCTGGCAGAAGTTGACCATAGATTTGCACTGGAGGACCTAGAGATTCCTAGAGAGGTTTTCGCTCAAGTAAAAACATAGTGTTTTTGTTATTTGCGGTTTTTCCACATTCGCGGGGGTCCTGTGCCCCTAATCCCAGTGTATGTAGAGGGACAAGTGTAATTTGAATCAATGCATATCAGTGAATAAAAGGATTTGCAAAGATGTAAGGGAAAACTTCCACACTCTTGGGAGATGTCCTTTGAGCTATTAAATGTGGTACTTTTCAAAAATAAAGCATAGTGTTTGATTTAGTGCTCAAGTGGTGAGGCCTGCATTTTCTAAGAAACATAACATCAAACTATTCACAGATAAAAGTTTCATGCTATCTATGATATTGCAATGGATCTTTGATTATCATCTGTGAAAGGGGATGGGAAGAAGATAATTCTTCCATCCCTCTTTTCCTCACCAGCCCACAGAGACCCCTCAAAATGTTGACAGAGAGTCAGGTTCTTCTCCTGACTGGACTGAGCTGTGACCATGACAATGTAGGGGAAGGCAGGGAGAGGAGGAGTAGGAAATTTACTGCTGCTTACGCCCTTCTGCAGCTGGATCTAATTTAGTTGTTTTTAATTCCATATACTGCCCTCAGGACCCTTCCCCTACCTAGTCTTAGTATAACCCCTAAACAGAATTAAAACAAATATGATTGCATTTTGCTTATAAACTCATATCTCATCCTCTGATCCACTGAGCAACCCACAAATACAAATTTAAACCACTATTGTTGAATTATTTTAGAGACTGATGTCCTAATTACAACATCACCATAAAGTAGTAGTTTAAGGAAAGATTTCTTATTGTGACAACAGGTGTTGTTTATGACAAAGCTCAAAAGCATCATGATGGAAACATTGTATTTACAATTTGCTCTTTGACTTTTCCAATTTAAATTCCAAATGTCCAATTTAAGAAAGTATGGCATGGCACAATGGTGCTCAAAATAACAAACGCACAACTAATTGTCTTGGATACATATATCATTTAATACTGCTAATGGAATTGTTAAGGTTAATCTTCCTTCCTTTTTTGATCAGCAGTATTTAAGTAAATATACATATGGAAAAGACAGCAAATGATATGAGACTCTGCTATACTTTTTGTTGACTGAGGGAAGTCTATAAACATTTGCATATTCTCATTGTTTTGACTGAAACTTCCTTTAAATGTGTTTCCTTTCCAACAGGAGTATGTGAAAGGTGACCTCTTATCCATTTACATGGCCCTCTCTGACTGTCATATGACTAGGTTTTACGTCAAAGTGTCAGTTATGATAAGAAACACAATACAGATAGCCTAAGCGTCGATAACTTGTTTCCAGAGTCTACTAAATTTTATTTGAGAATCGACTGTAGTGCCCTTTTTTAGTTTTTTCCTAAAACAAGAACATTTGCTGTCCTGAGCATTTTAAGATCATCAACTGTATCTGCAATTACCATTTAATTACATCTTTATAAAATATAAATAAATCATATGGAAAAAAATTAGTCATTGTTAAATGGTCTCATTGATAAAACTAAAAGATGAGTCTTGAATTAACAACTTCTTACTGGAATGGCTGTTCTTGATATGTAAAAATTAAATGCAATATTAAATGCAAGTTTCAAAATGCATCTAATATGATACATAAAAAAGTTTAATAAATAGTAATATGTCTGCTTTGAAGAAAAGCCTGCTGACTGATTGATTTTATATCCTCTCTTCCTCTCAATCTAGGACTGAAGATGGCTAGCGAATTCAGTGGGACTAATTCCTGAGCAAGTGGGTCTAAGACTAGCTTAAGTCTGTAAGGAAGTAATGCTATAAATACCCACACTCTCAAAACTCATGGACTAAGAATATTCATATCACAATGCCAAATAATATAAATTTATTAACATTTTTTTAATTACTGGACCAATGATAGAACATGGAACACTATTATTATTATATTATTCGATTTATTTATATCCCACCTTCCTCCCAGTACAGGGACTCAAGGTGGCTAAGTACTAGTACTTTCAATATAATACATAGCTTTTGTTTCAGGTTTTATTACATTTTTTTTACTTTATAAAATTTTATAGTATGTTTTAAAAACCCTGAATATTAACATTTAGAGAAGGGAGAAAACACCATGCATTTTCATTCAGTTAATTTATTACAAAACATTTCAAAACTAGTGTAGTAATATAATATGCATGGCTGGTTAGAGAAAATCAGGGATGAGTGCAAATACTCTTCCCTCAAAAATAAATCAGGAACTGGAATATTTAAAACGCACCAGCCATCTGAATGGGCTGGATACACAAGAGGAACAAGTACCCTAATTTGAGTTAACAAAATGTCCATTTCAAATGCAAAGACTCAAGAATTTTAGGAAGCTGAACTATTAAATTCAGTAATGCAGTAGAGTCATTGCCTTTCCAACCCTCAGAATATTTCCACTCAAAATTCTGCCTTGTGTGGATCTTTTCTTCTTTACAAAGATAGACTCCAGGGTACATTCTCTAGTTACATCAGTTGCCAGAACGTGATTTTTTTTTTTTTTTGCCAGAAAAACTGAAACTATACCTTAGAAGACTCCCTTCAAACTATGCTTTACAGAGAAAGATTGTTAATGCAGACAAACTACCTTTGGGGACAGATTATAAAGCAATCTCAAGATTCCCATTATGGAGCTCTTAGAAGATTCTGTGGAACCAGACTATCCCTGTAGCATTAGCCTACTATTCACGACATCAAGATTTAGTACCAAAATAAAGAACAAGGAATTGATGCTAAGATAATACAATGCTCCCTTCCCACCTATGGGGGTTTGTTTCCCCTCCCCCCGGTAGATGATAAAAAACCACACATACTCAAGTCCCATTATAGTTAATGGTTAGTGACTTGCACACAGCTGCTTTGGTACAGCTGCACACACACAATGCCATTGACAATAATGGGGTGGAGAGATCCACCCCAGCTTGAGTATGCTAGCCTACCAATATGATGGGCCCACTGTATTTTGATGATACCTAAAGAAGAGATCAATTTAGCCATGTTTACCCTGCAAATGTGTGGCTGCTTTCGGACAAAGATGGGATATAAATAAAATAAATGAATAAAATATACAAATCCAGAACTATCACTACATTACAGGTGGAGTTTCCTTTACCCTGAATTCCAAAATATTACAAAAACCCAAACTTTTTTAGGTTTGCTTTCTGATGAGTCAATGTACACAAACTATGTTTCATGTACAAAATTATTAAAAATATTGTATGAAATTACCTTTAGGCTATCTTTTAAAGGTGTATATGAAACATAAATGTTTTGTTTAAACTTGGATCCCATCTCCAAGGTCATTATGTATGTATATCAAATATAGGTATTCCAAAATCTCATTATGTATGTATATCCAAATATAGGTATTCCAAAATCTATCTAAAAGAATACAAAAATCAAAAGATCTCTGGTCCCAAGCATTTTGGATACTGGAAACTCAACCTATATTACTAGTATGGATTTTTTCTTTATAGAGTTAATAAATCAAGTATTTCTACTAAGGAAACTCAACCTATACTACCAGTATGGAATTTCTCTTTACAGTTAATGAATCAAGTATTTTCTACTAAGGCAAACATTTTCTACTAATGGGGATGACCGTGGAAGTGAACACTGTCTGTCTTAAAAGATATCATTGCAACTGTCTGTTTAAACACTTTTTAGAAGAAAGATTTATAACACTGCTGTTGTTTCGGTGTGGAAATATTCAGCATGAAGGCAGTTAGGCCCAAAATAAATGACTACCTTAGAAAAGGGAATCCTCAAATTTATGATTCCTAATAACCTTATCTTGGTAACTATCAGAGTATTAAGTTACATGTTTAATAACATGCTTTTCATAGCATCCTCACCAGTAAATTAAAATCTGTTGCTCATGTTGATTCTTGGTGCATGTGATTTTTCAAATCGATATTTATAATGCTTCCATTAATGCAAACATTTCAGCAACTTTTGGTAATAATTTGGTTTATTAGAAATTCTACCAAACCATTATTTTGTGGAGAGACTATTTATAAGAAGAATCACCAACTATATAAAGCAGCTGAAATTTATGTTCATTATTACAATTTATATAGTCTATGTTATGGTTCCTTTAACAAAAAAGCACTCAAGAATAAATGTCAATACCTCTCATAACTAAAGAGAATAAATCTGTACAAAGTCCACTCTTGTGAAGTACAGAATGTACCTGTGACAATATTTATTCATATGGGGTCAAAGTATATTAAAAGGAATGGTGAATGTTTAAAACACCTCTGGAACTAAAACCATGGGCTTTCTAATTTAGAATTTCTCTCAGCTAATATAAAATGATTGATTGCCTTTATTTCATGTACCCCTTGATTTTTCTTTTCATTCATCACAGTCTACTTTAAACCAAATGCATTTAGAACCTGCCACAAGAAGAGTGGTCTCTTTTAAATTGTTGTAAAGTAATGAAAAGACATAATAAATCAATCTTATTTCTGCCTTACCAAAGCATAACCTTTACTCTATCCAAGTAATTTAGACAATTTCTGTGTTCTTTCTCTAGACAATAAAATTGTGTAAAACTGTCATTTCTCAAACATTTTTAGAAGCCAGGTTGGTATATCAAAAAAGTTGTTGGAAATCTGGTGTACATTTAATATTATTTCTCCATGGCCCACAAAGTGTATGATCTTAGTTTTAACATGTTTCACAAGTTTAATATTATAATGTTTCACTTCTGTAGTACCATCGATACCCTAATCACATAGGTATTAAAAGATTGTAGACCTAGTCCTTTTATTCCTGCATGATGTTTCTAGCAATGGTCTGCCTGGAAGCTCACTACCAAGTTATAACAGTGATGTCTTTAGCATTTGGTACTCAATGGAACAGTGCCATTGAGCATAAGGGTTCATATAGCTAGCAGCCATATTAGACCTATATTCCATGTATACATTTCATTATTGTTGAAAAGCTATTATGAGCTAGTGACCACAACATGAGGGAAGAAGATGTACACATATAAATAACTATATGTACAAATATCAATTTATGTATACATACAGTAAGAAAAATAAAATAAAATTACAAAAAATGACAATATATTTTAGTCCTGCTGACTCTCTTTTTCATGATACTACAGGCATATTTAAGTAACCATGTAGAATGTTTGAATGCAAATGGATTTCTATGTGTTGGTGATCCATCTGCATGGCCAGCATGACCCTAAATTAACTTGCAATGTGAACAGCTTCACATACAAAATTCTGATTTATACAATGTGAACAGCTTCACATACAAAATTTGATTTATACAATCATTGCCTATTAAAAATAGAAATCAAGACTGTGAAAATCAAACCATTATGAATGTGGCATTCCCCATGAAATGCAACATGTCAACATGCTACCTAGAGTGAATGGTGAAGAAGAAAGCACTGTGCAAAAAACAAAACAAAACTTCACAATTTGTCTATGGTACTTAAAATTGTTTTTTCAACTTTAAACCATTATCCATATTAGAGATTAATATAACCAACCAACCAAAAGCTCTTAACTCTTCCAAGTTACAACTCCAAAACTTCATGAAACTCCTCAGCTCTATCTCTCCTCTCTTTGCCTTTAAAGAGTATTTATCCCACCACAAACTAGACAGTGACATATCTAACATATTGATTAATGTGTCATAAAGAAAAAACTCAGCAAAAATTGTGTTACAGAAACAGGAAAAACATTTTTTAAAAAAATTACAGTTCCATAGTCACATGACTTCAGAAATCCAGCACAGGAAAGTTGCTGTTGTTTTAATTTAAAAAACAACAACAGTGAACAACATATTTATATGTAAACTATAGTGAGTACATACTGCACCATAACTTCTTTTTTAACATCTAAAGCAGCATATTATTATTTGGAATTTTCAAATCTTTTAACGGATTTCTTCAGTGAACTCTCACTGGTTAAAAAAATATTTAAAAACTATTAACATGCTACTACAAGTGTTTTGAATAAATTACCATTGGTGGGTTTCACTGAACTCTGTAAGGTAGACAAATACTGCCACTTTGGCCTTGGAAGTCAGGAGGAATGTCTAGATGCAGTACTGTCCCGCTTTATCACTACATAAGAGGGGGTATCGTAAAGTAGTAATTATCACCCGGACTTATTGTGGTGTACAGTGCACCATATGCGGGCACTCCATACACAGACTCAAGGTCACACAGACAGTGAGCCCCAGCACTTTCAATGGTGTGCACGGCACCCAAGAGCGCACCACCATATAAAACAACAGGACTTGAGGTCCCACATTTTTCCCTCACGCGGGGGGGGGGGGGTCTGGAACGGATCCCCATGAATACAAAGGGCGCACTATATTGAGTAAATTTTGTCAGTGTCATCCTCACCAAGTGACTTTTTCTTTCTTTCCCCAAAATGAAAAATCCATTGTGGGTTGCCGATTTGACAACACAGATGGTGTTATTCATGAAGTGGAAGAGTGGGTTAAGGCACAAATCTGCAGACCTCTACAATAACAGTATTCAGAGGGTCAAGAAACACTGGGAAAAATTTGTAAATCTGGATGGTGACTATGTAGAGATAAGTTAACAGCTACAAATCAAAACAAACTTTCTGTCAAAATTTTTTAAAGGTGACAATTAAAACTTTACGATGCCCCTTTGTATAATGACTATGCATAGACAATGAATGTTTATGCGAACTTACCCCTCTCAGACTATAGTACTGCAAGTAGAAAAAACAGCCTTATGAATCATCATGAAGCATATTTTAATTCTGAAGAACCATAATTTAGTTTTTGTCTGTGTAATATGTGATTTGTGAATGTCCCTACTACAGATTAATTAGCAATGGCTAGTCCTAGCATTATATATTCAGTATGGAGAAAAAATGTCTTTGTATTAAATTTCAACAATGAGATGTAAAATCTAAAAATGTTCTTGAATATAATGCACTTAGAGACTGGAATAAAAAGGATATTCCATTACATAAATTAACCAATTACTTTAATAGCATGATCCTATGCATATCTACTAAAGTCTTATGCAGTTCAATGGGCCTTACTCCCAAATTGGTGAGTTTATGATTGCACTGTACATACGTTAATCTACAAAGATGATCTGCAACAAAATTCATATACGTTTTGAAACTATTTTTATTTTTAAAAAAACAACCAAAAATACTGAATGGCTAGAGAATCCAAGCCTGTTTCAATTTCAATGTACAGAGGTAAATCAACAATTCTATTTTCCCAGTTCTCTCTGAACTACTATATAGCTGAAACAAGCCATCACCCTAAGAAACATCATACAGCTATACAGATATCAGGGCGAGATACAGGTTCATACAGTATTTTGAACCTACCAAGATCCTGTTCTAGTCTAAGATGTCAATGGTAGCATGTATGAAGGAACTCATCACAAATACTTGTGTTAATACCTATGTGAAACATGCCCACCTGTTGCTGGTGTAGGAAGGAAGAGTCTCTTGGACTTAGTCCCACATATCGATTGGCTTGGGATGTGCCTGAGGCTGTGTAGGCTGATTAAGGAAGAACAAAACAGATTGATAAAGATAGAAACCTATCAATGGTCTACCTCATATAATTCAAACAAGAGAGATTCAGAATTATGATGCATTAATTGGTCTATGGAGTGTGATTCTACAGTACCTATTGACTTCAATGGAATGTGCATGAAGGTAGAATGACCTTCAGAGAAGTGGCAAATTATCTAGAGGATGTTAAGTATTTTATCAGTTCAGTTTAAGGGAAGCTCAACGTGACTGTCATCTCTCTAAGAGCATGGTAAACTAAACATCAGTCAACAGAGCCATACAAACAGGAGAAAACTTCAAATTTGATGCAGTATTTAAAAAGGGCCACCATTTCTTAGGAGTACTTAGATTCAGAAAATAATGGCTTATTTAATAGTTGGACCTAAGCGTTTAAGTAAGGCACGATTTTTTTTCACACATGGGTGAGGGAGCAAGATGTTCTTTTTAAGGCAATAGAAAAATAATATGATTATAGGTGCAATATTTAAAATGTTGGTATTGTGTGTATCAGAAAATTGTGGAATGCTGTTGCAAGATCAAGGGATCTAACACAGACGCTCCTAAAATGTTTTCCCAATCAAACAACTTGTAGTTAATAGGATATGCAATGTTTCCACTGTAAATTATATTTTGAACTAAGAACTGATCATTCATGATGGCCTATATCAGGGGTAGGCAACCTTTTTGAGCCCGGGGCCGGGTTGCTGTCCCTCAGACAATTGACGGGCCGAAGCACCAAAAATAAATAAATAAATAAATAAATAAATAAATAAATAAATAAAAATAAAAATTAAAAAAGAATTAAAAATTTTTAAAAAATGCATGCACACTCTCTCAGCCCCAGAAAAGCCATGGCAAAACCCCTGTGAAGATTTTGCCAAGAAAACCCCAAGAACAAGTAATAAAAACATTAATCAATATCATCATGGGGGGGCGGCGGCGGCGGCAGGACCGGTTTGGGGCCGGTCCAAAGGCCTTGCTGGGCCGCATCCGGCCCCCGGGCCTTAGGTTGCCTACCCCTGGCCTATATCATACGAGGACAGTGATACCACTCTACTTTCTGGTTTATATTTGTATCCCTACACATAATATTCCTCCTCTCCAAACTAACAATTTTCTTTCTAAAATTGATGGTTTAAGGCTAAAAAGAAGTTGCTCTTTACATGACACGGCTTGGGTCCAACTATTTGAGAGACTGTATCTCCCCATATGAACCTGCAAGAGCCCTAAGATCTGCAGAAGAAGGCTTTCTCTCAGTCCGCCAAGATCACAGACTCACCTGGTGAGGATATAAGAGAGAGCCTTCTCGGTGGCTGCTCCTACCCTCTGGAATGCCCTTCCTCGGGGGGCTAGGTTGGCTCCCTGCCTGCTAGCTGTTCACTGGCTAGTAAAAACATTTTTATGCCAGCAGGCTTTCTGTATATAATGCATAGCAGGATGGTTTTATGGAGCAGGTGGGTTTTTAGTTTGTTTTTAACTTGTGTATATTTTATGTAATTTTATATTGGACATAGACATTTTAATTGTTTTGATTGCAATTTTAAAGGCTTTATCTGTGAACCGCCTTGGGTCCCTCCAGGGAGAAAGGTGGAATATAAATAAATAAATAAATCCACATACACCAATCAGTTTATAACAGCGCCATCTTGACTGTTCACTGTTTGACACAGCCAAGCTCTGAAAGAATGAATAGGCAATAGCACTAAAGATGATGTATTCATTTTGAAAGTATTGCCTCTCTCTTTTTAAGGTTTCATAGCATGCAGTGTTACAGTTATCCGGCAATAAGCCCCATTTATTTTAATAGGTTAAATCTAAAGACGGTGTGTTAGAAAAGACTCATTGAAATAAACAGGGTTTGTTAGTTATCAGTAACATAAATTCTGCTAATTTCAGTGGCCCCAATTTAGCTGGTACCAACATTGGACTTAAGCCAATGGTGCTTGCTTATGAGTAAATATGCATAACATTGCACTGGTAGTCTATTTTTTTTATTAAAAAATTATACTGAGACACCTCCATAAGAAATTACTGGATCTTTTATGTACAGTGAAGTGGAGTATCAAAATGTGCTGGTTTCTCATCAGTCTAGGAAAAGTCATTTTACTTGTGATTGTGTGTGTGTGTAAAAAGACTAGGTAAATCAAAGTTGGTGTACAATAATTAAGAGTGAAACTACAGAACTGTAAATAGGTAAGAACACTGAAAATATTCTTAATCATTATAACTGATGACTTTGGTGGCACTGATTGTCCTGAAATAATAAATTCACTGGAAACAAATCTGAAGGCACATATTTTAAAAGTACTAAAGAGCAATTGATCCTGAATGCATAGGTTAAATATCTCATTAGTCACACAAATTAATTTAAAAGGTTTTAAATTGTTTCAGACAGAAGTGATCTAATCTGCCATTTATTCCTCGTTCTATTTTAAGATAAAGGATCATCAATTTACTGCAAGTGGTACATTATGGAAATGTAATGTTGTGAATATTTAATATTAGAATATAAGCAGATTCCACACACCAATATTTTATTTAAATTTTATTTATATTTTGTTCATTTACAAAGAGAAATCTGTTAATATCATATTCAGTTGGTAGAAATCATATCCTTTTCCAAAAACTTGCATTGAGATCCAGTAATAAATTTACACTGTTTACGATTCCTTAAACACTAAAATGTTACTATTTGATTAATAGTTAGCTAGTGTCCAATTGTTTGAAAGGAGCATATATGAGATATGATGAAAGCACTAACGCTCCATTCCCATTGCATT
>CM034703.1:99626395-99644868 GCA_020142125.1 Phrynosoma platyrhinos
ATTATTATTATTATTATTTAAATGAGATATCTGAAGTAACTCATCTACTCACTCAACCTGGCCAGTACAAGCTGACAGAGGTCTTGAAATTGCCATTCTAGTTACCTTTGCATTGTTTTAACAAATATGGATGCACCTTAAGAATTTAGGAGCATATGTATATGTAGGATATTAATCTTAAAAGTTTTTATTGTATCCATTATAGTTGTACAAACAACTGACATACACATTTCTGTATCTGCAATTCCATTGAAGACTATAGGGTGGTAATATGGTACTATATAGTGAGTGGTAATGCTTTAATTCACATACTGTATATACTCATGCATAGCTCTAGAATTTTAGTCAAAAAATCAACCCCAAAAACCATGGATCAACCTTAGCTCTTATCAAAAAAGGAACTATCTTCTCTGAGTATAGTGGTGAAAGGCGAGAGCTTAGTCCATGCTGGGAGACCCGCCTAAAAGAAGCACCAAGCATCTCTCTGCCACTGAGTTGCTTCTGAGCTATTTTAATGTCTGGGTGGGAAAATGGTGGTGGCAGTGGCTCTTTGGCATTCCCCTCAAATGAGCATTGAGAGAGTAGGCATGTATGTGTTTTCTTAGCTCCGTCCGTGCCTGGTCACCTTACCCTACATCACACAACCACTATTTACTGTAGTTCCCTCCTAATCAAGCCAGACTTTAGGATGAGCACAAACAGTTATGTCTGCCAGAAGTTTGTAAGTTCTTTGGCATTGTTTTCCTTTGCTTCATCCTTTACCGCCTTTGTTACATGCTTCTAGGTTTTAACCTCAACTTATCCAGGTTCATATCAAAATTCATAATTTTGACTCTAAGACCTGCCCTTTATTTATACATGAGGTCAACTTATACACGAGTATATATGGTACATTGTGCATTACCAACTAATTGAATATCACAGGTATGATTCAGTAGATTTTGGAACAAGACATGCTTTTTGCATGAAGATTCACTCAGAGGCAATCAGCTCTCTCTGTGTGTCTCTCTCTTGTACTGCATTCAACCTCAACAATTTAAAAGCTAACAATTTGAGAATTTTTCTCAGTTTATTAGAATGTCCATCTTAAAATGAAGGATCGAGCTTTTATTGTGTTTTGGCAGTTGACATTCAAATTATTTTTCCCCTCTTGAGACTGTCTGTGGTCACCATGTCAAAAATGTCATATGTAGCTTCATGAGGAGTAGAAGCTCTGTCAATATTTTTTACTATTAACTTTGAGCACTTGCCTGGTCAAATAGCAGGAAAGGGCACTTTTATTGGCCTTAATTTGAAATTATGTTGGTCTTTTGATGGACACTTTTTTATTTCCTAGAGAAATACTTACTGGTTGCTGTAGGTGAAGATGCCTCACCTTCAGTGGATGTTGTGATGGGTTTAGTGTCTGTCATGGTCAGGGTCACAGGTCGCACCGCACTGTGATGGGGAGAGGGTGCCAAAACTGGAGTAAAATGGCCAGGCATTTTCCCTACTACTTGACCACTGCTGTTAGGCTACAAAACAAAACCAGAAGAATGCCTTGTGAAATATACACATCGTGCTCAAGAGAGTTATCCCTCTACCTTGGGGTTTACAGGACCCCATTTCTTTAGTGTGCTGGTTCAATATGCAAATATCTCTCTCTGCAGAGGATTTAGCAGCTATAATGTGGGTGTGTTTAGTGGTCTATGGGGTTTTTTTCCTCATGAAGAGAATATCTCCAAGTTCCTATTTACCATATAAGACATTCTCTTGTGAAATACAAAAGATGGATGCCTTTTTTTTAAAACAACAGTTCTGATAATACCCACTACTTTTTACTTTTATTAAATGCTGGGTAATTGTAATGGTTTGAAAGAAATAGTGGACCTAAAGGGACCCCTCAGAATCAGTCAGGGACATTTATAAGAATGCTTCTACCGCTGTGCATTTGAAATGAATCTATACAGAGTGCATGTTAAATGATCCCACCAGTACTTTTTATTCTAATATGTACATATCAGAAACTGTCTGTTCTAAATTTTGCAATAGCACTAGTGAAATTCTAGTTTAACCATACCACAATTCACTACTAGCTAGTTGAGAAAGGAACTGGTAGTTTTTGTATCTGCCCAAATGAGCTTGGTTAGCAGCAACCTAAGAGAAGGAGGAAGAATCAATGTGTAAATGTTACACCTGTTGTTTCAAATATTTACTTTAGGTTTTCATTGTATCCTGGATAATGCCTAAAATTCTAGATTTTACTGCATTTTATTGCTTATTGATAAATATAATCAGAAAGTAGGAAAGTCATGAAGGTCTTATAAAGCTCAAGATCTGCAAACTAATACAACTAATATGACACAAGATACAAGCAAATACATAATTTTTCAGATGGACATGAGTAACTGTAGAAATCTGAACACATTTCTGCTATTAATTATGGCATCTAAAGAGAGACATTTATAAACAAAAACAAGGAAGCACGCAATTCAAGAAGTGTCTTCTTGATTTTGGGTACAAAAGACTACTTGGTAGTCATACTTTAACATTTTGAAATCTTTATGAGCCCCATGAAAGGAATAAACACAAAAAATATTACTTTTTTTTTTTAAAAAAGCCACCCAGTATCCTTTTCTTAATATGACTTTGAATATGAGACCCCCTCCTCTTGCCCAACAAGTCTCACTTTATTTCACAAGTGCTCACTAGAAAAAAACCAATGGCCAATATCCTGCATGGAAGACGTAGCTATGATGATACAGCTATGATTAATCTCATCCAAACCCCACCTTAGAAGCCAGGCAACTGCAACAGCCAAAGGAGTCCTGAGGTGAGGTTTGGGGGATATTTGCAATGGGGCAATGACTGGAAATGTTAATTGCAAAATTTATGTTACTGTGAATCGAGCTTACAACTTTGCGAAAACTGAACAGGATGTTAGCTAATGTCTATCCAAGGTTATATTTGCAGTTCCAACATGTACAAAAAGTTTCACTTCCCCCGATGCTGTACTTTTCATGAAATAGATTAGCTAATATGACAATTTTTGAAGATATCTAGGAGCTAAATCCAATTATAAGTCCCAACTAGACCCTCTGAGAATAGATCACTCCCCAGGCAAAGCAAAGTCATGAGCCACAGACTGTTCTTGGCACCTTGAACACTTTCTCTGGGCCTGCTCATATTCTTACTGCTATCCAACTAAATAACAAATATAATATGCAAATATAAATGAAGTATATATAGCTTCATGTTTTAATATATTGCTAAAACAAAACCATGCAACTTCTAAGTGCTTATCTATCTATCTATCTATCTATCTATCTATCTATCTATCAAAATAACTTACACCATGGGGAAAAAACTAGGACTCTTGGAAATAAATTTATTCTAAAGCGGGGAAGCAGACACCAATAAAGCCTCTCTCTTTATGCTTACATTATTAGTTTATATACAGGCAGGAACACAAACAGCTGCCTGTATGCAAACAGCAAAGGTGATGATGAGACAGAGAAATTAAGACAATATAAGACACAATAGGAAGCATTAAAGCAGGGGTGAGCAACTGCTCTACAAGCTGCACAGTTGTTCCCTGCATGACCAGAAGTGTCATCCGCTTCCACTTATGGGAATCAGCCCCAATACAGTTGATTATTACGATATGGAGATAATTGTTAGGGGGCAATTAAAACCCAACTGCTATGTTTCTGTGGTGGCTTTGGTATGGTTGTTTTGGTACTTTGGGGTCATTTCCCTCCCCAAAGGTTTTTAAAGGGGATGGGGGGAGAGAAATGATCTCTTGAAAATTTGGGAGCTGCAGCCAAAATAGGTATAAAGACCACAAGCCCTATGTTTATATTTGAAGAATAAACATACTTGCTTTCTTTAGATCATCTGTTTTGAATAACCAGAAATATGAACTATTTGCAGAGTAACATTGTAAACACAGAGCAAACAAAAAAGTGATAGAAACGACGTTACTACGTCCAGTTTTCCTATTCATTTGGCTAGCTAAATTCACAGACAAAATTATGGTGGAAAAAAATCACTTTAGGCTACAGTGATAGAACTGTTTAAAAAGACACACCGTAACAGTTTAGGGTATGGAAAACTACAATTCTGTTTGATATTTATCTGTTAATTATACAATTCTAAATGTTAAATATAAGTATACATGCATAAACACGTATAAATACATTCAGGCATATATACAGATATGAATGGAATGCAGATAAAGTTAATTAGACTGAACACCCACTGAAATCAATGTAATTGAAGTGCATTACTATACACTGAAGCTTTAGTTTAAATGGCAGTTGCAACACCTTTCAGGGTTCGGAGAGACACAGAATGGTTTTCACTTCATGTCCTTCCCCATCCCTCATATTTTACTGAAACACAATTTATGGGGTATCATTATTTAGTAAATGTTACTTGCCTTACATAGGAAGGTAGATATATAGCCTTCTGTTGTTACACTGCACAATGAGTGCATCCAGACACCACAACAAGGTAGAATTGTATGGAATTTTGCAAAAAAATCTACCTTATGAATGAGCTACCATGTTAGTGCATTGTTGCCAATCAGTTCCACTGGATGTGGGGAGGGGGCACCTAAAGAAAACTATCCCTCCATCTGCAGTTTGCTGTAGGCTCCTAAGTGTGGCAGGGTATCACACTCTGGTCTGTTTCTCCTCAACAAGCCAGGAAAAGAACATGAAGATAAAGCAAGGTTTTGTTTCTTTTCTGGCTTGTGGGAAAGAGACAAGTTTATGTGCTGGTTCTTGCTATGTTTGGACTGCTGCAAACAGCCATAAAACACAAGGACCATCCCTGGTTAACCTGCTTCTGCCTAAGCTGGAGAAATCAGGCTATCTGCACCAGGAAATGTTCGTTAAAAAAAGAAAACTCACTTAATATGACATGTGAATATGGTCATTCTATTTTAGCAGACATTACAATGAAGAATAAGATACATAAAGCAGTGGCAATGACTTTTATCATGTTTAGTTTTACTCTGAGGCCTTAATCCTGATGCTACTTCCAAACAGAGTGGGGCTGACCAATGTGTCTGCTCAGGATTCAAGAGCTGATTCAATTCTATCTGGGCCTATACAAAAGGATTCAAGCTGACGAGTGTCATCTGAAATATCCCTCTCTTTTTTCTCCTTTTCAAACTTTCAGAGTTTACAAAATGCGACATACAAGTAACAAAATTATAAAATGGGAGCTCTAAAAGAAAGATACATATAGCACAAAATATCACATGGTACAATGTGCAATAACCACATTTTCAGAAGCTTGTTTGTGATACCTAGCTCATACCTTAAAGGCACCAGTTCCCATCTTGGAGGGTTAGACCACCAATGAATACCAGGCTATATTTCAGAGGAAGAAACCAGCAAACCACCTCTGAGTACTCCTTTCATAATGCTATGAAATTCATGGCAACTATGAAATACGTTCAGGCAATTTGGAGAGACATGCTCACACACATACAGAGAAAACAATACCATCTTTCTCATATCAAACAATCTAAATTATTGTTCATTAATACAGTGAGTCCTTGGTATCTGCTAGGGTTTAGTTCTAGGATCCAGGACCAAAATCCATGGATGCACAAGTCCTATTATATACAATGACCTAGTAAATTGGTGTCCCTTAAATAAAATGGCAAAATCAAGGTTTGCATTTTGGATTTTAAAATATTTTCAAATTGAATTTGTGAATGTAGAATCCGTAGATCTAGAGGGCTCATTCTATTTATATACTGAACACAGTTTAAGGTCATAATTCTACATAGATGCAATGTAAAAGGAATTGCACAAAAATGGTAATAAATTGTTTTAAGTACTCCCACTGAACCAAATTAAAATTGTCAATTTTTCAAATGGACAAAACCTATACATTACTCCTCACCCCCAATAGCTGTTTAGGTCTGCAGTCTAATTTTTCAAATATTTATCTGTACCTACTCAGTACCTGGACTTATATAAGCAAATTTAGGGGGGATGCAGATGGGCGGCCCTGGGCCGCCCTGGGAAGCAGAGGATCGGGGCCATTGCTACCACATGCAGTGGCCCTGATCCTCCTTTATGCAAAATGCCGCTCCTTTCAGAGCTGGCAAAAGGCCGCTTTAAGAGCCACTGCATGGCTCTTTGGTGCCCCTTCCGGCGCAGCATGTCAAAAGGCTGCACTGGAAGGACTCTGATGCCTCGCACCGTGCGTAATGGTGCGTGGCGTCAGGATGTCTTCGGCTGCCTCTCTCCATCCTTGCCTCCAGGACAGCCCAAAGGGCCCGTCTGCAGAGGCCCTTAGTTACTGTGAAAAAAGTCTTTTTTTTAGCTGTTCTTTGCTTACAGTTACTTCTCCTACATTCATCAACATTACCCCTAACATTTTCTTTACACAATGTACAGACACACCAGTCTTTATGGTGCTTCACTTAAGAGAATTTTGGGGTGAAACAGACTGCCCCTAAGCCCTGACTGCTTCCCCTGCCGAAGCCAGACTGAGCCCACAGCAACCTCAAGCCACAGCCCCAATCTGCCTTTTTGTCAGCCGAAAAAGGAGTGGCACTGAGCAAAAAACAGGCTTTTCTCACCCTACTGTGAGAAGCTGGATTTACACTGCTCTGGCTGCATCCGGCATGTAAACGCCATGCTGCCAGACAGCCTGGAAGTAGGTCCATGTTTGGGCAGCTGGGCGGTTTCCAGGATTCTTGGGGGCGGGCAGCGTCTGAACGCTACACCTCCAAGATGCTGGGAAGCCAGCATTTGGAGCCGGTCTGTTCCTACTCCATGTTAATAAAACAATATTCAATTATATTCCTGTTTACTATTTTCAGTGCTTGGCTTACACTTAAGGGGATTTTTGGCAGTGATGCGCACATCAGCTGACTCTGAGTTAAATCAAACAAGTCAATGGGCCCCAATTTTTTAACCCATGCTCAGTCTGTAAATATTTTTTTAGTCTTTTATATTCACTGGCAAGTGAAAAAAGGCTATGATTCACATTAAGGCAAGATTTGTTTTACAGTAGTGGTCTGGAACCTAATCTGCTGTATTAGTGAGGTATGGCTGTTTCAAAAGGGGGGGGGGAAAGGAGGGGAGTTCCAAGGAACACATGGAGTAACAGTTCAGTATCATCAGCTTCCTTAAGTCATTCTGTTACCAAAAGGCAAACTCAACTTCATTAAATAGACACAGCTGCAGGCCCGCACTATCTGCAGCAATGCATCACCAATAAACTGTTCCCAAGTGATTACAATGAACAGAAACTGAACAGCTCATATGGAGTCCAGCTCTTTCTTGGCACACCAAGAAAATCAACCCTTTATATTGGAGAACTGAACCACTTTTACAACATGCTGCTGATTAGGGTGGGGACTGGTCACAGATTTCATAACAAGATACCACTTTTGAACTTGTAATGCAATACTACTTTATTGCTTATGACACTACTCTTAAACAAGCTTGCTTAAAACAAGAAGTACAGCATATCACTTATTACACTAATTATTAGTAAATATATGATGTACTGGTAGATCTACCCAGAATCTTTAATATGGTGTTTAGTTGGGTGGATTCCAGCTAGGTGTATGTTACACCTGCAACTGAATTATCTCCTCCTTTTTAAAAAGTAGTTTTATAATAACTGTTCACATTCATTTTATGAAAATACAGCACAACAAGAACACACACTTGTACATGTTCCAAACTTGTTATTTCCTAATCTATGAAATGGGCATTGTTTTCAAGCAAATTCTCACCCTCATAATGTGATGCTAATGTGAAGGCACTCACCAAACACAGGAATGACAATATTAAAGAACAATAAATGAGGGGAGTTGGCCAGCTTATGGGAAAGCCACTGCCATGGTGTTTTCATGTACAGGAGGAAACATTGCAAAGTAGAAATAATACTTACAAAAGTTATAGTTAGTCCTTCATATCTGTGACGTTCTGTGCCCTTCCCAGATGCCAAAAACTGCAGGACCTCAAGTCCTGTGGTTTTTAAAGGCAGCTTTAAGTTGGCTCAGGTATGAGGATGCCAACCTCTTATGAAAAGTCTGGCCATAGTAATCTATTCCTGATATGTTTGCCTAAGATCCTCTGAAAAAGGATTTCATCAAAAGCTCTAATGAAGACCAAGGCTGACGAAGCAGTACTTCCCTTTGCAGACAGCATACTGGTTGTTGTTTTTTGTTTTGTTTTGTTTTACAGTTTCAGTTTTAATAATTCTTTCTATCAATTTATTAGAAGAAAATAAAGCAGCAAGTATGTAATTTTCTGACTCAACTCGTCTCATTTGAAAAATCAGTGAAATCCTAAAAGTCCTTATCTCTGCCATAAGAAAAATAAAAATGTCCAGTGAATTCCAGTGAGATACATAACATAAATCCTTTGCACACAAGTATTACAGCAATCATCAATGTCATAATTATTTTGTCACAAGAAAGATATCTTCATACCTGCTTTGGTATCATGGACTAGGCAAGAATAAATAGCATTTACATAAGAAAGGCCATAAAATCCATAGTACAAATATCAGCTCAGGTATTCAGACACCACAGTTCATGTCCATAATATGGAGATAATACATGTGTGGCTGAGACAGTGACACTTTTGCTTTCTGAGGATTCAGTATATACAAACATTGTTTCATACAAAAAATTATGTATTATGTATAAATTACTTTCGGGCTATGTATATAAGGTGTATACGAAAAATAAATGAATTTCATGTTTAGACTTGGGTCCCTCCATCTCCAAGATTTCTCATTATATACATGCTAATATTTCAAAATCTCCAAAAAAAACCACCCCAAAAACAGAAACCCAAAATTCTCCTATTCCAAGCATTTCAGTAATAAAAATTACTGAGCTAATATCTGTGCAGCACTGACACATACTACCTTAATTGATCAATACTTGTCCAAATATCTCACCCACACATCTATATAAGTAACATTCATCCTAAAGGAAAACACCTCTTTGGAACAAATGTGTTGATACTTTGCAGTATTTTATTGCTGTAATTCTTTTTTATAAAAATGTCCAAAATAATGTTTCTCTTGTCCTTGATTATTTCCTGGCAACTCCCAGCACCATCTGCAATATTTTACTCCCACCTTCAAGTGGGTTTCTTTTTAATTCTGAAATATATCAGAATAATACTTTCCCTCCTCTTCCCCTTTTCAGTGAAACTGCACTGTTGCACTATAACTTTGTAACTCAAAAAACAAAAGCAAAAGCTATTGGATCACCTCAGCAAATCATATCTTGGTTTTACTTTTTAAAAGAGCTCTAACATAATTCTAACAATTCACTATAAACACACCCTCCCAAAGCATGTGTGGACACAGAGATGACAACAGCCAGCAAAACCTGGAAAAAACCAAGGAACTACACCACAAGAATCCAGACTTCATTAGACCAATGTAGAAGAGCACTTTATCCGAGTTTATTTGGCACAGCTTCAGTTTTTATTACAGTTTTTACTACAGTTCTTGTAATTAGGTACATTTAATATTACACTGAAAAAACTGCAGATTTGTTTCCTTTGTGGAAATCCCTACTAGCTCTGTATCATTACACTGATGTTGCTTAAAATATTCAAATGTATACAGTAACTGACTCACTATAAATAGTGAAAGCACTAAAGCAATTAGATTCAAAATTACTATGAGCGGTGCAATGCACCTTTGGTTGTCTTAATCTAAATTAGAGTAATATTAAAATAAGTTGGGGAAGAAAAGTTCATTTTAAGTAAATGCTGTCAGTCTATCACTTCTTTGTGTGGGTGAAACAAAGACATTTACTACAATCCTTCCTGGAAAACCAATGAATATGGGAAAGGACTAGCTGACATGATTCATACAGATGCAATTTTGCAAATTATCATAATCAAATTTGTTTAAATAAAAAACATGCTTTATTTAAACAAGAAATCTGGTTTGCCTCAACCATAAGGTCTTGTAGTATAAGCCCCTTTTGTTGGTGAAACACCTTATGCTCTTTTCTTTACTTTTTAAAAGGAAAAATAAAATATTTGTCTTATTCCATACCTACTGGGGGGGAAAATCTTGATATCACAATATACTCAAAAAATACACAATATTCTGATGGCAATCTTGCAAAATCTAATTCCAGAGTTATTCTAAAACAAAAACAGAGCTGATACACACGATTTGCCAAGCCTCCAATGTTATCAAAATTCAGATGAACAAGAGAACATTGCCATATCCAAAAATACTAAATTTTTCTTGTTTAAATTTTATTTTGTTCAGGTTTTAGATGATTCTTTCTTTGAGCTGCCTTAGGTCCCATTTCAAGATAAAGATAGCATATAAATAAAATAAATAACAATATAATTAAAACTGACCAGCAGATTGAGATTTATTAATGTTCATCACAGCCAATACAGCTATCTGTCACATTAAGGACATTTGAGAGGATCCAAAAATGCTGTATCATGGATATAATGGTTTTCATGCAGGAATGATTTCTTCCAGGAACTGAAGTCCTTCCATTCAATGAATGGAATATTTAAGACACGATAACTGGTAATGTTTTAGATTCATGCAGACGTAGAAAAAGCCACAAAGGGCAGAATCTACTAATATCTAAAAGAAATTCAATTTAAATAAGTTATTAACATAACATTACTTTGATTATAGATGCTTTTTCTCAAGGCACAATGGTACTTGAGAGCTATCATCTTACAATTATATTGTTTATGTTCCCAAGATTAGTGCATTAGCAAAAAGATTAAAATAGCCATAATCAAATTGCAAATTTTCTTGAAAATCTTAATACAAACTTTATTACAGAATAGGTATATAAGACAAACTCTAAAAATGAAATGTGTAAGCAGAGCTACCACGAAATATTAGAAAGATGTACAACACTACAGGACTGATTTTAATTTTGCATTTTTCAAACCGCATTACCTAATTGAGACATCACTGTAAAAAACAATAAAACTCAGATTTTCCACACTGAATTAACATTGAATACATCTAATGGATGTCTTAATTAGACTTTATTATTCATGGAAATTTTGCACAAATTAAAATCAGTTCCTATGTGCCCTGTTCCCAGCTGAGTCTCAGCAAAAATAACATTAACCAAAAACCAGCATAAATTTTAATCCAGACACCGATAGCAATTTGTAACTTAAAATCTGACATTCACAGCTTTTAATTAAGATTAATATTCTGGGGGCAGGGAGGAAACCTCATTCTTATTTAGGCTTTAATGCAAAGCACATTCATTTGGGACTTATTTCTAAATAAACATGCGTAGGATCAGTCTATTAAACTTATTTTGAAATTAAGGAGCCTAAATTTACTACCAGATGAGAAAGTTCCATCAGTGAATTCTAACAAACCCCCCACCAAAAAAAAAAAAGTATGGGGTAAAGTACCTTATCATAAGGATAATTTCTACTTCTCTTTTTCATCAGACTTTGATGCAAGTTACATCTTTGAATATCTGCCTGAATTACTTAATAAAATGATACTCGATTTAGTCAGTGTTACTTATTTTTGATTACTTAGAGCTCATGAAGTAATTATTCTGTTTGTCCTATAAAGGGTGAAATCAAGGAGTTTACTTTTGGAAAGAGCTGTATTCCTTGGATAGGACCCAAAATATTGTATATATATTATATTATACAGATCTGCCCACTGCTCCATTCCACTGCTGCTTTGTCTAATGGTAGAGCAGGGTAATGACGATGATAGGGTTGGTCCTGTCATTGACCACATGGTGCATGCCTACATGGGCAAGAACCTTGCTGCTGCATCATACATGTTAGCCATTTATCAAGTAGACAAGTACCAAGTATAACTTACCAAGTACCAATGGTGCTCATCATGTGACTGCCCTTGAAGAAAACTTGGGAACTATTGGGATCTAGAATATTGCTTTCCTGCGTCACACACAGGAAGCATATTATACCAATTTGTGAGATTTCTATTATTTCCTTTTTGTTAATTTTAGTCTTCAGTCTAAAGCTGTGATTCCCAAAATTTGACTTTTCAAGATGTTTTGAACTTCAGCTCCCAGAAAGCCTGACTCCTGGCCAATCTGGCTGGAGCTTCTGGAAGTTGAAATCCAAAACACCCGGAGAACCAACATTTGAGAATTACTAATGTAAACCAACTGGCCCTCCAGATGGGAAACTTTTGGCTCTCCAGGTGTTTTCGATTTCATCTCTCAAAAGTGTTAGCCAGCATGACCAGTGGTAAGGAATTATAGGAAATATAGGGGGGGGGGTTGCAGACTGCCAGAAATAGTGCAAATTGAATCCACTTTTAGGGTTAGGGTTAGTGCTAGGGAATCATGGGAATTGTTTTTTCTCTGAAACATTGAGTCTTCTCTGTCAGAGAGCTCTGGTGCCACAATAAAATACAGTTCCCATGATTCCCTTAACCTAACCCTAACCCTAAAAGTGGACTCAATTTGCACTATTTCTGGCAGTCTGCAACCCCCCATAGCCATCTAAATACTCTAATGGGACCAGATCCTGTCTGATCTTGGAAGCTGAGCAGGATCAGTCCTGGTTAGTAGTTGGATGGGAGATTGCCAATGAATACCAGCTACTGTAGGCTACATTTCAGAGAAGAAAACTGACAAATCACCTCTGAGTATCCCTTGCCTAAGAAAACCTTAGGAAATTCATGGGGTTGCATAAATTGACAGGTGACATGAAGGCACATATACACACACACAGCCTGAAACATCAGGAGAGCCAAAGTTTTCCCATCCCTGCTTTAAAGCCTTAAATGGTCTGGGTCCACAATAGTTGAAGAAATGCTTTCTCCATATTTATTTTTTAAAAAAAATAGATTAAAATGCTTCATTATGAACTCAGTCACTTAAGACAATGCATTAGTTTTTTTTCTTCCCAAACCTGAAAGCTTGGTGCTTTTTTGTTTTCTCTCTTTCTTTTGTTGCAGTTGCTGTATGCCTTCAAGTCATTTCCAACAATCCTAAGGAAAACCTATCACAGGGGTTTCTTCGCAAGATTTGTTCAGAGGAGGTTTGCCTTTGCTTTCCTCTGAAGCTGAGAGAGTGACTCTCTATTTGAACCTTACTTTATATTTTCTCCTATTAGTTCTAATCTATTTAATTGTTATAATTTTATTGCTGCTATTTTCTTCTACACCAGGGATAGGCAATCTTTCCCCTTTAAGGGCCGAGGGACTTCAGCTCCCAGAAGCCTCAGCCATGTTGGCCAATAGTCCCATGTTGGCCAATAGCTCCTGGGATTCTGGGAGCTGAAGTCCCTCAGCCCTTAAAGGGGAAAGGTTGCCTACACCTGTTCTACACTTTTTTGAGAACTGAAAAGCAATTTATAAATTGAAGTGATAAATTATCGAGAAAACAATAATGATCTATAAAGGAAGGGGGAATTAAATGTATATCAAAATGCTTTATTAGTGGTATCAGACAAAAACTTCCTGGAATTTTCCTAAAATACTGCAAAATGAACTATGAATATTGACATGAACTCCAATGAGGAGACAGCAAAAGTAGAAACCATACTTTTAAATTAAACTTGCATTGCACATATCAAATAGTTCATATATGAAACAAGTGGATATTGTCATGATGTACATGGATGCTTTTAAAAAACAATTTTCTGCTAACAACAGTACTGATTACCATTTTGAAAACAAGAAATCTGTCACACATTTATGAGCACCTGTTCTTGACTAAACTAAAACTTACATCTTCAGTTATTGTGCAATGCACATAAACATATATGCAAATATATGCAATATACTACAAAGTAGCACACAACTCAATGATCTAAATAGCTGGTTTATAAATAGGCCTACATGCTTGTGTGTGTGTGCATGTGCATATACATACATTAGCATATTTCTTGTTTCTCCCTGAAGGAAGCACTTTGTCTCTAACTTACACCCACAATAATTGCATAAATGGCTGTGACCTAAACACCAAATAGAAAGATTTATCAGCCAGAGGCTTCAGTTGAGAAAACTACAAGTATAACTAGCCTGCATTATCAGATACAGAAGGCAGAGAGAGATAAACAAATATGAGTAAATTCCAACGGGACAAAAGAATTATTTATTTGCACTAAGGAATAATTTCACTGGGCTACATCTATTGTGACCTTCTGAGCTTACAACCTCAGTAAAAGTTGAGAAAAAGGATTGTGCTCTTGTCCATTCATCATCCAAACATAACAGATTTACAACTGCCAAAACAAGAATGAATACAACTACAAGTGGTCATCCCACTTACATGCAGCCACATTAATGAAAAAGTACAGAAATGCTGAACTTTATATACTACAAGACCCAACTTGTTAAAAAAAAGTGCAGTCATGGGATCTCAAAACGTTCATAGTACATATTCTTCCTAAAATTACTCACAGATTATTTGTTGTTACAGTACCTGGCTGGTTTGTGGACTGGACGGGTCGTAAGAATAATTCTTCAGAGTATCCTGAGGATTCAGGTGAGGAGGGTATCGGATTGTTGGGTGAGAGAAGTAGCTAGTCGGGGTAGGAGGGAGAATAGCTTGTGGTGGAAATGGCAATGGTGAAGGTGAAGGTGGAGCTCTAGTTGAGATGACTAGAAGAGACAAAAAATAGAAAGTTATTTAGGATTTTAATTTATGACAAAACTCTACACACAGGATAAACGGGGAGGGGAGGACCAAGTCAGGCATGGATTAGAATCAGTTAATTGCCTTGACGTCCTCTTAGGTTTAGCTCACAACATATTTAATGACTAGTCTCTCATTCCCACAACTTCCTATGGGATAAAGACTATTGCTATTCTCTAAGGATGCAAGGAGCCAATGTATTGTGCTATAAACTTAAAAGAGTTCCTAAGTATATAAATGATTGCGTTGTAGAAAATTTACTTCAGCTTTTTCCCAAGTATAAGATAAAATCTGGGCAAGCAATTAAGAAGACAAACCATTTTAAAATGCCAGAATAATTTGGAAGGGGGAGATGAGAGGGGAGACAGAGAGAGAGTCCAAGGATTCAGCAAATGATTCCACAATCCTTTGTAGTATACCCTGGCTAATGTGTGGGAGGGGGTAGGGAATAATTACTAAGCAATAACACCATGAATAATTAGCTGCGCATTGTGAAAATGCTAATGAATGTTCAACTTCAGGGCCTGGGAAAATATTTCAACCAATGACAATATCTCTAGTGAACAAAAAGGGTATCATATCCTATACATATTTTTTTCTTACATTCTCTTTCTTCTCTACAGATTTCTCTATCAAGAGATCGTATGTAATATCTAAAAACACTGTAATGCCCTTAGTGATGAAAGGAATGTACAGAATGTCCTGTTACTGCAGAGTTATTATACTAAGCGTGGAAATTATGTTATTACAATACATAATCATCACATTCCACTTATATTATTGACAACTTTTGTGTGAGAAAAACAACATTTAAGCAGAAAATGGGAAGAACATTTTAATGTACTTGTGAAGAAAGTTATATTATAACATTTCTATGTGGTGTTTATTAGGGTTATGCAAAAAAAGAAACCCCCTTTTGTCCCCTCATATATATGCCAACTATTCTGAAGCTAGTTATATTTCATGACTGTACTTCTCAAGGTTCACTAAGCAGCATCCATTTAAAAATGCTGAAACTGCTCATTAGCTAGGGCTTTTGGTTATGTGTGTGGGATACAACTACCTTATCGCAAAGCTCATTGAAATGTATAGAGGGAGCTGGAGTGATGATCAGCATTTATAAGAAGGTGTGGTTTAGACCAGGCCCAAAGATGTCCAGCCCAAACATCTAAGGACATCTGGTTCAAACCAAATTGCTTCAGATACAAGTACTGTCAAGTAGCTGCAGGTAGGATCCCAAATTGGAACTCTGGAAGTATTCAGTATAGAAGCCATGTGATATGTTGATTGCATGGAAAGTTTCTCTTTAGGCCCAGCTCAGCCATATTATAGGTCTGCTATCAATTTTTAGTGGGTTATTTCACAGTATAATGTAAGGATGAAAGAAGCTATCAAATCCCGGTGACCAGTGGAAGCCAGGGTCCTCTTATAGCTATCAGTATAGGAGACACTGTATTTGAGAACTGAAATCGTTTGATCCCAACTATTTAAGGTTGAGTGACCAAGTGAAGTTACTAATTCCTTGCCACTGGCTATACTGGGAAGGGTTGATGTGAATTTTAGTCCAACAACACTTGGCAGAACACAGTTGCCATCACTAGCATAAGAGTTCCAGAAAGGACCACAGTAGTGTCTTTTGTTTGTATGTTTAGCTCCCAAATCACCGCTCAGCTGCCTTGAGTCCCATTTTGGAAGAAAGGTGGGATATAAATTCAATAAATAAACAATAAATAAAATAGATAAAAAGGTCCTATAATATAGCTGAAGATCTGGAAAATTAACCCCTTCTGCTGATATTTAGCAGCAACTGAAGTTTGCCATAAATCAGTTGGAGTAACTCCTCCTTTGCATTTATTTTTAGGAACAGGAATGCCTAGATATTAAAATATCAAAGAATTCTAGAAAAAGAAGACCTGTCTTCAGTTTTATCCCACTGGATTGTGCATCTATAAACAGAGCTAAATTGTTTGGTTAAGGCTACCACGTCTGAAACTGAATTGTCAAGTTTAGCCAAAATTAAGCTGAAAGTGCTATTTTATTTCTTCAGTCCCAAGTTGGGTGCCTTTGATATCTTGAGAATGCCTAACTGCACAAGCTAGTGGATCCATACTCCAAAGTGAATAATAAGGGAGGAGGAAATCATTGCAGTGTGCTTCAGCACAGAAGGAAGGAGGCAGAACTAATTCCATCTGCAGTAATGTGACTGATATGAACAGGGCTACTGATGACCGGGCCTCTCATTCACAAGTTCACCATATACTGACATGACTTGAGGGCAAAGAACAACAACAAAGGGGGATTTGTACAAAGCCATAAACAGGACAATGAGAAACACATCTTCCATACACTGTAGCCATTAAGGAACTTCTCTTAAATACTAGCATCCAAATATAAGGGTGAAAGAAGGAATGTATTTTGACTGTAGGTATGGAAACTATAAATTGGGCTACCTTTGTACCAAGTTCAGAAATTTCAATTACTGTATATACTCGACTGTAAGTCGAGAAATTTATGACCCAAAACTGACCCTAAAACTGACCCTAAAATCCTGGGTTATACAGGGTCAATACACTAGTACTGCTGAGAAAGGTCCTAAAACAAGCAACCTGATGCCCCAATCTTCATTTAACACCAGTTCCTTCCCTCCCCAGTCTGTTTTGCAAGCCTTCTTTTCTCAAGGAAATAAATCCCCATTTAAAACCACTTGCTTCTCTCTCTAGTCCATTCTGCAAGACCTTTACTCCTATGGAAAAACTCCCCATTTAAAACCACTTGCTTTCCTTCTCAATCCAATGTTGAAACCTCTCCTCTAGCACCTGGGAATCAGTGTTAGGTGTCTGGGAGAGGTCCAGAGAAGGAGGGATGGAAGTAGCATTTCCCCCTTTCCATCCTTCCTTATAGTTAATAATAATAATAATAATAATAATAATAATAATAATAATAATAATAATAATAATTTTTATTTATTTATAGCCCGCCCCTCTGCGCGGCAATCGGGGCGGGTAACAACATTTAAAACAGACAAAGTTAAAAACATTCCCTGGATCCACAGTCCAACACTTTCATCCCCTTAAAACAGAATTAAACTAAAGAAAAGTTAAAATCAGCAGTACAATAAAATGATAAAACAATAAAACAAGAATCAGTGATGTGAAACAAGATAAAAACTCATCTCCCAACAAACAGCTGTTATTCTGGAAAGGCCTGCCAGAAGAGATCCATCTTTACTGCCTTTTTAAAAGCAGCAAGAGTAGTAATGAGACGGATCTCATCTGGCAGGCCATTCCAAAGTCTGGGAGCGGTAGCAGAGAAGGCCCTCTGGGAGGTCTGAGACAGCCTGGTTTTTATTGGCTGCAGCAGATTCCTCCCAGAGGACCAAAGGGCGCGCGGGGGGGTCATATGGGGAGAGGCAGTCCCTAAGTAAGATGGACCCAAGCCATGTAGGGCTTTAAAGGTCAAAACCAACACCTTGTACTGTGCCTGGAAACTAATCGTCAGCCAGTGGAGGGATTTAAGCACCAGTGTTATGTGCTCCCTCCTAGATGTTCCAGTAATTAACCTGGCTGCCATGCTTTGCACCAGTTGCAGTTTCCGGGTTAGGCACAAGGGTAGCCCCATGTAGAGTGCATTGCAGTAATCCAGACGTGAGGTAACCAGGACATGTACCACAGCTTCCAGATCCCTCACATCCAGATAAGGGTGCAGTTGGCATATCAGCCGAAGCTGATAACAGGCACTCCTGACCGCCGCATTCATCTGACTAGGAGTACCCCCAAACTGCGAACACAGTCCCTAGAGGAGAGTGTGACTCCATCTAGGACTGGAGGCTGTATTCCCAGAT
>CM034703.1:99644968-99662099 GCA_020142125.1 Phrynosoma platyrhinos
AGAAGCTGGGACTAGTGACAGGAGCTCACCCATCATGTAGCACCCAGACCTTGAAATGTCAACCTGCTGATCTTGCAATCAACAGAGCCAGCATCTTAGCCACTTGAGCCACTGCATGCTGTTTAATGGCCAGTTATATATTGTATTTTAATCTATGGTGAACCCTGCCTCGGGCTTTAGGGAGAGGTAGATAAGAAATAAATAATGATGCCCGGCCATGGAACTGACTTGTGAGGAATGCACCTATACACCTATCCAGCCAACACTGTTGAAATTATCTTGCTATCAATGTTAACTGAAAATGCTGAATGGTAATTAGCACACGGTTTCAAGCCCCTGACATACTTTGGAATCATTGTGATCATCATACATAGTACCTAGGAATTTTGATCTTTAGTTCTGTCTAATCCCAAGTCTGCCAACTTGGGATCAATATTCAGCAAGGATTTTATATTATTTGGTGTCATAATTTTCAGGCTTTCAATCTTTCCCATTCTTTTTTCTAATTCTGTGCTGTGTTTTACATGATGTATGTTGAAGAGATACCGTTGACCTGCAGAAACAGATGCGTATTGGAGCTTTTGGAAGGAGATACTATTTTCTACTCAGAAACCTCCTGCAGGAATCATTAAATAAATTATTACGCATACTCATACTTTTCCTTGACACTTGAGACCACTGCTGATTTGTTTAGTTGTATATACTAGATATTTGCCCATGTTTTCTACTGATCCTGAAAACATTTGTCGACTAGAGGTTAGAAAGATGTCTATGGTTGTGTATGCAAATAGCTTATGTTCATATACAGGGTACATTAAGACTTGACAATTTTTATTTACAGGATTTGACATATATATTCATTTGCTTCTGAAAAGCAACCCTTATTACCCTTTTCATTGTTGCTATTGTGGTTTTCTTTAAAGAATGCATATGAGCTTATCCATCCCTGATAAATGCTTTTAGAGTATCCCAGAGAAGTGCCTGTTTTATTTGGATTTAGACTAGTTTCTCCCATGCCCCATCCAGGTCCAGAACGTCTAGAAATAGTGTTCCTTATAATGATGATGGCAATTTGTTGCTGTACAATTTGTTGCATGGATGTCAAAACGTTATTTGGCAGTTCCTGGTACTATAATTAAACAAAAATATGAAATGACTTCAGAGTAAAATCCAGAAAATATCTCTGTTCTCTTTGAGTGCATGTGCAAAGTAAGATGTTGTTCTTTTCCTGTTAAACATGTGCATACTCAAAGAGGCACATGATTAAGGACAGACATCTGCACACCAAACCATGGCAGAGATGAGATTCAAACTGGTGATTTTTTGGATCCATCACTCAAATCTTGGAGTCTATATCTATTCTATTCATTTTAGCCATCCTACTTTGTACTACATTCCTTGGTTACTTTCTTTTGTGTTGTATTTAGACTTGTAAGATTTTAATGTTAACAACTGCCATTTCATTAGCCTCTCAACTGTTCTAGCTTTCGATCTCTGTTTTTTTCTCTCCAGACTCTACTTCCTAGATCTACATTTATTTCAAGTTACCTTTTCTCAGCCCATTACCTAGTATATTTCCCTTTCTTTAGCTTCTACAAGTAGATCTACATTTATTTCAAGTTACTTTTTCTCAGCCCATTGCCTAGTATATTTCCCTTTTTTTAGCTTCTACAAATCTGGACACCCTGTTACTACTTTTCCTATGCAACCTCTTTTCATCAGTTTTCTAATCCTCAATGCCATAATCTTGCAAGTACAGATCTTTCTCTATGCAAATATCTAGGCTTCTAAGAATTTACTAATATTTTACTTCATCTAACAAATCTAGATTACTGCATGTATCCTGTGGCTGATAAGCCCCACATTGAACATTTCAAATCACACCAGCTCATCCAACAAAAACAGTTCAAGCAGGAATTCTCTGAGCTTGGTCAGACCAGAGTTTGTGGGAGTAAATAGACATGCACAAGAGGAAGTGATGGTTCTGAGAACAAAGATACAGAAAAGGGAGAATGAAAATCAAGACACAAATGCATGAAGCCTATTAATACCACAAACTTAGAAAAATTGGAAGTTTGTGGTTAGGCTATGTCACACAAATAAGGGATCTGCCTGTTTTGTGGCTCTGACAGATGTCCATGAATTCAGCAAGAGTGCAATCCCTCTGGGATGGAAATAGAGGTGTATTCAAAATTACTGGGAGAAACAAGCAAAACACATGCCAGAGGGAGTGGACAAATAAATTATCTGGCACAAAGATGAACTCAAGGGGTCCTAATAAATAAAAATCTGGAATTCTTGGACCAATAAAAAGTGATATAGCATTCAGAGACAATGAGTACATAAAGGATGCCAACTGCATTATTCATGGATCCTTCATACTAGAAGACTTCACTGACAGTTGTCAGCTGTAATGTTAAGTCTTACTGATCCAGTGAATTTTAAATGATGAATTTTAAATGTGGATCTTTTTAATTTGTGTATATATTATTGTCATTTAAATTGATATGTATTTTAATTGATGTCTTTTAACTGTTGTTGTTTATCTGTTCATTGTTGTTGTTTCCTGCCTCAATCCATAGAGAGAGGCAGGTAAGAAATAAATATTATTTCTTGTTATTGTTGTTGTTGTTAAAACTTTATTGAAATATAGCATGGCTTATCATCTACATTCTGTTCTAAAGGTCTTCAATAAATTATGCTTCAACTATTTCCGGGGCATCTGTGTTTTTCATCTCAGATGGTGTGCTAGAAAACTAAAATGTGGTTCTATAAGGCAGGTGATATAGGAGCATGATGGAAGTGAACCTTGAATTCTAAAAATACTTTGTATTCATTGAAACACAACCTCCCGTAATACAAATGCTATGAAACATTTTGTAGGATTGACTTTCTTTAAAGCATTTAATTTAATTCTCTTTTTTTTTGGCAACAGTTTTCTTCACTGGGTCATGTGGCTGACTGGCTTGTTCCTACTGTTAATATCTACAAGGATGCATTTTCTCTACAAGTGTCTGCCCACTCCACCCCTCCTCACCATTCCTTCTACTTATGCTAATCACACCAAACTCTTTCCTACAAACCCCCTTCATTCTTCTCCCAGTGCAGCTGTTCAGGGTATGAAGGGCCAAATGAAAAAAAAATCCTTATGGCTGCTATGTCTTTAACATAGAAAAGAAGGGAGAAGTTAAAAATCAGATGCTAAGTGATGGCTGTGAAAGAAAAAAGAGAGAGAGAGATAAGGTCCCTTTGTGTTTAGAATGTGGCAAGGAAAAACCAAAGGCTATTTTCCCCATTCACTGAGGAAATATTGAAGGAGGAAAATCCTTTCTCTAGATCACCTTTTCAAAAAATCTGCACTTTAATTCTTCAAAATAAAACCAGTTCAGCTTATATTTATATTTTTGAGCTGTAAGAGTACTCTTACCATAGTGAGCACCTTTGAACACTCTAAGACTTCCAAGTAAATATGCCTAAGAATGTGGTTTACTATATTGTGCTTGTGCATTACTATGGTTCACATAGCTACAAGCTGAACTGAAGGAATTCAGAAAGTTCTCAATCTACACAGTACTTTGCAATTCATAAGAGAACAATTCTGTTACTAAATGCATTATTCTGAATGTATTTCAGAGTTTATAATTTTACTCAAGAGTTCAAAACTCTTTGAATATATCAGCATTCTTAGTGCAAGTCCATACTAATATGGAGAGAACAACACAGACAGGCAAACACAGAGGATATTTGAAAGGATTATGATTTCTGTCTATTTTATGACTATCTTTTAGCATCAGTCAACTCATAGGATTGTTGTGTAAAGAAAAGGGCGGGAGTGTGTTTGTCGTATATACTACTTGGAGAAAAGATGGGATGTAAGCATAATAAATGAAATACAAAATACAGCTGAATTATAAATATAATATACCAATAATGCAAGAAAAAGAACTGAATTGTTTTTTCTGGATTCAAGAGACTTATTCTAACTGAAGTACACAGAAGTTCTGAAAAATCTTTCCCTTCACTATTGTAGCAATTGGTATATTAATAAATAGTAGATGAAGCGTATCAGGGTGCGGAATGTGTTTTTTCCCTATGTTGCTGGGCTACATTCCTTATCAGTGAAGGATGAAGAGAATAATGGTCTGGCAATATCTGAAGGATTATGCCAGGGGTAGGCAACCTTTCCCCTTTAAGGGCTGAGGGACTTCAGCTCCCAGAAGCCTCAGCCATGTTGGCCAACAGTCCCATGTTGGCCAATAGCTCCTGGGATTCTGGGAGCTGAAGTCCCTAGGCCCTTAAAGGGGAAAGGTTGCCTACCCCTGAATTATGCATTACCCATCTTTGAAAGAAAGATCCTGACATTACATTTGGGAAAAGGCTAACTAGATACTGAGAGTTTTTCTATCATTCTTGTGTCCTCACCACTGTGTGCAACTCCTGGGATCCCTGGATGGTGATGTTGGAAAGTGGTCAGTCTTGGAGAAGAATCCTGGGGAGATGTCGTGCTAAACAAAGGCTTTTCAGGTTTCTTCATTGTAGGAGAAGACATATCTGCAATGACAATACAATATAATGCATATATTAGTGTCACACATTATTTTCTCATACTACTAAACGACCAACTAATATTCCTTCAGCAGTCTCTAGTCAGAAGATAAGAATTATTTAAATGCCCAGCAAAAGTAAGCACTGTTCTTTCATGCCCACTTAGCAAACTCCAGGAACTCTTTTCCCAGCAAACTTGTTGGGGAAAGTGATTTGTCTTAAAGTACTCTATGTAAAAATTGCACATATCACCAGAAAAAGCCTTTTATCTGATTTTTTTTTAAAGAAAAAGCAGGGGTACAGCCAGCATAGGGTAGTGGTTTGAGTACTGGACTACGTCTTTGGAGACCAGGGTTCAAATCAGGGGTAGGCAACATTTCCCCTTTAAGGGCCGAGGGACTTCAGCTCCCAGAAGCCTCAGCCATGTTGGCCAATAGTCCCATGTTGGCCAACAGCTCCTGGGATTCTGGGAGCTGAAGTCCCTCGGCCCTTAAAGGGGAAAGGTTGCCTACCCCTGGTTCAAATACTTGCTTGGCCATGGAAACTCACTGGGTGACCTTGGGCAAGTTTCATTCTCTCTGCCTCAGAGGAAGAAAAAAGACAAATCCGCTCTGAACAAATCTTGCCAAGAAAAACTCATGATAGGTTCCACCTTAGGGTCGCCATAAATTGGAAATGACTTGAAGGCACACAACAACAACTCCAAGCACACTACTCAGTCTTTAAAAATGGAAATGTTACACTGTTGGTATGAAGACCTCTCTCACTTACTAGAATGAATTATACAAGTCTATTATGGCAGGAGCCAAACCTCTTGCCATGTTCAATCTGAACCAAGCTCAGTTCACACACTTCACTGTTTGGCTCTTCCTTTTTTAAATATAACCTTATAATATGTGGAAAGACTAGCAGCATAAAAACTACCCTCTATTTCCATGGAGAAATGATACTACCGGTATATTTCTTTGGAACCTGGATATAATGGAAGCTTTCCATTATATCTGTGTTGTTGTTTTTTTGTTTTTGTTTTTGAGAGGCAGGGATAGTGATTATAGACAAGGAGTAAAGAGTTAGCAAGGAGTTCCTTAAGTGTCAGGCTCTTTCTGAGCTATGTCAGAAAATTCTTGGAAACACCCATCAAATCTGATAAAACTTAGAAAGTTGAAGCAAGTAACTATGAAGTGAACTCATCACTACCTACAAAAAGGCTTCCTGTCCATCTACTGTTGGTATTATTCCATGGCATCAGAAAATTGTAAAATATCTCTACAATAACCCTATTTATTAAAATTTATTTCCTTTGGGTCCTAGGAAATTAAGTTGAAAGAATTAGTGGTTAGAGTACTAGTTTTGAAGAATCTGGGATACATCTTGGATAAGTTATTCTCTATCAGAATATCTACCGATCAGAGCTTTTGTGAGGAAAATTTGATTGCATTGTCACATTGTATCTTCACAACACCTCTCACAGCTAGGTAAGCAGGATGAGCAAGACAAAAATGTGATTAAATATAACATATGGCTGAACTCTGTATGTGATATCCTGAACTTAATTCCATAATAGCTGCAAATAACACTAGTTTCCTTATTTTGTTCAAACTTTAGTTTGTTAGGCCACAACACATTCTTCATTCCAATACAACGGCTGTGATGAAAAGCCTCTTGACAAATTAAAATAAATATTTGCTTTTGGCACTCTTCCTTGACTATGTGTTCTCAACACCAAGAAAAACATCCTAGTACTGTTGTCTGGGGAGAAAAACAAGTGTGCTAGGAGCAGTTGTGTCTCTTTTAATAGGGCATGGAGCATCAAACTGTCACATCGGGGGCAAAAAGGAATGAATGTGCCTCATTCTCCCCCCCCCCCCCCATAGTTGGAAGCTTTATTAGTACAAGAAAAACATCCAGGCATTATGCTTTCCTGACTCAAACAAAGCATTTTGGGCAATGAAAACGAGGAAGTACTGGTGGTGGCTATTTGGTTATTGCTGTGGAACTGTTGAATTGAGCAGGAGTTACCCTTATTGCTGAGTGCTGTCTCTTTAACCTGGAGGCAGAGGAGGAGAGTTACATTGGGCTACAATGAGGAAGAGCTGTGTTGGCTTGCAGGACAAAAAAAAGAAAGGAAAGCAAGTGGAGGAGTTTTTGTTGTTTTTGAAGGGACAAGGGACAAAATCTAAATGAGTAAAAATTAATTGAAAAGCAAATAATCTGGAGTGATTGATTTTTATAACTCAGCCCTGACTCAGATTTGCATTCTTGACTTTCGTTAGGTCATCTGTTTCTCAGTCTCAATATTTTGCCCCCATCAGATAAACACCATGTTGTAGAAGCAAATGTAGAAACAAAGGAGCAGCTTGGGAGCTGCAGGATTCAGGCCCCACCTCTGCCATGTATTGGTTTGGGGCAAGCCATTTCTTGCCATCTAGTCCTCCATTCTCTTTCCAAATGTGTCTGCTCAAATAGTCTTCCTGGCCTAAGAAACGAGTTCAGCCCCTCCCCTTTCCCCTGCCATACCTGCTACTGGGTGTCTGCTCTGCCACTTTGATCTTTGTTAATTGTTCAATTGCCTATTGTTTGAATTCTATGAAGTTTAATACTGTTTTAAGGGGTGGGAGGGTTCTGGGACTGTACATTTGTGATGTTTTATCACTGTAAGCTGCCCTGATTGCATCTGCAGAGGGGCAGGATATAAATAAATTATTATTATTATTATTATTATTATTATTATTATTATTATTATTATACTAATACCTCTTGAGAAATGTACTGGTAGGACTTAATAGCAAGAACATCACCATCTCTTTTGGTTTTTGTCCTTGGTATTCAAATCTGCAATGCTCATGGACATTTTATTCAGTTGACCAGAAGGATTTAATTGGCAAGGGGTGTCATCAAATATGTAGATGAGCATTTGAGTGTTTGGAGTCAAAGGAAGATGTGGTAGATAGGGTTGGAAAGAACATTAGAAAAAAATCAAAAAATGGTTGAAAAACTTGTTTATTGAATGTCAAGAAACCCTGAAGAGAAGAATCCTAGAATGACAAAAAAATTTACAGTTCAGAACATCTACACAAAATTTGCACATGGTTTCTGTGCAGAAAATAGTATCTGTGCATAAAATGCTGCTGCCTGCACAGAAAATGCTTTAGCTGGTGATTTAATCTGCAAAACAAATAATGTGTGGCATTTCTGCACTGAAAATAGCATTTTATGCACACATAATACTGTTTTCTCTGTAGAAAAGGCTGTTTTCTGTACAAAAATAGCACACACCAATTTTGTGCAGAATAAGTCCCACAGCTGTTGTTAATTGCCTTCAAGTTGGCCTTGACTCATGGTGACCTGTGGATGAGACTTCTTGCTTGTGACCTCCTTGACTGAGTCTAACCATCTGGTATGCGGTCTTTCTCTCCTTCTACTGCCTTCTACCTTTCCTAGCATTATTACCTCTTCTAGTGATTCATGGCTTCTTATGATGTGGCCAAAGAATGAAAGTCATCTTGGCTTCCAGGGAGAGTTCAGGCTTAATCTGTTCTAGGACCCATTTGTTTGTCTTTTTGTCCATCTATGCTATCTCAGCACTTTTCTCCAGCACCACATCTCAATGAGTTGATTTTCTTTCTATCTGCTTTCTCCACTGTCCAGCTCTCACATTCGTACACAGTGATTGGGAATACCATAGTTTGGACAATCCTAACTTTAGTGTTCAGTATTATATCATTGCCCTTGAGGAATTTAGTCTAGCTCTATCATAACTACCCTTCCTATTCCTAGTCTTTTTCTGATTTCTTGATGACAGTGTCCATTCTGATCCAAGGTATGGGAAATCTTTGACTCTTTCTATTTCCTTGTCATCAAGGATGAATTTATATTGATCTTCTTTAGTCGTTATTTTTATTTTCTTAATATGTAACATTAAGCCTTCCTTAGCACTTTTTTCTTTGACCTTCTTTAGAGACTGCTGCAAGTCTTTTTTGTTTTCTGCTAGTAGTCATCTGCATATCTTGGGTAGGCAAACTTTCCCCTTTAAGGGCCGAGGGATTTCAGCTCCCAGAATCCCAGACTACTGGTCAACATCCCAGACTATTAGCCAACATGGCTGAGGCTTCTGGGAGATGAAGTCCCTCGGCCCTTAAAGGGGACAGTTTGCCTACCCCTGTCTAAGATTGTTGATGTTCCTACCACCAATCTTCACTGATCCTTCCACATGGCTGCACCACCATTAGGAACAACAGAGTTTCTTATCTACTTCCTGGCTGAGGGCTCAGAAGTCCAAAGAAGCCTCTCTTGGCTGGAACACAAAAAGTTGTGCCAGGCTGCCTCTGCTATTGGTCGGAGGGACAAATAAGTGAACAAATAAGGTGAAAGAATGCAGACCCCTTTGTCAACTGGGAACCACTCTGTTTCTCTGTCTTCCATTCTGACAGCAGCCTCTTGTCCTGATTAAAAATTACACATCAAGACAATCAAATGTAGTGCCATTCCCACTCCCATTCTGCAAATCATCTTCAAAAACCACAGTATTTGCTAAATTACCCATTGCTTTCTTGAAACAAAAAATTAACAATGAATTGCATCCCTAGCAATAAAGGTTGTTAATGGGGGGGAGGGGGGAGAGAGAACTCAGCAATATTATATGTTGGAAGCACAAGCCTCCACCCAGTAGCACTGGGTTGCTTCCATGTATGTGGAGGGGAGGTGTCAAGGGAGGATCTGCTCTGCAATTAGGTAAAACTTTCAAGAGCTATCCAAGCTCCTGAACCTTACGCTATCCCCCAAGTAGGTTCACCACCTTGGATTGTCCATTTCCCCATGACGTATGTCAACTTTAAGGAGAATGTATCATGGGGCTTTCTTAGCAAGATTTGTTCAGAGGGGGATTGCCTTTGCTTTGCTTCCTCTGAGGCTGAGAGAATATGACTTGCCCAATGTCACTTACTGGGCTTTTAAGGCTGAGCAAGGATCCAAATCCTCATCTTCAGAGCTGTAGTCCAATGCTCAGACCAATACACCATGGATACTTTCTTTAAAGTCTGAAGTAAAACCCAGCATTGATTCACTGCCCTACAGACATAGAAGACACCAGTTGCCACTACCACCAAGAGCAATCTTTCCCAAACTTTGATTAACTCCATTGCAAAAGTAGATTAAGTATCACTCCTTATGCATAATGTAATTGCAAGAAAGATTAAATGTACAAAGAAATGACTATTACCCCAATGAGAAATAAAATAAAAATACACAGGTTTATAGATTATTGGCAGAAGTAGGAGGAATCTTATGGAAAACTCCATTTAACAAACGTACTGCTGTGAGGCCAAACTTTTTCTGTTATTGCTATATATCTTATATGCATGTGAATTTTATTTTCTAACTGCAGTTCCAAATTGTTGCATAAGCTCGAGCGTTCAAGATAAAGTTACAACAAAAAATATAGTTACCATTACGTATTAAAATTTCTGCAAAATGGATATACCAATGGCAGCTGTTGGTTTACTGTAAACCTATTTTCCTGCTATAGCACATTATATATCACTCACACATGTACAAAGGGATTACATATTTTAAGAAAGAAATGCAGTATGGCCAATACAACCAGAATAAAATATGTAATTCATTGGATCAACAGTATATCCAGAACTTGTAGCCACAAAGATCAAATGGCTGAAACACTCACAGAAGGTTCCAATGTCCTTAGTATTGTGAAGTAATTCAAATGATTTCTCTGGTGTCCCTAGCATACACTGACATCATAATGGAGTATTTATATTCTATTCACAGTGGAATAAGAGGCACAGTGTACAGCAGAGCCAGAACAAAAACTGTTTGTATAGGTTATGGAAAGGAATGTACTAGTTCCTTGACTAAGATTTTAGACACAGTAAAATAAATAAAGGTGTGGAACAAAGTTTAAGGATTTGTCAGATGTGAGTTAAAACAAAAGTATAATCTTCAGTAATATATGTTCTCTAATAGAGCACAATATGCTAATCTTCTATATATCATGGTTATCAACAATGTTTTTAAAAAATTCTGGTAATATCCTTCTGTCACTTAAAATGTTACTCAGTTATCTACGTTTTTGCAGATATGATCACCATATACCATATATTAGAAACCATAATAGCAATGAATCTTTGAAACAGAATAAAAATGTATAATTTCAATAACACAGAATAAAAGCACCATTTTCAATCAGGTATGTTTTCAATTTGCTGTTTTTGAAATAAATATTTAATGCTCTTAGAAGAATGTTAAGTGTTGAAATCTCCAGCTGATATCAAACAGTTATAAGTGAATATGATAGTAGTAACAGATAATATCCAAACATGTTTCTATATAAAATGGTAGAGGGAATTAAACAGAGTCTTGGCTAGATGAAAAGCTTGAAGTTATTCTTGCATAATGCTACAAAGGTAAAGAATATGCATGTCTGGACTGTGTTATGTTATAAATTTTAAAGTACTAACACATCAAAGAGATAAAGGCTTATGCAAATTGGAAAAAAATTAGATCAATGCATCTCCCAACAAGGTAATTCCATCTACAAAGGAAAGCAAAAAAAAAAAAAAAAAAAAAAAAAAAAAAAAAAAAAAAAGAGAGAGAGAGAGAGAGAGAGAGAGAGAGAGAGCGTTGCTGTGAAGCAAAGCGTATGTAGCCTGCTCAATGGCAGCTTGCACAAATGGTGCTCCAGATGTGTATCTGTTCAAGTCAGCCCAAGGCAACTATTTTGATCAATCCTAATGTGATAAAATGCTGCAGGGAAAATGTGCAGAAATGTGTTTACGTCAGACTTTAATTAAACTGTTGTTTGCTTCCAAAGAACCTTAGGAAACACTAATGAGACATGAGTTTCAGCAATTTCCTCATCAAAAGCAAAGACCCTCTGCCTCTGTATGAAGCAGTCTGCTAACTGAGCAGATCCCTCGATAAATGTCACATGGCACACCAATCAGTAAGCCACCTGTTAATGGAACTTTACTCAAGTCAACTTATGAATGAGACAGAGTTCAAGCATCCACCTGCCTACCTTGGACACCCACTCAGCTTTCACAGACTGCAATGCAACATGTTCACTTTCCTATAAAGCTACAAGAGAGCCACACAGGGATAGGGACAGAGAAGCAATATTGTTTGTATCTATTTTATCCATCCCAGCATAAATACCAATCAGATATCAATTTAATCATAGATTCCTACTACTAAACATAGAGAATTTATTTCTTTGCATAGGGTTGGTCCAAACACAGGGTTGGATTCAAAGAACTATATGGAGAAAGAGAATAACTAGTGCAGTTATGCAAACACTTGTGCAACAGTTCACAGTGCTTTTTCCTTTGGTAGCAAGTTTTTTTCATTTTATTTTTACTTGCACAAGAGGGTTGGGCATGCTATTATGCAAGCAGAATCTCATATCTGTATTTAGCTTCCTTTTCTCCTAGAATGCTCTAGTAGGCAGCACCAAAAAGTTCTTTTGTGAGAAGATCCGTTCCACATGTGGACCCAGCTGGGAATGTTTCATAAGATGCAACCCAGTTTTTATTCCCTTTCTCTTTGATCTTTCCCAAATAATCAGGAAGAGATCAATCCTCTTAATGTGCTTGTGCAATGCAAGTGCATGAGCACATTCAAAATAAAATCTACTTTAAAATACAATTCTTGTATTGTAAAATTGTTGTAGGTGAAAAATAAGCCCAGCCTTTTCTTGCTTAAACCTTATGAACCCTAAGTCACCTCAAATAGGACTGAACTGTAGCATTTTCAGAATAATGGCCAGCCATTGGTGAATTGCCAGGAGAAGACTGTTCAAATCTATGGACAATAACACAGTAACACAGTTTATCTGGCATAGACTTCAATTACCGTACTGTACTTTCAGAAAAGCGTACTTTCAGTATGGTGTTTCTTCATGGGAGTCAAAGCTAAGAGGTTACCTGTTCTTAAAAGTGGAATACAGATTGTGATTTAATACTGCCAATTTTACTATAGATGTAGCATCTGCACATACCACCATGGAGACAAAAGGAGGAGAAAAAATTATTTTAAGAGCCTTTTACAGAAATGGAGGAGGAAGCAGATTTTACTGTTGTTTTTTAAAAGTAGAACTCCAAGTTCTACCAAACAGACCTTAATGCAAAGGATAAAGAATTAAAGAATTCTGCATTTAGGAAATTTATTTTGAATGCCAAAATCAAATAGAGCATACAGACCTTCCACATTAAAAATAATTCCTTGTTATCTCAAGATTTCTTCATTTCAATAGTACAATTTCAGACAGGAAATTGTTTCTTTTATGCCATTATAAAACAGATAGAATACAAAAAAATATCCCATGCTGGACTGCTGCAAATTATCCAAGATCTACTAGCAGAAGCAGACTGACTTCTCCCCATCCATGTCTCAGAAGGAACAGTGTGCATCTACATCCAGAGTTGCACAGTTCTCACAAATCTCACATGCTTATCACATTTCAAAGGGTCCTTGTGATGTATGCACATGTGTTCTCCTCAGCAAACCCAACCTAATGATGGGCTCTTCAATGTTCTGTAAATGTGTGAACAGACAAAGAAAACTCAATACATTTTATTATGTCTCCAAATTATACAAACCAAGTCAACTAGCAAGATCACTCCACAACGCAATTACATATGATCACAAAATTCTACCAAATGCTAATAAAAGACTACTAGGTTTATAGCCTTTAAAAATATGTTGTGGATGACTTCATCTAACAGTTTCATAATCAACAGACAGAACTTTTTTTTAAAAAAAAAACCATCATGTTGACTCTAAGGAAATTTAATTGTAAAACACGTTGCACTTTGTATTGGATAATATATTTATCCATTAAGAACTGGTTATCATAGGGGTTCATAATGCCTGTAAGATGAAAAGAAAAGGAAAACATGGCAGAGTGCAGCACTTTATTTGTTAGTAATGTATACCTAAGTAATATTGGCCAAATCACAAAATCAATAAAGTGAGAATATCAAATATGCATGGGTGCGTGTGATATATAAATGTATCTCTGTATGCGGTTTGATGACACATGACAGAAGGACAACAAAATATGTCTCAAAGCAATTATCCACATTTCTACTGAGCAGTAGTTTTTACTGAACTCAAAGCTTCTTACTTCTAGGTAAAGATATCTATCAATACAAATTAAATATGCATTTTAAGGTATCATATTGAGGTGATATAAATGTTAAATCACATACAGGATGGAATTCAATACAGTGAGTAACACTCATGATCACCAAAATAAGCAGGCCTATTTGTTCTGTGACATAGTATCTTGTTCAGTATTGCCATTTAATATTCCTGTTTCTGGAAAATGTTTTACATGTATGGATTTGGACAAGAAAGTAATTTACAGTAATTGAAGTTCAAGATGATTACAGTAGTACAAAAAAAGGATGTGGACAAAAAATGGATAGTCCAGATTAAATGTAAGTATACCTTCACTAGTGAGATATAAGATATTATTTGAAACTCTCAAGTGTAAAAAAATTTATTTGGCTGTCTTGAAATGTCAGGAAAGTCCCATTCATGGCTCATTCTGGACATTCTGTTTTGGAAACTATTTTTTGGGGCACATTTATGATAAGGAACTGGGAAACAGACATGGAATGATAAGGAATCTGTATTGGAAAGGAGCTAACAGATTGGTAAGAGGACAGCCTAGGTCCAATCCTCCAGAACATGCTGTTAAAGGAGCTCAAGACCAAATTAGACGTGACCTTAGAGATTCATAATAATTATGTTCTTGAGGCCTCGAGTCTAAATAATCAAGTACGGGATAAGAGAGAATGAGAATTACTAAATGGGGTCCAACTGACAGTTTAAATATAAGTAATGATGGTGATCTAGAGAGAATATTGGACAAAAATGAAAGAAAATGGCTTTAGAATAATAGGAGATGTGTTCAATGAAGAAGGGAAGACATGGGGAGTGGAAAGGTTAATTAAATTAATTGGGGAAAAGCATTGGCTCCAGCTAGGCAGTTTAAAAAAACTATTGCATGGAATAACTATAAACAAGACACAGGATAATACAACATTATTAGAGGAGATAATAAAAAGGAAAGGAAATGGGGGTATAGGATTAATTGGGAAAATAGAAAAAAATATGTTAGGATACCAATTTAGAATCCTGGATAGTTTGATATGGAATTCAGAAAAGAATTTATATATAGCAACAGGAGACACACAATTATGAAATAAAAATACTAGGATAAGAGAACAATAGATGAAATTAATTAAGAAATAGTATAGAACACCTTATCAATTAGCATTTATAAGAGGAAATATATTGCCAAAGTGTTGGCATAGTTGTGGGGCTAAAGGAGTATATACATATGTGGTGAGGATGCCCTTTTGTTCAGAAATTTTGGTGCAAAATTGTAAGTGAGATTAACAGAATAATAGGAAAGGCTGTACCACTGAATAAAAAAATTGTATAATGTTAAATTTGAAGAAAGGGCTGAAAAATAATGAAGAAAATGTAGTTAAATATATGTTAAAAGTTGCCCATATGGTAATTGTTTTAGGGTGGAAGGAGAAAACAACTTGAAAAATGGATAAATATTTAGCAGAATTCCTATTTGATTTTGTAAGGGAAAAATTAAATTATATGGGATTGTTGAAGAAAGAAATATGGAGCTTGAATTAGGAAATTTTGATAGAAAAAGTTAAATTCGAAAATGGGTATAAAGTAAAAAATAATGTACAGTGGGACCTCGGTATCTGTGTGCGATCCATCCCGCACTCCCCACAGATACCAAAAAATACGGGACCTCAAGTCCCATTGTCCCCAATGGCAGCTCACGCATGCAGCCACACCAGCATTATGGACAACGAGACTTCAGATAAACCCCCATTGTCCCTAATGGTGTTTCAGCCGCATGCACGCACCACCATTGGGGGACAATGGGGACTTGCTGTCTGTGGATGCTTAAATCTGAAGAGGGTATGCCCATGGATAACAAGGCCCCATGTAACTAAAACCATAATCCACATTTTCAAGGTTTCTGGTTGTAGTAAAAATATTTTGACCTCTGGACCTCTGAACCATGGAATGGGGTGAGGGAAAGGGGAATAATGTGCAATGTTTGGGATAATATTATGCAATATCATGTATTGAAGTATTAAACCAATAAACAAAATGTAAATTTTAAAAAATAATTATGTTCTCGGAGTGGTGCTGTCTCATTTTCCACAAATTAGCAGTCTCCCATAGCTCCTCTGAAGATCAGGGAAGTAGGAGTGAGGTAGTAGAATTTATCTTCTTCCTACCATTTCCCCCATATATTATCATCTTCCTTGGCCAGGAAATTCCTGTTACCTGAATGCACTGTCCATCAATCTATCTGTCCACTTGTCTGTCTATCTATATACCTGCCTACCTATCTACATATTGGGAAAATGGGGGAAAGTCCCTAAACCCCCTGCCCTCAACAGATCCAGATCAGTTCTTCCTTGTTATGTCTGATTAGTCTCTCAAGTAGGAAAGCTGGAAAATCTTTCTGCCTGAGAGCATGGGGATCCACTGTCAGTCTGAGTGGATAATATGAAACCAGCTGGATAGATCAATGATGGACAGTCTGATAAGACAGATCTGGTATGGGTTTTTTTCCACCAACATGATTATCCCCACAATAGAATTCTGCTGGTGGATCAGTGTAAACTGGACAAGTGACATCTCCCCCCCAAACCACAACCTTGTGTCCATGAAGATATACTCCATGGGGCTGGAGGATCCATTCACAAATTTCTAGTTACATTCCAGTTGAAAGCTTCTGACGTATTTCTGAACTGAAGTGTTTGGAACAATTAGATAAATATCTTTAAATCCACCAATATCTGGGAAATTTTATCTAGTTCAATAGGAATCAATAAAGGTATGGAAACTATTAAGAGAGGGGAAGCTAAGAGACAGTTTCATTTGAATACTAACATACTGATTTTGGTTTGGTTTTTTTAAAATACTTTGTAATAAAAGTCACAAAAACTATAAGATAGAACTTATGAGTCAGGATGGAAAACAGTTAATAATGCCTCCCACCTGAATCCAGTGTAACAAGAGGCACAGGAAAAATGAATTCCCTTCCTCAAGCTCCTCATTGGCAACACAGCAAGCTGAGAAATGACATTTCTTTAAACCGAAACAGAAACAGATCATGTAATATTTGCCCTGGCTTTCTTTGGATTCATGTTTGTATCTGGAGTAACTAGTCACTGAAGTCTCTTTGACTCTTCCTGAAAGAAATGTATTATGGAAACTAAACTTTAGCCACATGTGACTTACTGGACGGCCCTTACCTTCGTAGCTAAAAGACTTGCTCTGCAGCACTGAAATATAACAAATATACTAAACATATGTGGTATAGTCAAGATAGCTATGTCAGGTCAACAATAAAGGCACTGCTGCATATGCTCTGTAGTCAGTAGTCTTTTAGTGCTTGATTTTAAGTAACATGGATGTCCCATCCCACCCCATGTTGTACTATTCCAAACTATTCCCACAAGTCCTGGTGATTTTCCTTCTATCTTCTCCATTCTTTCTCTCTCTCTCTCTTTCT
>CM034703.1:99662119-99675293 GCA_020142125.1 Phrynosoma platyrhinos
CCCCCCCCCCCCGCCATTGGAAACAATAAAATAAAATAAAATGTTTTACCTATTTTCATTTATGAGACTTATGTTGCCAGACCTCCCATCATGATCCCCCTCCTTTTCATGCACATGTTTTCAAAAAGAAACAGAAAACAAAAGTAAAATAATGGGCAAGCTCATTAACCACTGTTTATAATAAATCAGAAGTACAGCTAAATAAGTGAAGCTGCTCTCCACATTTACTTCCTATACTCCTGCTTCTAAGAAACACATGGAAAGTTTCTCATTTTGTATACTTAGTTCTGGGTGAATTAACAACTGGAGTCCACATTGATTAACGTGAGAGTGAAATCAGGATTTGCTCATGATTACAAAATAACTGCTCCTGATTACAGAATAACCTAAAGCAAAAGTCTTTTATTAAAGGATCTTCTTCTGTTTCCTTTTAAAATCTCTTCAACCTAGCTTAGGCTTGTTCCTCTACTCCCCCAAATAAACGTATATCAACTGATTTCTTCCAGAGGAAATTTAGCCATAAATTTGCCCGTATTTGAAGCACCAGCACATGCTACTTGCAAACATCTACTTGAATTACTTTTCTTAATATCTCCTACTCAGTTATTTCCACAGCTAAATCTAATATCATTAATTTTGGTTAAAGCAAATGCAGGAATTTGAGATTTTAATAGTTATTTAAAAGTATTGTTTGCCAAAGCTATGACTGTTAAGTTAACAAAAACTGCCTTAAGGTTGAATTCTAATACTCTGAAACAACCATGAATTCTGCTGGTAATAACAGTGGAAGAAAGATTTGGTTTTATGTGGAGGTTCCTACTAAAATGCTTTTGGTACTATGGTGCCAGGCTTTGAAAAATACGACTTCTAAGAGCATCAGACAAGCATAAGATTTTGTACGAAATGTGTTTCGGTGTCTACTAACAGTGAGACAGAATCGTTATCTTAGGCATATTGATGGACTAAGAGAAAAATAAATGTATTTTTGATAGCCAAAGTTTCTGAATAGACTTCAAATAAATACAATAAAAGTGAATCTATAAGGCATGTTTACATTTATTAGCATATAATGTGAAGCATTAAATATTTACAACAGTACAACAAGCCACAAGCATAATATAGACATATAACTCTTAAAATAAGGTTTTGGTCATGCTTTTGACAGAAATGAATACACAGTAATACAACTGAATGTTATTCATTAAGAGAAACTCTAGCAGAATAAATGCATTTGATAGGTGGAGGTTGCTACCCCAAAATAAATACAAAACAACCCTCAAATAGTCACTTAGTAATTGACTTTTGAGTTCTGTCCTGTGTAGGCAAGCAAATGACCTAACTGACCAGTTATGGTTTTCAGCTCCTGAACAGCACTGCCTACCTCCTGTTTTAATTCTCTTAGTTCAGAAATTAAGATATCCATTTTAGAGAAACCATGAGAAGAGGGTCTATTGAGGAAAGATCCATCAGGAGATGGACCAGTAATGAAAGGAATTCCAGGGAAAGCAATTCCAGAAGATGGGGAGATAGCAAAAGATGGCAAAGGTACAGAAGAAGGATATCCAGGAGAGGTTACTTGTTCCTCATCACAAGGAGGTCCACCGGGGGGTAGATGGAGAACAGATGAAGGAGATCCAAGAGCTTCTGTTTTAATTGTAAGCTGTGGTTCAAACTGTTTGTTACTGTTGAATGCAGGAGAACAACGGGAAACTGAACATGATGAGGAAACTGTAAAATTAAAATGCAGATAATTGTACACTCTAATATACAATCCAAAACATATTTCTATTTGCATTAAACTTTCTAGAATATGCATCATTAAAACAACACATCTGCTGTACTCAAGCAAAAATGCCATGCTATTTTTCTATTCTTGGGCAAATATATTGTTCTATTCTACCTGTAGTGACAAGTTTGAATTGTTGGTGGACTATGGAACACAAATGACTGCCATTGTTTAGAAACAAACATTTGTTTCCCTCCCTTTTTATTTAAAAATGAAGTGCTTCTTTTCACAAAATATGCCACCGTTTAACAGAAATGTGTGCATCCTATTTTATTTTTAAATTATTCCCATTTCTTAGCAACATCCTCTTTCCATAGAGGCAACTGTTGTTGTCTTTAAATAACACAAATCAAGTCCTATAATCATATAAGTGACATCAATTATCATTTCATTATTACATGAAGCTGGATAAGGATGGAAAAGAAATGTTGCAATGAAGGACTATTACTAAGCATGACTGACAATTCCTTCCCATTAGCACTTCATAGCTTTGAGTATTATACTCAAGACCAACTAGGATCCAAATGGCTCCTCAGGTAGAAGCAGTTCTTTTATGCATGCCTCAGGGCTTTCTCAGTTGTCCTATGTTTATAGCTTTCTGGCCTACATTGGTGAGAACCCCAAATTCCTGTGTGGTTTGAGATTATTTTAGCAATTTCTTGCAATTAGATAAGAAATTGTCAGGACTGGTTGTACAGGAGCAAAGTGAAACCTGAGGAAGCATATATGGACACTGTAAGAGCAGGTTGGTTTTCACTCTGGTGATTAAGTTACATTGATAGACAAAGAAGGACAAACACTGAGGCCTTAGAGGACAGCAGGAAATCTTATTGTGCCATTGCTTTCACCTGACAACTGCTGAAATAGAAGATGAAGTATCAGCTGGTGGTGCCTCAGTGGCAGAAATAGCAAGCATGCAGTGCCCTCTTTTCTGGCAAACCACCATGGTGGTGCAGAGAATAATATGCCTGGTTCTGGATGCCAGAATTCCTAATCAGAAACTCCAGGCACCTTAGAAAGGACTTCAGAGACCTCAGTGCTCCCTAAACACTTTCCGGGATCCTGGCCAAAATGTGTATCATTCTTTGACAGGCTGTATTAGCTGCACTTTTGTCTCAAAGAGACACAAGTGGATAAAACTGCATAAAATCCTTGCTGGGCAAAAAGAAAACCCTGCTTTCAAATCTTAGGCTCATAGCCTACTACTGTGACATTCTTATTCTTTGGAGGTTTTCTTACAAACTATTCTTATTGGATTTGCACAGCACTATTTCCTTTTTTGCCCAGTTCATGAGGACTGCACTACTGAGTTCCCTGTCCCGTCCCCCATCCCCGTAATGTCATACCTATACTATTTCAAACTAGTTTGCCAATTAACTAAATTAGCAAGTAAGGAAAATTTATGCTGAAATAATTAATGAACAGAATATTGGATGCCACCAGCCATCAGTTATGCCTAAAAGAAGCACCACGCCATGTTAACCAAAAGCTTTGACTTAATTAGTGTATGCATGAGAGAGAGAGAGAGAGGGGAGGGGAGGGGAGGAACAGGGGGACAAATGTCATTCTACTCCCTTTCCTATCCTGTCTTTCTATTTTTTTCTCCCAACAGTCAGCATTTAATGGCCAGCTTATTCACTTCCATACTGTTTTTCTTTTGTGGTGTGCTTATGGTTTCCCCCACTAGGATATCTTTTCTAATGTTTCTTGTACTTCAGCATCACATATGATTCCCCTGAGCATGTTGACACCCTTCCTTATGTATACAGAAGCATTTTGGACTGCTTATGCACTGACATTTGGGAATAATAATAAATTTTAATAATAAATTTTATTTTTATCTGGCCTCTCTGTCAAACAATCGACAGAGATTGTTATTCAGGATATGCAAAAATGAAATATAACCTCCATAATGAACACTTCTTAAATTCATAAAATTCTCTCTCTTCTCAAATTGTGATTAAAAAAATAGAAATGTATTACTTACCTATAAATGTGGTTCTGCATATTCATAGTTGTGGAGCAAAGATCTCAGGTGCTCTTGAGCTTCAGGAACCTTCTAGAAAAGCTGTGCCTGCCATTATTGCATGATCATAATCTTATGGCACTGGAGGATGTGAACTGAGGTTACAACCAACCTCATCTTCTGCTACTAGCCTCAGAATCTTAAGAAAGCAGCAATTTGTTCAATATTATTTCTTCTTTCTCCTTTGTGATGATACCAAGTTCTCTCGTATGGAAACCCTTCGCAAGTGCAGGTTCTTTCTACCCTTATGTCTGAGGTTAGAGGAAAGCAGAACCAAAGCCTCCACAAATTTCAGTAACTCTGAACCTGAGAAGAGCTTGAAACTGAAAGATGTGTAACTAAAGAAGATTACTTGGAGATATGATGATTCTTGGGAGCAAACTGTGTCAGGTCCCCTGGTACTTACCAACTCATAACATCAAAGCCATCTTGTTGATGCTGTGGTTGCCACAAAAATCAGAACTCAAATGTATCTGATCATGGCAACAAGACATCGGCTTTTAAGCTTCTGGAGATCCAGAAAAGCCTGTTCTGATAATATGTTTCCCACCTTCTTAAAGGCAAACCAAGGTATCTAATCCAAACATCCTTCGTTCTAAGAATGTCTGAAATTCATGTCCTTACATATTCAGGATGCACTAGCCAACAATCTAATTAACAATGAAAGATGTACTCATTTCTGAAGCACATCAGTGGAAGACTATGCATTAGGTTAAGAAAGGCAAAGTGACATGAGAAACATAAGTTAAAACTAAATGAAGAAATAGCAAAGAAATCAAGTCAGTAATCATGCCCAGTGCATAGCAATGCAATGCAAAAATTAACAGACTCACAGGATTCCAAGTAATCTATGCAACAGCACAAACACTTGCATTACTGTAAGCTAATACTAATTATCAGATAGGAAGAATAAACTATAGAAGCAGCAAAACAAAACAAAAGAAAGATCCTGCAAAGAACATGAAAGGGAAAAGTAGGGATAAATGAACACTTTAACAAATCCTAGCCCCTAAACATCTATTCTGTTATACTCATGAATACATTCAGACACATTTTTTCTTGTTATCTGAAGGTCATCAAAGCTTAAGCACCACAGAACTCTGCACTCCACAGCTAGAACTATGCAGAGACCACCATGACAAGGAATTTAAGATTATTCTATATAAGAATCCCTTTTTAAGAATTAGGTGACTTTAATGAAATTGGTAACAAAATCCCTTGAGAACAAAACAGAAGGCCTGTTCAAATATTATTCCCTCTCGCTTGCGCATTGGGAAAAGACGTTGGACATGCATTCTTCCTCTCTGTTCTCCTTGCCATATGGAGAAGTGATTGTACAAAGATGAATGTGAAATTTCCTAAAATCCTGGATACAGCAATTATTTTCTCAAACTGTGCTAATATATAGGAAAATGGAGATCTCTTGATATAGCCAAAGATTAAATCCCACACTGTGCTAATGGACCACTGCTAATACAATTGGACCTCTCCCTATAGCACTTTACACCACCCAATAACCTGCTCCACAGAGTTTTCCTATCCTCCAGAGCAGAATGAGAAGGGAGAGGAGGAGGATACTCCTAGATTCACTGATAAAAACATCTCTTTCACCAGAATGGCAATGTTGGATCACACCCAGTCACTTTTATATTTAATGAAAGCAGTAGAAGAGGAAGGGGGAAGGATCAGTCTTGATCATTCTCCTTATAAATGTGGAGGGAAGGTCAAGAATATGATTTGAAGAGTCCCAGAGAATGTTCATAACAAGATCACAAGTGTATAGATAGATGCTCCTTTGGTGGTGTATGTATGTGTGGGAGCCTAGTCTTCCTCTGCTTACAAGGAGATATAACTAAATGAATGTTTCACACTTTATAATGTACCACAAAATGGAAAAAATACACTATAACCAAATATTTTGGACCAACTGGAAAGAATGTGAAAATACATGCAAATAAACAATGTTTATAACAGTCTGAAAAAGGAAGAGGGGAAGGGGAAAACTGGCTATGGTCCAACGGGACTGAAATACACAGATATTAAAGAAAAACTAAAGGACTTTTATCACTGGCACCACAAATGTTCTATGTAGTGTAATGCACTCTTTAAAAAATTGTACAAACCATATAAAGCTACAAAAACTAAATGTTATTTTAGAAATTACACAGAAATTCATGACTATTATAAATTCAAACCAAATCTAATTACATGATATGAGCCATTTATGTTGATAAGTGAACTAGAAACTATCTTATTACAGTGGCCCTCTATATTCAGTCGGCTAGCCATCTGCAGAAGAGCACAGCCCATTATTGACAATGGCGGTACATGTATTATTGTCAATGGTAGTGCAGCCACATGCATGTCAGCATCCATTCATGATAATGGGACTTGAGATCCTATTATTTTTAATATCTGTGGGAGATCCAGAATTGAACCCCTGCTGACACTGTAAATATAACTAAGGAATTGAATAAATTATTGTGAGCTAAATCTATGAAAGAAAATATAACAGACTCTTCATGATAATGAATACTTCTGTCTAGATTAAAAAGTGGCACCTTGTGTGACAGAAAACACAAAAGTAATCTAAGTACTTTTGTTTAACACACTAGAGATTTTAAAATGGAGACAAGGGCTTAAAATTCCACGGACAGAGCTAAAGCAAGATAAAATAAAATAATGGTCACTATCCAGGCAATAGTACAAAATTTTGATTTCCACTGGTTACATATGCTTAACTACATATGGAAGTGCTATTTAAAGAGTTGAATCATGCCCACAGATTTCAACATTATAATGGCATATTAGCTACTATTACTACCGTAACTTAGCTATGAATTTGGGTCAAGGCAAATTTTTGTATCAGGACTACCTGAGTAAAACCAAATGAACTGATTTAAATCATTAATTTATTCAAATTCTCCAAAATATTTCAAATATTTAATAAACAAAAGTATATGAAACAGTTGACAGGCCTAATCATCATGTATGTTTACAGCTAAGCAGAACATATGTTCTAATTATATCTGTACATGTGCCAGAATAATGGGTAGCAGGTTTATGTGTGAAGAACTTCCAGTAAGCAAGGATTGGCAGTAATTGGGCAGACAATGAATACAGTGAGTCTTCATTTGTTCATACATAAAGACAGAAAAGTACATTATTTGAGGACTAAACAAATGGCTAACTTCAAGAAGTAAAGGGACATAAAATAGGAGTATAAATCAGGATTCCTTTTTTTCTAGATTTGCGTCCAGGTCTTTAGTAGGAACCTACCTTAAAGAAATAAAGTAAGTATTCCCAAGCCAAAATAGCTGTACCTTACTAATATTTCCATGCCAGATTGCTATTAAAGGCAAGGGAATTGGTAGGAAGAAGAGGTAGTAAGCTCACATATTTTTCTATAAACTACACATGAAAGGAAAGTCTAATTAAATTATTTATCTGTGTCTAGATTCTGTTAGCCTATGAATTAGATGAAGAAATAAATACCAACTGTGACTCCTTAATAGGATGAGTTTCATTTCCAATGAAAACACTTTGGTAAAGGGGTAAGTATCCCTAAATGTACAGTGGGGATGTGGTTAATGACTAATGGACTTTGGATAAAATTATACATTGGTTCTATTTAGAGCAGACTAATTGAAATAAATAAAATCTGGTGAGTTGTGATTAGTAATTCTCTTTCATTTCAAATTTGTTGTTGTTGTGTACCTTCAAGTCATTTCTGACTAACGGAGACCCTAAGGCGAACCTATCATGGGGTTTTCTTGGCAAGTTTCTTCAAAGGGGGTTTGCCATTGTCATCCTTTGAGGCTGAGAGTGTATGATTCACCCAAAGTCATCTAGTGCATCTACATGGTCAAGATAGGATTCAAACCCTGGCCTCCAGAATTGTAGTCCAACACTTAAACTACTACACCACACTGGCTCTCACTCCACATGGTCTACTTTAACCAACACTGGATTAAGCCTGTTACTTTTAAAGTCTGAATCCTCCTGGAAAATGTTTTCATCTTAGTTCAGATTTTACTTCTCTTTTTAAAACTGCAATGCAACAGTGTAATCATAGTTTTAAAAGAAAGGCTGCAATCTTGCAATTTATAACTTTCCTGGTAATAAATCCTGTTGAATCAATGTGCTTACTTCTGAGTAGATACACACAGGAATACACTGTTAAGAACTTTTAAATCTATACTCACCTTGATCTCTTTCATGCCATGTCCTACTCCCAGCAGCTGGTGAATTTGGAGAAGGATAAAAGTCTCCTGTTGGGCTTGGTTCCATATTCTCATCTATGGATATAGTTTTGGGTCTCTTACTGTTAATATAAAAGAAACAGTGTTTATGGTCAGAAAACCTTATCATTCTGTGGCAATCACTACAATGTCTATCAAGAGATCCCAGTCTACCTTCTGCCCACCCACAGTTAGGCTTTTCAGACTAAGGGAGGAAGGTTTAAAAATGGATTCAGTCAGGAAGCCTGTTGGGTGACCTTGGGCCAGTTCCTATCTTTCAGCCTACTCTACCTCATAGACTTGATATAATGATAAACATGGAGAGGAACTACATACACAGCTTTCAGCTCCTTGGAAGTAAGATGATATGCAAATATGACAGATAAAATAAATTAGCATAGATTATCTAGATTCTCAGAAGAGCCAAGATTTTGCACTTCTTAAATTACCAAATTACTGCTTGTCATTTAGCCAAATGAGGGCTAAATGTGGGTGTGCAGAACATTTTGATAACAAGGCTTGACATTTGAAAACTTCCACTCTATATCAGTGACAGATGTTGATCTCACAAAAAGTGGCATCATATCTACTTATTTTTTTATTTCACCAAGAACAAATATTTACAGAAACTTTAATGTACACAGGTGTTATTGATTAAGGAGTAGCATTATAGTATACAAATTAGGATAAAGTTACAGATCACATACTATATTCACAGTATTACATTGCCACATCATCACCAGATATACTTGGTGAGAAACACTGTAATCAAGTATCAGTAACTAGATCTACTTGTAATAAACTCACCTGGTTGGTGGAGAGGATAGTGATCTTTGTAAGTTTACACCCGAGTTCATGTCATGATAGTATGGTTGACTTGGAAGTTCTCCAATAGGGAAGTTTACTCCAGCTCCCTGGGTTATCGGCGCTAAAGAACAGAGCATAAAGATCATCAGATCTATTATCTGAATAACTTTTCAGTGTTATATTCAACACACATTTTGTATAATGAAAAACAAGCACTATAACAAGCATTGTTACCATTGTGCCATTACTTTGTTTCAAGAATTGTAGTTTTGACACTCAAAAAATCTAACAGAAAAAAATGAAAATTACTTTAACAAATACCATATATATATGTTCTGAAAGAGTATAATAAGTTCCATATTATGTAGAAAACAATAAAATAATATAATGATCTTTCCAGTATAAATAAGTACTTTTGAAAACAGAATGCCTTACGGAAAATAAACTCTATTCTTCAATCATTTTTTAGCTTAATTGCTACATGCATTACTTTTATCTTCATTACTCCAACAACGTGCATGCAATAAATTTGTGTATTTTTTAATGACTTGTATAGGTATTCTGTGCTACCATCAAAATTCTCATGACAAGTAACATATAATTTATTTGCTACTTCAAAAAGCAGAAGTCCTAAACTTAATTACTACGTACATATCAAAGCATAAAGCCAAATACAACTGAAACTGTTTTCAGTGTTGAATCTTTCTGAATGGCATCAGTGCAATTCTGAAAATTAAAACTGGATGCTTTTATAGAACAATCCTATACTTACCACAGAATAAGCCCAATAAACATGATGGGATTTATTTTTGAGCAAATGTTACTAATTTTAGTATATAACTGTTAGTAATTTTAATGAATACTATGTAGGTAGACAGACAGGTGAAGTCCTCTCACACATAAGCGCTGAGGCATTCCCCCACTCTATAAAGGTAGATACAAAAACTCTAGAAAGTTGAACACTGGTAGCTGGAAACAGCAATAAAAATAAAAACTTCCACCTGCTGGTAGTAAGAATGTCCTTCAGGTCAAAAGACACTGACTATTAGTCAGTGACAAAATACTATGGTCATTTATCATATATGATATGATTTATAATATATTATTATAATTGTTCAGATAATTTACCCAGCTATGGGAAGTTGTCCTGATGAGTAAAAGATTACAATAATATTTGCCTTTTCCCTGTTATACAACCAAGCATGGTGACTACAAGTCACACAATGAAACAAGGATGGAAAGAACATGATGAGTATCAATGCTCTCTAGATGCTGGACTGCAACACTCAATATTTCTCACTACGGGGTATACTGACTAGAGTTGCCCAGACTAACAGTGCAAACAAAAACACTGCACAAACACTCTCTGGTTGAGTGCACAGGGATACAAAATTATTAGGTCTGGCCAATAGAAACTATCAACTGCAGCTGTATAAGCAGCATACAGACAGCAAAGTTTCACAGCAATAAACAGCTGTACAGTAGCACACTCACTCCATTTATTTCTTAATTTTTCTGATGTGAATTACATTTCCTTTCTTGTTGACATGAGGCAGCTTGTTTAGTAAATTTCCATTCATTATTAAGATGTTCAAGATAACCTGAGTTTATATCCTATAAACTAAGCTTGATTTATGAAGGGAATTGAATTGTTTGAATAACATTGCCTGAGACTTCATTAAATCAATCTGATACTTTCAGTTGTATGCATGTAATATTGTTCCTTAAAATACAATTTGCTGTGCTTATTCAAAAAAGGTAGCTGAATAACAGACCTGCAGTGCAATTCATTACAGATTGACTAAGAAGTTTATCCCAATGAAGTCAATGAGAGTTACTGCTAAGTACGTGAATACAATTATATTCACAAATCAGGATCCAATGGAGCTGGTCTGCTGACCAAACTGATTTCCATTCCTGCCTACAGCAAATATATACCCTTAAAACTTCTTTGGTGAGCTACAAAACCTTCTAGAGGAGGTGTCCATTCACAATACACCACTGTAACACAATGGTTTCACTTTGGTTGTATCCTGTGGAATCCTGGGGTTTATAGTTTGGTGAGGTGGTAAAGCTTTCTGGTTGAAAATTCTAAATAACCCTTTCTAAACTGCAAATCCCAGGATACGACAATGGCAGTTAAAGTGGAATCACAGTCCTGTATTTGTGTATTGCAAAAGAGCTTCGGGACTTTGAGTGATGCAGAGGACAGCAGATAGTAAAGAAAGAGATGAAAGTCCTATTACATTTGGTAATAGTAGCTCAATGTTAGATGCAGAATGCAGTTTTGCATATTTTGTGGACTTTATTCTACGGAATTCTATGAGAAGTTGGCTTTATGGCTTTACTCAACAGGCATTGTGTAAATACAATTAATCTAAAAATGTTTTTCTCAAAGTCAATCAGTGAATTTACTGGATTTCAAGAATTCACTGGTTTTACAGGATTGGAATTTTTAGTAAATTTACTGGAATTTTACAGCTATATCAAACTGTAGGCTGTGCAGTAGAAGAGATGTTCCACATCTTTGTGGGCCACCCAAAAATCCTTTGGTGGGCCACATGCGGCCCCCAGGCCATATGTTGTGCAGGCCTGATCTAGAGGCTGGGGAGAAAGAGTGTCTCACAAATGTATTTCTGATTACTCTTGACTTCATCTTTCCCCCTTGGTTTTAGTATAATAAATATAGTAATATAAATACTAATCATAATAGTAATATAAAGTAATAGTAATATAAAGTGTATAAACAAATATGTTTTAAATTTTAAAATGCTTACTTCTAGACACTCGCACCAGTTCTGATACGTTGAAGACTCCTGATTTTACAAAACTATCTTCAAGATACACTGGAATGAAAAACAAGAAAGTAGTTAGTACAGCTGATGGAGCACTGAAAATAATATTTTCCCCCAAAGCATATTCACAGATAAAAATCCCTATTCAAATTCTACTAGCATTTGCTGTCAAGAAGCATCCTTTATTATGGCATATCCCACAACTTTTGATGACTAGCACATAATTTCTTTAATTATTTTAAAATCATTTATTTTAATTATATTTTTTTCAGTGTTGGAAGATTAATCAAATGAACTTATCACATTAATTATTAAACCGGTTTACCTGAGCCACCTTAAAATTTAAAATGGGTGGCATCAGAAGGATTTAGCTGCGGAATTGCTGCCTGGGTCCAGCCCAGGTCCATCCTCACTTGTAGGGGTGTTCAGCACGCCTCTTTTTGAAGCCGGGAGTTTTCTGGCTTAAGGAAATGGTCGCCGGAGGAGGCCTGGGAACAAGGATGGACCCAAGCTGGACCAAGGCGGTGATTTTGGCAGCTAAATCCTTCTGATAAGATCAGGATGCCACCCATTTTAAATTTTAAGCCAGCTCAGGTAAGCCAGTTTAATAGTTAATGTGATAAGCTTGAAAGGCTGGTTGGTTCAAAAAGTTGGGCAGTCGAATATTAAGGTAGATTGCTGATTGATATCTCATTGTATAGTATCTATGAAATGGAATGCCCTAATAGCTTCCTCATTTGGATGGATTCAGTTTGCAATTAATATATTTTGATTTATTACTTCCTTCTTATCATACTCAAGTTTTTTTTTAAAGTTATATAAATATGCCAATAACTGAGTGCTGTGGCACAAAATCAGAGACAATGAGCTCTTCCAGATGAGACAAATGTGTTGGGAGGTTGCGGTACATGAAGTCCCAATTTTTGACACCTCAGATAAGTTCCATTAAATTGACGAGGACCCTGCTGGGGAGGGCTTCCTGCATTTGTTGCTGCCATTCTCAGGGAGGTTCATCTTGCCTACAAGGCTCATTTGGAACTGCACATGAATTCATGGTCCCAAGGCTTGCCCATGAAAAGAGCAGCCCCATCCTTGAATTAATGGAACTTGTCTTGGTGGTTTGCAAATACAGACAGAGCTGCTACTTCTTCCTACGGAGGCTTGCTTTGGACAGATCGCATGTGCGCACGCTGCTTGCAAAGTAAGCTGAACCGGGATGTGTTTGTGTGTGTGTGTGTGTGTGTGTGCCAAATCAACTATGGAGGCTTGGTGTCTTTTATCCCCTCTCAGCTCATTTTGTGAGCACTTAGACATGTGTACGTGAGCAGCCCAAGGCAAAACTCTGAAACAGCTGCTTGCAGTCTTTTCTTCCCTCTTTCTGCATTCAGTCCATGAAGCTTCTGCCTTCAGTCCGTGGTGCTTTTCAGACTGTCTTTATAGTATTAATGTGGTAAAGTATTGGTGCTTATAATACTGTACAGTGTTATAATGGCAACTAAGTACTGTGATAAAGCTAAAA
>CM034703.1:99681097-99755100 GCA_020142125.1 Phrynosoma platyrhinos
TTTTAAGGGGTGTGGGAGGGGACGTGGGTGGAGGGATTGGGATATTGGGTTGTTTTTTAACTACTGTATTTTAACTGTTGTGAGCCGCTCCGATTGCTGTTGCAGGGGGGCGGGTTATAAATAAAAATTTATTATTATTATTATTATTACAACTGTAAGCTCATTGCCCCCCAACAGCTGAGTACTCATTTTAGCGACCTCAAAAGGATGCAGGCCTGAGTCTAGCCTGAGCCCTGGCTAGTATTGAACTCGAATCTATACATAGTTAAATAACTGCAGACCAATATAGGTTCTGATCCATTTGATAAATCCAGTAATATTCCAGTTTCAAGTATAGTTGTCACTCCCTGTTTGGGGACTTCATGGGATGGACAAGTGGGTAGGGATAAAATGGTGGTGCACCCCCCCCCCCCCCCCCCCCGCATGAGACATTATTTTCAATGGGCCTGGAATATTTGCGAGCTACCATATTCATGGGGGCAGCGGAATGGATCCCCTGTGAATTGGGAGTAGCTACTGTTTTATATACTTAATTTCAGACACTGAAATTTGTAACCATGAGTACGGCAAGGGACTGTTAAACTGAATCATATTTCTCATTCCTGCCATGTGGGTTAGTTGTAAGTTGCAGTCCAATAAAATAATATGACCATCTGTACTCTGAATCACATACAATTCAAGAAAACTAATGAGTATACATTCAGAAGAACTGTAAAAACAAAGACCAGGTGCCACTATTAAAAGAGCTTTATGCTGTAGACTGAAATGTTTCCCACCACTATTGCAGAAGAAATTATTGCCTCCATGTATGATGTGGCTCAGAATGATACAGCTCTTCCAGAGCTTTTTTTCTACAGTGTAGTGGGCCCTTGACATCCTCAGATTCAGTATATGCAGATCTGAGCAACCACAGATTGAAATGAAGAAACATTTTTCAAAAAAAATTACCTGTGATTGACTACAGCCAGGCTGAGAAGCAGGACAGTGGCAGAGGCTGCGGTGGCAAGGCCTAGGCACCAGGCATGCATTTTCCCTGCTTTGGCTGCAGCGATTCTGATATTTCCTTCAAAAGGTAGAAGCTGCGGCTTGTGTGCTCCCAAAAGGAGGAATATGCGCTTGGTGTTTACCCCCACCATCCCGTCCCCCCGGCTGATGGAAGTTAATCCCTGGAAAGGGTTAGCAGGGGAAGCAGAAGCAACAAGCGCTTGGCGCAGCACTTTCTACCACCACTTCCTCCTCCTTGGCTGATGGAAGTCAATTCCAAGAAAAGGTTAGCAGGGGAGGCAGCCACAGCTTCTGTCTTTTGAAGAAAAGAGCAGAATCATGACAGTCAAAGCAAAAAGAATGAACTCCTGGTGACCAGAGCTTTGCCACTGCAGCTTCTGCTAATATCCTGGGACTGCTTCTCATCACTGCAGTCAATTGCAGGTAATATTAAAATTTAAATACTGACTTGAACATCCATGTTTTTTGGTATCTATGGGGTGGAGCTGGGGGAACCAACCTCCCTCAGATACCAAGAGACCACTGTATTGTCTGTCTGTCCATCCAGTCACCAATCCCATCTTCTGAAGCTCACAAAAGAACACTTAAAAACACCAGAAAGCAAAAAAATACTTCACCTGTTAAAGTAATTTAAAACATCAAGGTTATAAGATGTGTTTTGAGCCCCTTCATGAAAATGGATTGAAAAAGACTCAGTCACTGCTCCAGAAAAAAAAATACTTTCTAATTTGGAAGTGGTACCGAAAGAGAAGACTTTTCTGCATTTAAAACAAGGGGGGGGGGGCTCTGCAACGATGGATATCTTTAAAGGCAGTTTTGTTCATATTTGAAAAGGCAGTCCTTCAGATAGGCAGGCAGTTAGCTGGTTAGAGGTTTAAAGCTTCAACTTGGTACCTTGGTTTAAGTCTTTAAAAACTACTGCCAAACAATTCAGATCTTACTGGAACAATGTGGCCACATTACAGTTAGCAGCCTTGGTGCTATTACATTCTGCACAAATTGTCACTTCCAGAAGAAGGATGGCATCACTGTTACATTTTAAGTTGAAGTAACAAAGATACAGATAAATATTGCTGGATCAGATAGGCTCAGAAACCATTTACATACACTCTACATTAACTCGCTGACACTGTTGCCATCTAATGAAGAGATCATGGATAGTGCATTTTTATTATGATGATATTAATTTATGCCTTTCTTCAGAAATTGGGATTCAAGCTGACTCAAGTGTAAGATCAAGAAGTCCCCCAAAGATACAAACCTAACTTTTCAGAAGAAGCACAGCACCTTTCAGAACAGGCTGAATTCCCCAAACCAAAGTTTATACTGACCAACAACATCTCCGTCTTTCCTGTTTTTAATTTGAGCTTGTTTTTCCTTGTTCAGCTCACTGAAGTCAGCTCATTACTGAACACCTGACTGCTTCCTCGGAGTCAGATAACAAAGAGCAATAGAATTCTTTTGGCAGATTTTTGAGAACCACAGGTATGAAGGCAATTGAAATTAGAAAGAAAACCCAAGCAATTTTGAAGATGTGTGTTCTCACCTATCTTGAAACCTCATTTAATATACTGATGGTGAGACATGGGATCATGAGGCCCTTTCCAAGGCCTCTCCCTCTTAACTTCACTCAATAAACAACATCAGCACACATATTGCTTAAGTCTAATAACTACCAGAGTTAATTTCTTTTCTTTTCTACTATTTTTGGGTGTTTAAACAGGAAAAAGGGAATAGTTATATTTCCGGAACCTGATGTATTTCCCCATACATTCTATGAATCCACATAATTTTCTCTGCAACACTAATATTAACCATTGTAAAACAGCCAATGAGTAGAATTAAATAGTGTAATATTTCTCAACCTACAGGTAAAAATTGAGAAATATCTCAAATAACCCACTACTTTTAAAATTTTCATTAAATGCTGGGTACTCCCTCAAGTCACCAGATCACATTTGATCTTGGAAATTAAGCTGGATCAGCCCTGGTTATCATTTGGATGAAAAACCTCCAATTAATACCAGGTGCTGTAGGCTATATTTCAGAGGAAGGAACTCACATAAAAATACCTCTGAGTGCAGGATTTTCATATTCCTCACCTAAGAAAACCCTAGTAATTTGTCATAAGTTGACAGGTAACTTGAAGGCACATATACACAGGGGGAGGGAGAGAAATACACACACACTTTGCACTTTCAGTTTTGGTAATACAGTTGTCCCTCCCCATTCATGGACTTTGAGTCCAAGGTCTCGCTCTTCATGGGGAGAGACAAGAGGCTATATATTAAATGGCCACGTACACCCAAGTGCAGCCCCACGCGTGCACCATGGGTGTATGCGCCATTAGTTTCAATGGGGCTAGAATATTAGCAAGTCACCGTTTTTGCACGGGGGGTCCTGAACAGATCCCCCGTGAATTGGGAGGGGCAACTGTAGTGCTAGCCATTTCTTCAGAAGGCAGTTTTAACTATCCTGGAAATTTGCTGCAAGGGCAATGAGACTTCTGCTTCCCAGAGTGCTGGTAGCCTACCATAAGAAAGAATTTAGGAATAGGGCTTGCTGTGCCAACCATGATGCTCTGTTTGGACTAACAAACCTAACAATCTGTGTTAGATGTGCTAGCAGAACAACTCTATCCCTTTCCCAGTAGCATGATACTCTTACTGCATATCCACCCTGGGAGAAATTGCATCTTTGGAAAAGTTTGTTATTCTCACAAACTATTAAATGTATAACCTCTTGGATTTTTTTTTTAAAGTTAGGCACCTAATATTCCAGAACATCTCAAGACAGAAGGTTTTGGAACTATAAACCATCAGTCATCAAAAACAGGTTCATCAGCATGCTAAACTCTAAGTCAGGGGTAGGCAACCTTTCCCCTTTAAGGGCCGAGGGACTTCAGCTCCCAGAAGCCTCAGCCATGTTGGCCAATAGTCCCATGTTGGCCAACAGCTCCTGGGATTCTGGGAGTTGAAGTCCCTCGTCCCTTAAAGGGGAAAGGTTGCCTACCCCTGCTCTAAGTGAAATAACTAAGAGGTTTGATTCAGTTACTGCTTATGATACTACTTCCACAAAGAAGGTGCTTTTTAAAAAAAACAAGCTGGACGTATAAAGAGATGTCTGAAGAACAAGTGTCATGCAACTGAAACATAATAGAGGAAAGGAAATGAAAACAAGCTTTCAAGTCACAATTCACACTCACTGTGACTTACACTTGTTTGGTATTGTATTAATATTACTGACACATTGAATGTATTATTAATGGACCCAGTGTATTTTTAGGAATAAATTATGGTGAATTCTAGCAACTGTAGTTAATGCTCTTTTGTCTGGCAAGGAGTATTTATAAGAAGGCAAATTACCAGACATCCTAAAAATGCAAAAGTCTAGCCAAACACAGAGAAACCAACTTTCAGTGCCAATAGCCTCACTTACTAAAGTTCCCAGGCTTTTTGTGTGTGTGTGTGTGTGTGTGTGTGTGTGTGTGTGTGTGTGTGTGTCCCGCTTGGCAAAGCATTTTAAAAGCTGCCGCAAAAACTCTAGCCTTAACTCTTCTAACATGCTGGTTTCTTCAAAATTTGACATAAGAGTCATAGCTTTGACAGCACACAAGGTTGAGTGTCTATCAGTTTTGGAGGGAAGGGGATCCCAAACATTCATGAAGAAATCTCTGAGGCCTATCTGTCCAGTGGTTATATGATGTTTAACATCTGTCCCTTTCTTCTTCTGGAAATTTTTGTGTGTTGCCTTTAGTCAATAAATAATAGAGAATCCCTAAATGGATGAATGGGCAGAGGGGGTGAGGCTAGTTTATTAATGGAAAACTGCATTTAATTTTTGCTTTTGTATCTCACATGGGTTACCTAAAACTGTTAAGCAATAATAAATAATAAACTTTATTTCTATCCCGCCCCTCTGCATATGCAATCGTACTATTCTCCTTTTTAATAGAGTGCTCTCTTCTCATTCTTTTTTTATATTTTGTCAGCCCTTCTGTGGCCCAGGGGCTTTCAGATCATTTTGGCATAATGTGTTAGAACATCAACATAATATTTAGCATTTTAAAAACCTCTCCTGTGGTGTTCCAGTCGTTCAATACTGTTCTCAGAAAGATTAATCTATACCAGAGGTTCTCAATGGTGTGTGTGTGCAAGAGTTGCTCAAGGGGTGTGTGAGACATGGAGGCCCTGATCTCTTCTCCTCCTGCTCCTCTTCCCAAACTTTACACATGTATTGAGTTAAATATTGAATTTACTTAAATAAATGTGTTCTAATTTGAATTACTATTTTCTTATAAGACGTTAAAATATGAATATACATGAACATGAGAATGAAAATATGCACACAACAGTAATTAAACAAAATGTATTCATATACTATGTCGACTGGGGGTCAATGTCTGCATATAGATGTAAAGGATGCAGATGTCCAAGGGTAAAAAGTTTGAGTGCCATTGATCTATATCATTTCTGATGTCTTTTTGTGTGTGTGCAAGTACCGTTTTTTTATTTATTTGGAGAACAACCAAAAAGGAATTCGTTTATCCCATTAGGACCCCTATGGACTACTGCTCTGAAAATGATACACAGCTAAATGTGGCCTTAAGAACAAAGTTATGTAGAAGTACTTATCACTGTTGAGTAATTTTAAAGTATCACAAACAATGAGCATACCCCAGAGGACCATTCATTCAATTCTTATAAAATGAAAAGACCTACAGCTCTGCCTAGAGAAGGTTGTCCATAAAAACTGACCAGGTAAGGACAATATTAGTCTGGGAAACAAATGACAAATGGTAACTATGAAAAAGATGGAGGGATCCAAAGCTGAAATGGGGAAAAAAACATCAATAGACTCAAGGGCAGTTAACAACAACAACAACAAAGGACAGCTATCATCTGGAGACTCCACAAAGCAGGGCTTTATGGAAGAGTGGCAAGAGGAAAACCACTGCTGAAACAAAAATATATCAAGCACATTTGAAGTTTTGTAAATATGCATATGCACATAGTAAACATGTGGGAAAAGGTTCTCTAGTCTAATGAGATGAAAACTGAAGTTTTTGGCCTTCCCAACAAATGCTATGAATGGTGTAAAGCCTACAGTACTCATTGCACTGAAAACACCATGGGGAAGCATGATGGTAACAGCCTAATGATGTGGCTTGTAGTAATATTCACCCCGTACCAACACTTTGACTGATGACACATACTGGAATCTTGTCAGGATTGGAAATAAACCTGTCGCAATCTCTAATGTACCTGGGACAGGGGTGAAGCTTCATCTTCCAACACAACAATCACCATAAATACACAGCCAAAGTAAGGACAGAATAATTTTTAAAAAGAAGTTTAATGTCTCAGAATGCCCCAGTCAAAGACCAGATCTCTATCCAACTGAAAATCTGTGATGAGACTTGAAAGTTGCTGTTCAACCACAGTCCAAATCCAGCCTGCCAGACCTGGAACAATTTTGGCAAGAATAATGGCCAAAATTACAAATTTAGATGTACACAGCTGTAAGATATTTACCCAAAAAAGCTTGCAACACTAATTGTGGCCAAAGGTGCTTTTACCAAATACTGACTCAGGAGTTGAATATTTATGCAAACAGCAAGGCCCAGTTTGTTTTTCTTAACTCTTGTGCCATAGTGGAAGTATTTCGCATATCCACAATGCTGAGTATCACTGCAGCCAAAGAGGCATTCAAGAAAGGAGTGACTGTACATATGTAACATAGCTTTCATTGCTAGCTTCTGAACCTCAGCTTCCTTCTACTACATCATATGCTTCTTTTAAACCCTCCAAACAATTTTGAAAAATGTAGCAAAAGTCTACTGTATTGCCAAATTTGCCGGTATACAATAAGTAACAAGAGTTAACCACATTGCATATGCATCTAGGATTCTTATCTAGAAAGGCTGGGCAGAAATCCTTGGAGATCTTAGACAGTCAATACTAATATTTTATGTGTGTTAACTTGATTTTAATTCCATGGTAGTTTAATTTAGTTTTAAGGGGTGGGAGGGCTAGGGTGTGGATGAAGGAATGTTTTAATTGCTGTCTTTTTAACCTGTTGTACGCCGCCCCAATTGCTGAGCAGAGGGGCGGGTTATAAATAAAAATATTATTATTATTATTATTATTATTATTATTATTATTATTATTATTATTATATCATCATCATCATCATCATCATCAAAGGATATAGTACTTGGGAAGACAGAATAATGCTCTAATTCATTATAAAACATAGACTCATAAAGGTGGAGGAGATAACAAGAACCATCCAGTTCAACACCCTGCCATGCAGAAAGACACTATCAAAGCACTCCTGATCGATGGCCAGTCTCTGTTTAAAAGCCTCCAAAGAAGGAGATGCTATCACACTTCCAGTCAGTGTATTCCACTGTCGAACAGCTCTTACTGTTAGGAAGTTTTTCCTAATGTTGGGGTGAAATCCTGTAGTTTCAATCTAATGCTCTGTGTAGTAGAAGTACTCTATTGTTGTTGTGTGCTTTCATGTTGTTTCTGACTTGTAGTGATCCTAAGGCATTCATAGTATGAATCAACCTAGGGTCATTCTATTTAAGATTCAATGTCATTTTTTACCAGAGGATTACCTTTTTAAAAAATAAGTCTGATTTGGATCAGAGCGTAGGCAGGGCTATCATCAAAATGCTTATGTAATAGTTCTAGTCTAGAGGGTTCTGAAGATACACTGCACAGGGAGAGGATAACTCATTTGTATAATTCACTGAGACCATGAAGAAGAAACTTACTGAAGTATATCTCTAGAAGCATCTGAAGAAATACTAATTAACTAGCACTGGAGATTAGCATGGTTCTCAGTTGACAAATGTTTGTGAAAACTTAACCAATCATATGTTCACCTTGTTAACAAATTAAAATAAAATTGTAGATAACAAATTTGAAAAGAACATTTTTTTTAGTTTGCAAATGGCAGGATTTAAAACACTTATGAAACTAATTTAATTTCAGATCAGCTTCCACACTGTATCCTTTCTCACTCCTACAGGATGTTAAGAATTTTTTGTTGTAATTAATGATACATTAATGAAATCACAATTGGGCATTTCCTACTTCCCAAAAATGCTGCTTCCCTAAATGAAAATTGCTTGCCAAAACAAAATAGGATGCTTTGTTCTGAAACAATGTCTAACAGGAAAATAATCTAAAACTTATTTTACCTGGTGGATTCTTGGCAGGATCATTGTGGCTTGGACTTCCTGATTGTCCAGAATCTACAAAGAAATTGAAGAAACATGTTACCAATCTGATTTGCAGTTTGCATGTCACAAGGGTTAAGAGTCCTTTGAAAGTGAATATTCTGCAAAATATCAATTTTGAAAAGCTAAAAGATAGTATTAGTTTTTCAATTCTGCTGACATGATTTATTACAATATTGCAGAACAGCTACATATGTCTGATATACATTTCATTTAAAAAATCACAATTAAAAAGTAATGTTCTTGGAGAGAAAAACAATAATATTTCAGAGTTGGAACTATAGTAAGTTTAGAATTTTAAAATAATTTACCAAAGTGGTATTTTATAATTTCAAACTACTCATCTTTCACATTTAAATATTTTAATTGGAGCCTTGGATACTCATCATCATGTTTACTGTAAACATTCTTCCATTTTAGAAAGGCAGAATGAAATCAAGCATCAAAAATTTTTCTGTGTCCATGTCTGACATTTAGCATTCATTATTTTTTCTTAATTATAATTAACTTTCAACTTCTGAAACCTGCTAGAACTCACAAACTTCCCAGAAACTTTGGGCCTTTGCAGACTGCCAGAAATAGTGCAAATTGAGTCCACTTTAAGGGGTAGGGTTAGTGCTAGGGAATCATGGGAATTGTTTTTTTTTTCCCCCTGAGAAATTGAGCCTTCTCTGTCAGAGAGCTCTGGTGCCACAATAAAATACAGTTCCCATGATTCTCTAACCCTAACCTTTAAAGTGGACTCAATTTGCACTATTTCTAGCAGTCTGCAAAGGCCCTTTGAACACTTTTCCATCATTTGTCTTCAAATGAAGTTATTTATGCTACTAATTGAATACCTCAGCTTTGAACAAGCATGTTATTCAGAACACATTCTATCCTTGGTTACTCAGAAGTAAGACCTATTAAACTCGATAAAATGTATTTCAATTATGAGCACGATGTAAGTTTTTGCTGTGATTTCGAGAAGTTGTCCAATGCTTTATTTTCATTTGCAAAATATAAAATTTACACATTGTCCCAAAACATATGGGAAATTTTCGTCTTCTCTTTTTCATTAGCCACTGCCTACTTCTCAACAACCTCTGCAATTTCAGCTGTAATAATGTCCTAGACAGGCTATCCATCTTGCATAGCTGATGCTAATAAATATGTGAGATCTACATCAATTTTGGTGAGCCAATATGGTGCAGTGGTTTGAGCACTGGACTAGGACTCTGGAAACCAAAGTTCAAAACCTGGCTTGGCCAGCAAGTCACATTTTCTCAGCTCAGAAGATGGCAAAGGCACCCCCACCGAAGAAACTTGCCAAGAAAACCCCATGAAAGGGTCATGGTCCCCCTAAGTCGGAAATAATTGAAGGCACACAACAACAACAAACTTTGTTGCAAGTATTTTTAACTTCAACAGTATTGGACATTTGAAAGGAGATTTCTACAGAACCACCCACTGTAAGTCTATAATGTAAGTCTAACAAAAATTTGATTACACCTGTGCCACTTCACTATGGTGCCTGCAACCTCAAAACAACAATCCTATCGTTACCTAATTCTGCCTTCTCCAAGGTGGTGTCTGTGGAAGCCACTGAGCCTGCTGGGAGATTGTACTAAAAGCTGCTGAATGTCTTGCATCTTATCTGTGCTTATGTATAGTTTCTAGATGATTTTCTAAGTCTTCGAGGGGGGGGGGAGGAAGAGTGCAGTAGCAGTGCCACAACTGGGGATATATAGAAAGAGGTTTGTGGACTTGTCAGTACTCTCCCACACATTCCCTGAGCTACAGAATATAAGCAGAAAGGAAAGAACCACAGAGTCAATCCTTCTCACTGCAGCTTGTTCTCTGTTCACAGTGTGTTCTAGAGGGAAAACAGTGAGCCCAAGCAGCAGAGCCAAGGGATGTGCAAGCTAGCATGAGGGGCAAAGCAGCAATGGCATTGCTTCCCAAAAATGGGGTGGTTCTTGGTAGCTAGGGATGAAAGAGCCTACAGAGAGGAAGGCTGACTTCCAGCATGGGTTTGACAGCTAGAAAGGAAGTGTAGTATGGTGTATAGAAACATAGATAGGACATGCTGCTGTTCTGAATGCCAAAATGGGACTCTCACTTATGTGGGACTGAAACAAAACACAATGACCACCCCACCTATCTTTTTTCATGATAATGGTGTCAGACCAAGTTTGACCAGCCCAGAAAGTGCTTAATACCCAAATCTGTTCCTGCTGGGGAGAGGGGTTACAAGATAAACTGCTGGATCACAGAAATGTCAGTATTTTTCTGGCAGTTTGTGCCCACAGTTTCCTACTGCACTCTGGCGGGCCTTTGAGAGAAGGAAATACCTCAAGGTGGTAGCCCCTTCTGTAGCTCAGTCTGGGAAAGTGGGATCTTCCTTCCCTTGGTCACTCTTTGTCTAGCTCTGAAACTACTGTAACAAAAAACTCCTGTGCTGGCTCCTACCCATTAACTCAGTGGATGGGCCTACCCTTTTGTCTTTAAGGATGCAGTCTTGGTCATGCTTGGTCTCTGGTTGTTCACAAGTGAGTTATTTCATCCAAGCATGACCAAAGACTGCATCCTTAAAGACAAAAGGGTAGGCCCATCTTCCCAGGTTGGTCTTTCCAGTGCCATCTCAGGGGGGCATGGTTGGTGAGTGGACAAAGCAATCCTATATAGGCTAAATCAGAAGTACAGTTGCTTAGAAAGGAAGTCAAGGCCCTTGAGGCTCAGTCTTTTCATCTCCTAGCTTTCAGAATCGACATGTTTGTCTGGTCCATGGGAATACTGCTGCCCCTTCCCTTGCCAAGTTTATCTCTCTCCCCAGTTTTAGGGGTTTTTTCTCCTCACTTTTCTTCTCTGCCAAGTTTGGCTCTTCTCCCAATCCACCCTTGGGACTGAATATACATACTGATTTTACACCAATTGCCCCCCCCCCATTGCTATCACAGGGAAGAATATGTTTAGATCAGCACACAACAAAATCAAAATCACAGATCTGGCACATGCCAGGGCTGGCAGGGTGTGGAAGCAGAGATTCAAGCCATTTATTCTTAGGGATCCTCATGATTATTAAGAGGGATTGCCCACAATCAATCACAGGGTGCCTCTATGCTCGCATATGTGTTCTATGATTTTATTATGTTTAATTGGCATTCCACTGAGAAGGTACCAAGGTTTGTACTTTGGAGTTATGCTTTTATGGTACAAGTGCACTGCCAAGCACTGGATGTATGAAAGTTCACTGTGTCCTCATTCACACTTGTGTTTTTGTGCCGAGTAGATCCAGGGATATTCAATGATGCAGTGCCGAATCAAAGTTCCCACTATGTTTACCCCGATTGAATCTCTCCAGCGCAATTTTACCCTGTTGGAGTTCATGTTGCCATCTGCATCGATTTAAAATGGAGCCACCATTTCGATCATTCTCAGTTTTTTGTTGTTATTTTTAACTGTCAATCAAATGATGTTTGGGGGGATCAACAGCCTCGGAGGATGGCGATGGCAAGCCCCTCTGAAGAAACATCGGCAAGAAACCCTGGGATAGGTTAGCCTTGGGGTTTTACTTCTGAGGAAAAAGGAAAAACAACCTCTAACCCTTATCAATAGAGTTTTTTTAAAAAAATGCCAATCTAATCATCTGCACCTGAGTTGCAAGTGCAAAGGTGTGCATAAGCTGTCCTTTGACCAAGGAGACCCACCTCCCTTTATTAGACCCCATCATCCCCGAAAGCTCCCTGGGGCCACCTGGAAGAACCTTTGGAGAAGGACTCTGTTGTGGGGCAGGCAGCTTTTGGGGCGCCCCTCACTTGCTCCCTCCTAAAGGGCCCCCTACCCCCTTTGCCCAAGGTGGGTCTCCTTGGTCAAAGGGAAGACTTTCTTCTGTATCCTTACTGCTCATGGTGGAGCAGCTGCCCATCTTCCCCCAACTGATGGCAGCCCAACAGAAGCGGGAAGGGCATGGACTGGGCAAGGAGAGGCCAAGCAGGGCAAGCCATCAGTGCAGGCAAGCAATTCCTGTCCCTCTGCCTGGAACCTCATTGATGGAGGGAGGAAGGGGATGCCTGCCCACCTGGGACACGCCGTTGGGGCATTGAGGGACACTGGGCCAGAGAGTCCAGCTTGGTATCTGCCTCCAAAGAGACTCCAATGTCTTCTCTGGACCTCCTGGGCAGCCTGAGGTGGGAACTCCTTCTTTGGAAGTTTTTAATGGCATAGCAGAATAGGGTTAGACTGGAAGGCCCCTGGGGTCTCTTCCAACTCTATGATGCTATAATTCTTCTTCTGGAATGCCCTCCATTTTGCAGTGTCTGGTCCTCCTTGGCTGTGAGGACATTTGGCCACCCTGAACGGGGATCTGCTCTCCCTTTGGGAGCTCCTCACTTTGTAAAGAAAAGTGCACAAGGGTGAGAGAAAGAAGGGAGTGTCTGGGCTAGGAAGCTCCACTGGGGAGTTGCAAAGTGGTGGGTGCTGCTACCTGTTTCCTCATTCCCCCCTTCCCCTTCCTTTTCAGCAGGGAATAAAAACATAAATAAACCCCCTTTCCCCCCTACTTGCCCTCCCTCCCACATCCAGAGAAAGGAGGCTTCCTTCACTCCCTTCCCACACAGGGTGACCAGATGCCCTCCTCTCCCAGGATGTGTCCTCCATTTCAAGGACATGTCCTCCATTTCAACCTTTTCTATCCAGAAAGGATTCCAAAAATGTCCTCCATTTTAAGCATGGCTCAAGCAGTGCGAGCAAGCAGTTCCCATCCCTTTGCCCAGAGCCCTGGCCCACAGATGGAGGGAGGGAGAGAAGGGACGCCCGCCCGCCCAGGACACACCACTGGCGTACCGAGGGACACTGGGCCAGAGAGTCCAGTTCAGGATATGCCTCCAGAGAATCCCCACCATCTCCTCCGGACCTCCTGGACAGCATGAGGGGAGATCTCCCCCACCCCACCCTGGACCAGTGGCCCCAGATAGTCTTGGACTGGACAGCCATCACCGGGAGGCTCCTGGATGACAAGGACCTGATAGACATAAGCCCCTCCACCTGAAAAAAGGGGGGAAGCAGCTTCTGTCAACCTTGGAGGAAAGAGGGAAAAATGACCCCAACCCCCCACCCACGAGTTTTTTTGTCAAACAAATCATGCACACCTTTGTTATATTGACAATGTGGGTATTTAAAGGTACTGTCTACTGCAGCCATGCAATAGCAAAGGTGTACATAAGTTGTCAATTTTTTTAAAGTACACTAATGATGTTCCTGGGAGAACCCCCTCCCTTCCATCGCTCCAAAATGAATCAACAGCAAGTTCCCATTTGTGGCTGGTAGAAAAAGACCAGTTTTTTTTCCAAAAGAAACACTGAAATCCCTGTTTCCGAAAAACCCAGGTTAAGGGGGATTTGCACTGGGATCCCCTGAATTTGGGTCAGGAAAGCCCAGCATGAGTGTGAACGACACCAATTTAAACCAATTTGCAAACCGGTTTAAAACAAAGTGTGAATGACCCCTGAGTAGCATACAGACCCCACTGAATCCGACTGCAGTTTGGGGCTATCCCAGACCAAAAGCATACACATTTACAAATACATATTTTATTTACTAGATTCAGCTTCTTTTTTGTGTTTGCCCATGATCCCCACAGCAGCCATTCTGCACTGCTCTCACAGAGCTCTCTCAAAAATCCAAATGTGCCCATAGGCTCAAATGGTTGTGGGGTGTCAATGTAATTCAGTGTAAAGCTAAGGGAGCATGTGTTTATATTTTAATATTAATAATTGAAAAACATTTTGGTCATTGTCTTTTCTCCAGTTTCAACAATATTTTTATACTAGTACCTTTTGCATACTTTTATCAAGCTACCCATTGTCATAATGTTAACGTTTCTGTGGAATGTTTTTCATTAAGTATATACAAGTGGTAATTAAATCACCATTATGTAATGTGTTTTCGATTTATTATCTCATCTAAATTAATAAACTGACTCAGCCTTTGCTTATTTTTTAACTGCCCTACTTATGAAGCAGAGCAATGGGAGTAGATTCAGTTTTGATACACATTAAAGAAATTAGTGGACATATAAAAGCTTATTAGAATGTGTAGCTCACTAAGCAATCATTTCAATTTTGTATTTTGACTATGAGTTCTTTAAATTTTTAATTCTTGCTGCTTAATTCAAATATTTTCTATGCCATTGATAACAACCACATGTTATATTCCTGGAAAATGAACAACTTTTCCCAGCTGATTTAATGAGATACATTTTTGCTAAGCAAAGTTTTGTTTTTAAGTTGAAAAGATTTATGTGTCTTTCACGGATATGAAATAAGCTTCCCATCTCTCATAATACTGGATGAACTTCTCTTTGACATGAGTTTAAGAAAAGATTTACATAGGTCTCCTGCCACATGTGGATGAAGATGAAAGAATGAAGTTTCTTTCCAAAACTTGCTGGACTCCATAGGAAAAAGAGACTGATGTTTAATCTTGCCCATCTGGGAAATATTGTGTATTTCAACTATACTCTAATATATGGGCTCTTAGAAGTAAAGCAATTTTTTAAAATCAGGAATATAGCACAAAGAAGAGAGCTGGAATGCTATCATGCTGAAAGACTTAATCAGGAGGAAAGACGCAAATGTCTTGAAACACAAAGATTAATGAGAACATCAATTTTTCTTGTTCAGTGTGGGAGATATGGCTGACCCAAAAGATGACTAGAATTTAATTTAAAAAATGTTCTATTTTAAAAAAAAAAAGTTCATGCATGCAGTAAGAGCAAGAAACTGGATGTAATTCTCCATGCTGAAACTCCTCATGGAATAGCCATTTTTTACATATTACAGCACCATGTAAATTTTCATTCAAGCAGTAAAGAGCAAATAACAAAACAGAACTATGGCCTGAAATAAATGGGCAAGATAAAGCAGCGTGCATGCACATGACACATGTCCTTGGAGTAGCTGGAAGCCGGCCTGAGATCACCTAAGGCTGCTGGGGAAAAAGTGCTCCTTGTCAGTGGCCCATTCAGGACCACGGTGGTGACCTGCCTTGGGACTTCGGCGTCTGGTCGCCATGGTCTCACACCAATGGGGGGGTGACCGGGGTGACCGGGGCTAGAGCGACCTTTGCCTGCTCCAACCTTGTTGTCTGCTTTGCCCCTAAGAGTGCTTTTCCCTTTTTCCATGGTTCTTTCAGTATATTTGTATAATCAATCTAATTAACAGTATAACTAGACCTCTAATTATATGGCAGTCCCCATGCTACACCGCAAGCTTATATGGAGAATCCTATGAACCCTCAACAAGGACCTTCCAAGGCCCAAGGGACCCAAAAAATTGCATTGCAGAGTCCCTCCTCTTCAAGGGATTTCCACTAGTGCAGCTTCTGGATACAAGCCTCTCTTTCCAACCATCTGTACCTCCAATCAAAAGCTATAAATGTGAAACACAGTTCAAAATATTCACAATTGTATCTTCTGTCTCAGGAGCACCACAAAAGATTTCGCTTTATTTAACCTATATTAGGCTGTTGCAAACAAAGCAATACTCTTGAGGCATCTTAACAACTATATTTTAGGGCCGACTATACAGCATGTATGGACCAGCAGTGAATCCTTCACACCAAAAAGAGCATATGAGAACAGAGGGCAAAACAGTACCAACTTGAAGCTCAAGTGTTTTAAGATGTTTTGCTCAATCCAACTCACTCCCAATAACAAAGGCAGGATGAAGGGAAAGTGTAGAATCAGGGCAAGATAAAATGTCAGAAAATATGGATATGATTCTCTTCCCTGTACAAACTTTTTAGTGCTAAAAATGCACCTTTCAACTCTATGCAGTCAAACCCAGTAACCACATGTTTAACAATCTTGTGCATGTCTTGCTTGGTCCTTATATCTACAAAAGCATATACCAAATATTCTTTAAATTGACAGAAGATTCTTTGTTACCACTGAAAGAACTTCACAAGGTCCCTATGAAGTAAACACTTGCAAATGTGATAAATCTATGGCACTGGATGATTATATGCCCACACTTTAGTTGCTGTATGAAGCAATACATACTGATTTGGCCCCTAGCTCTACCTCATGCTTCCTTAGTGCTACTCTCTCTACTTGCATAATTTAGGAATAATGTAAAATGAACACTTAAATTGTTCACTTAACTTTAATTAATGGGTAATGGCTCATTCAATGCATTTTCTTTTTGGCTAAAAAAGATACTGCATTTTTAAGAACAAAAATTTATCAGGACATTGTTTTAGTGTAGCTATTCAACTGACTGGGTGACACAGAGTGTATGTTCAGCTGCTAAACTAGAGAATATGGCTCTTCTAATACTAACTTTTCTTATAATTGCAGTGTAATTCTAATCTTCCAAAGTGGTAGTTAAAGCCAAAATGACTATTTTTTTCAGGAACAACAGCAAATGGAGGCTATTTTTCTTTGTGAACACTGCCTCAATTAATACGGTTCTGTGGCTTAGGAAAAAGCAGTAGGTAAAGAAGTAATTCCATGCTGGTTGGAGAAGGACAGGAGGATCAATAGACAGGAGGATCAATAGGCAAGCAATTTCCATGGGCACATGTAAAACAGTGAAGTTCAACAGCAGCTCAGCAAGATTCAGTTCCCCAAAACTCCAGAACTAGAATGATGCAAAAAAGGGAGTTAGTCCCAAAATTCACCACACTTGGAGAGCTCCATTTTAGGAATGGATCTCCTAGAACTCAAGTTTGATGTTTTCTACCCCTTGCAGTAATTATAATCCTCTTTGTTTTAGTCTGACTGTTATTAGCTACATTTCCTTTTGTACACTGTGAAGTTACAAAATGAACTGAATGAAGCAGGAAGACCCCAGAGAGAGCTAGTTGTTACACCTGCCCAAGGAAGAAGTGCAATGGAAGTTTAGAAAACAAAAGGAAAGAGTTTATGAAACAAAAAGGAAAGATGAGGAAAAAGGTGTCATCGGTCTCTGGAACTAAGGGTCTAGACCAGTCTTTGTTCATATATCATTCTAACATCTAAGAAAGACTATAGAAGACATAAGGCTCAGTGAACAATACCAGCTATTTAACACTTAGGTTATAACTGCTTGATACATCCTTGTTAACTGCTTCAGGAAAGTACTACTGTAAAAGTGATTAATCCAGGGCCTATTATGAAAGTTAATCAGTGCTTGGAAATATTAGTACATTCATTCTTCAGTGCAATTTGAGACACGTTTTCTCAAGGGAAGTGCTCTTCATATTTCAGTAAGGCAACTAGATCTCCTTAGCCTCTCAATACTGACAATCAGAAAACTTCCCCTAGTAATATATTTCTGATATCAAATTAATTTCAAAATTATGAGTATTAAATCATTAGGACTAAAAGGCTGTACCACCTCAACCACCATATTTACTTTAAATACTACTTCTTATGACAAAGAGTTTATTATAAAACATCTTTGGAATAAAGATAATATCTTTCTCTCCCCCTACCCAACATGCACCTCTTTGATCCTCTCCCCTTTTGCTTTAATGTAAGATTTATGAATTGTATTTATTCCTTGTTTGACTGTAGGTTTTGATGTTCTCAGAGAAATCAGAATTGAGTTTTGCTATATGGTTTCACAAACACCTGAGGAAATGAGATGACTGTTGACTATTTTAATCTATTGTGCTAGTTCAAACAGCAACCTTTTTCGTTCTCCCCTTCTCTACTTTCCATGAACATAGGGTAGCATCTCCTGGTTCCTAAACTTCCCACATCACAGAGGGACAAAACAAAGTACAGAAACAGCTTGAAGAAAGAGTGGAAGAAAGATGGCAGTGAAAAAAGTTTTCATGAAGCAGGACAGATGAGAAAGGAAGGGCTGAGAAGATTTTTTTTTCCAGCCCCAAATTCAGGGAGTATGTGAGGCCATACGGATGATTATGAACCAAAGCACACTGCAGGAATAATCAAGTATGACACCGCTTTAACTGCTAAGCAATCCTGGGAATTATAATTTATTGTGACACCAGAGCTCTCTGACAGATGAGGCTGATTGTCTCATTAAAACTACAGTTCCCAGAATTCCCTAGCATTGAGCCAGGGCAGTTAAAGCAGTCTCAAACTGGATTATTTCTGCAGTGTGTTTTGACCCTCTGTTACTGTTTCACATTCCACCATATATCTTAAGCTAATGGTCAAAAAGCAGTAAGGTGGCTGCCTGACTCACCAAGGCGGCTGGGTTGCAGGGAGGGAGCCAGCACCACCACAGCGCCTAACCAGTGTCATTGAGAGGCTGGCCTGCTCCCAGAGGGCTCTGGGGCAGTCTGGTGCCCCACATTGACCAAGCAGGCCAGGATGGGGCAGACTTTTGACGCAATACAGGGACCACAAGTCCCAGCAGGCTGTGTGGCCAGAGGAGGTCCCACCCCATCTGGCTAGTTGGCCTCCCTGGTTGGCAGAGAGGAGCTCTAGCCAAGAGCTCTTCCATCCCTCCTGCCCTTAGTGGATTCAGGATTGTCATGGGGTGTTGTCACAACTTTCGGGGTGGTAGCATGGGCCAGGGATCTGGTGAGTGTGGTTTCCTGGAATGTGGAGCACAGGATTGGGAGTCTCTAAGGGACCTGGGGGTGCTGGGAGTGGAGAAGTGTTGCCATTGTGGCAGCAACTCCTGAACAGTGTCCCCCAGTGACAAAGGGGCTGAAAGGTGGATTTGAGACCAGCTGGTCAGCCCTTCTGTCATCCCAAAGCCCGGCCGTGACCAGTACTTTGGGTTTATCAAACAACAGATGGCTTGGGCGATGACACATCCAGGCCCATGCATTTGTGCCAACCCCTACCTGATAGCTGTATTCAATAAAGTTGTGGCCTTTTACTGCCATTTGTGTGTCATGTCATTCAATCTGCATCGGCTTCTCTTTCCCATGCAAGTGAAAGTCATTTAAGCTAGTTCCTGGTTAACAAGGCTAAATTATTGTTTGGAGAACAGAGAAGAGTCTGATATACAATAAGGCCTCCCACATACATCCTCTCCCCAAACGCACACACATTTTCATTTGGACATGAATACAAATGAAACTAGTGTGAAATCCTTATAGCGAACTACCCTGTCTCAAGGAGGTTTGGCATTTGTTAGCTATTGACAGGGAAACAAACCCTGGTTCTGGCAGTTCAAGATGCACACAGAAGTTTACAATTTACATCAACTTTCCTCAAGTCAGCACCCTTCATAGCAGGATTACAATATCCCCAGCCAACATGGAAGAGGAAACATGTACACTCTAAACAACTGTGACAACTACTCTCCCTAAAATTTCTGAAGATTCCACCATATTTCCTCTGAACCTTTGAACTGTACATCAAAAGTCATAGTAATGCCATTTTTAATCAGATAAAGGGGGAAGTCAACAGACAGATGCAGCTATTTGGTAGTTGAAGAACAAGATAAAGCTCCTTCATATTTTCTTATTCATGTAGGATAACATAAATCAACTTTCTATGTTATTATACATATGGAATGCACCTGACTATTCCACGGCTGAATTCTTATGCATAATGATCCAACCCTAATTGTGCACATTATTGACACAAAACTATAGGCTCTGACAAGGATGCCTTTCAAGAGAACTTGGTCGACCACTGATATATACACACACATGTATATCCAGATCTACATCTTTACGTACATCAGTTGAGCACACATGTGATTCTGACAGGACAAGAAAACAGTTGTGATGTACTGATGCATTTTGAGTAAGATTAGTAACATTTGTTGTCTAGTAAATGGCCAAGCATCTTGATATGTTTTGTTTTTATTTGTCCAGGGGGGGGGTGGAATAAGGCTTGTGTTAAAGTTCCAACAAAGATTATTACTATTATTATTTAATTCAGCAATTTATTTCTAGGAAACTATTTCAACCCTCCCACAATACTACTTTCCTCTTACAATAGCGGAAACCAACTGTCAACCTCCAAGTTTATAATGTCCACTAGATCAAGCTATTCTGTTCCTAACAGTGTTCATTGAAATGGTCCTGGGATGACCAAAAGGAAGGTAAGAAAACAATAGTTTCAAATTCTGTCATTCAGAGGTATATGCAATCAATCCTCCACATCTGTGGCTTTGACCTTTGTAGATTTGATTATTTGGGCTCTCTAAGACTCTCTACATCAGGAGTAGGCAACCTTTCCCCTTTAAGGGCCGAGGGACTTCAGCTCCCAGAATCCCAGGAGCTATTGGCCAACATGGGACTATTGGCCAACATGGCTGAGGCTTCTGGGAGCTGAAGTCCCTCGGCCCTTAAAGGGGAAAGGTTGCCTATCCCTGCTCTACGTGCTCCATCACGACTCTATGGACAACTTCCACCAAAAGTCGTATTGGAAAACGTAGAGTTCTAGAGAGAACACTTCTCTAGGCATTTGTAGGTCCTCCAGAGTGATTCTATGGTCAATGTCTGCCAAAAGTCACACTGGAGCACCTGGAGTCCTCCTGCACAATTCTATGGTCAACAACTGGCAGATGTTGACCACAGAGTTACACTGGAGAACCTAGAGATTCCTAGAGAGGTGTTCCCTCAAGTAAAAAAAGTGTTTTTTTTATTTGCAGTTTTTCCACATTCACGCGTGTCCTCTGCCCCTAACCCCAGCAAATGTGGAGGACCTACTGTAATACTCCCAAACTTTCAATTAGTACCTACAGCTAAAATATGCTGATAGATCATATATTCCAGGGGTAGGCAACCTTTCCCCTTTAAGGGCCGAGGGACTTCAGCTCCCAGAATCCCAGGAGCTATTGGCCAACATGGGACTATTGGCCAACATAGCTGAGGCTTCTGGGAGCTGAAGTCCCTCGGCCCTTAAAGGGGAAAGGTTGCCTACCTCTGATATATTCCGGGAATTTAGCTATATATTTTTCTGAACCAAGACAACAATGATCAGAACATCTGGTAAGAAATTCACTATGTGAAAAGGTACTTCACCTGTCTACCCTGAAAACAATGTTCCAACCTTTCTTTTTAAAATAATGTTTTTGCTCCCTTCCTAATTGCAGAAATTAACCCAAGCAAGTTGCAATTAAGTTTCCTAATGTAGATTGCAATAATGCACAGTATCCCCACCCTTACTCTAGAAAGAGCATTCTGTCTAGTAACACATAAGAAGAATGTATTTATGGCTTTGAGAAACACCCATTGATTTTTATCACCTTGGTTTCATCATGAATTAATGCTTCAGTGATTTGCAATCATTACTGGCTACCCACCACCACCACCATTTGCCAGTACCCACTGTATCAGAACAGCACAAATCAAGAAAGTAATGTTGTCCTACTATTACTGGGATGGCAAAATGGGTGTGCATGCTACAAATCATTATGTCAGAACTGAATAACTTTTAGTAACAAAGAATTTGATTTAAAAGATCACCTTTAATTCCTTGGTGGCATTAAATACCTTTTAAGACCAGAGAATTTTATGGGACTTTAAAAACTAGTAAATCTATGACAGGATTGTTGTACCTACAAGCCATTTCCAACTTAAGCCAAACTTAAGGCAAACCTATCATGGGTTTTTCTTGGCAAGCTTTGTCCAGACGTGGTTTGCCATTTCTTTCCCCTAAGACTTACAGCATGTGACTTGCCCAAGGTCACCTAATGGGTTTCACGGCTGAGCTGGGACTTTAACCCTGGGCTCCAGAGTCGTAGTCCAACACTCAAACCACTATGCCACACCAGCTCACTATGAAAAGATAACCTTCATTAAATGCATGAAATGTTATCTTGAGCTGGCAGGCTTATATAAGGTATCCTGAATCTGCAGATGTTAGAGCCCCTTATTCAATATGCCCTCTAGTGGTGTCCAAAATCTGTTGTCTGAAACTGCCCATCTCACTTTGTCAAATTATAGGGCTGGTCCTGATGCTAGCTGCCTTGATATCATTGAAAGAAAAGTAGGATAAATATAATAAATAAATAAATAATGAAATGCCAATGTGTCTGGCGCAATGATCATCAAGTCATAAGAATTCTTCATTCATACACACTCCTCTTCAAGTTGCATACACTTATCTTCAAAATGTGCCAATGTTTTCCAAACTGAAGAATCATGTTGTAGCTTGTCATATTTTATTGTATCAACTGGAAATAACTATGTATACACCTGTACACATATTCTGGTTTCAGATATTCCACATGACCAACATGAGAGCAGCATTGACTTTGCAGTTCTGGGTCATCATTTTTCAAAGACATTAAAATACAAACTATCTGAGAAAATCCATTCAGGAAAGTGTGACATAGCTAGACATAGGTATTGTAATTATGCCGACCTCTTTCAGTGAGACCTCATACCTGATATAAGTTTAAGTCTTTGTATCTCTTCCCATGTACATTCTACTTTTAGCCCACTGGACTTAATGGCAGTGTGTGCACGCAGCCACATCTGCGCGGCTGCATTTGCACCACCATTAAAAACCATGCAACTTGAGCTCCCGTGGTTTTTGACATCAGGGGGGAGGGTCCAGAATAGAATCCTTGCAGATACTAAAGGTCGACTGTACCTGCTCCTATTGTATCTTTGCTATCCTCAGGCAAAGAGCCTACCTGCCTTCAGAAGCCGTATGATATGGCTTATTTTGGGCTGCAAGGGCTGTAGTCTGGAGGGTCCCTTTCCACAAAAGAGCTTTAAGATGGGAAGCTCTGTTCCACTTTGCTTGCTGCATAAAGGTTTGGCAATACAGACATGAGTCAACCACATGGTCATTGCCCAGGCAGAGAAGACAATACACATGAACATTAGAATATAGGATCTTCTCCCCACAGCCTAGACCAGGGGTTGGCAACCTACGGCCCGCCGAGGCCTTGGGACCAGCCCGTGGCTGGTCCTGCCGCCGCCACGCGTACGCCATTTGGGACACCAAAATGGCACCCACGCTTGCACATGCATGCACATGATGGCGGGCACCATTTTGGAAGGTGAGTGTCCTGCGCATGTGCGTACGTGTGTGCGTACAAGCACAAGCGCGCCGGCCCCCAATGCCATTTCCCCCCCACTTTCCTGGCCCGTGGCAAAAAAAAGTTGCCGACCCCTGGCCTAGACACTTCTTGAAGAAAGTCTTCAGGGCCTTAAGTCTCCAAGAAGAGAAGACAAACAGATGAACTGATGGCAATACACACTCCTCTTCAAGTTGCACACACTTATCTTCAGAATTTCCTAATGATCCTAACATGATGGTGGATGAAAAGGAACTAGGTTTGGCTGGAACATACTTTATATGTATGTGGGTGAGCTGAGAGGTTTCCTGCCAAAACAGAGGTCTAAAAGCTTCCAAAGATCTCCACACAAGCACACAATTATCCATATGTGTGAATCACAAAGACAATAGTAGCTCCTATAAGGTATTGTCACCTGAATTTGCTTGAACATGTCACTGATGAAGAGTGCAACACAGCGTTACTCAAGAGAGTACATACTTTGGCCAAAAATATATGAATGGGAATTAATTATGAAGATTAATATCCTCCTATGTTTATAAATGATCAAGTGCACATTCCTTTATAAGTTTGCAGAATAGGTGTACTTAAATTTTACATTTCCTCTGTTATGTCTGAGACCTAATTTTATCAAATTCATAAAGTGAACAAAGTTGTGGTAAAATCTGTTTCAAATTTTAACATTTCTTGCCATTGTACAAAAAAGCATGAAAGTGTGACCAAGATGTGATATATTGTTGAAGCTGCAGTGCTTAAAATAGACCAAAATGTTTACAATTTGGTTCTCAAGTGTATTCCATTACTTTCACAAGGGGAATAAAGTAATGTTGATTTCTGAACATCAGAAGCTAGAAGTCCTGAAATCTGCTACATAAAAAAGATGAAGGAAATAATGTGGAAATTAAATACAAAAAAGAGCAGATGGGGAAACACTGTGATAGGTAGGTAGATAGCTTTGGGCATTTTTGCATTTCTTAATTTAATGGGCGTAACACACAATGCAGTTCCTTACAGACACACCCCACAGCTGGAAGAAATGAAACACTCCAGACTTAAGAACCCTGGGGGCAGAAAAAGAAACTTCATTCTCCACATCATATGCTGCCCCCACCTGCTACAAGGCCATCTCCCTTACTTATTTCAGTAACAAAAGCTCTGCTTTGGAGGGAACAGAAAGAAAAGCTCAGCAGACATCTCAGTTATAGCTCGTGTTAGGGTGCACACTACATTTCAAGGCCATTAAGACAAGAGATTTATTGGCTGCCATTATTGAATAAGGGTGGGTGGAGGCCTGGTTGCATACTGTAAACAATGCTGGTCTGGTGCCAAGGCTGCAGAAAATCTGTCCTGCACAGCCTGCATTTCCCACACAGGACACAATTCCATTATATGTAGTTATAATCACTGAAAGATTTGGGTTGTCAATGGTACAGGCTTATAAGAAATCTAGTGGGAGAAAGATTACAAAAGTGCAGGTCTTTCTCTATCTGAGAGCCCAAGTAATACACTTATGGGGTCCCTTCTTTGAGCTTTTCTACACATTTTAAGACATGGAAGTGGTAAGACTGAATGTGGGTGAATTCTCAATAGCCACGGGGCTGCACGTGGATATTTCAACGACAATAAAGGTGTGCTTATGTTTTGTAAGAGTCTGCACTGCCATGTTCCCTTTAATACAGTTAAAGTGTCCCATCAGATGTTACAGGACTGCAGCCTGCATCATCCTTCACCGCTAACACAATAATTCCATTTTACAGCTCTTTCACACTGCAGAAATAAAGCAATTTGACACCACTTTAATTGTCATGGCACCAATCTAGAGATTGGGAAAATATTCAGCCTGGTCTGTCAGAGAGGTCTGGTGTTGCAGCAAATTAGCAATCCCAGGATCCCAGGATAAATTCACAACAGTTAAAATGGTGTCAAACAGCTTTATTTCTGAAGTGCAGATGTACTCTTAGTCTTTTTTACTTAAACTCTTTTCCTGTTTAGTCTGATTGGAGTATTTCTGTCTGTAATACTGATTAATTATATCAATTTAAAAATATAATAACTTAAATAAATAAGTCTCAATGCTAGCCATGCTACCTAGGACTGATAAAGACATTCTAATGACATCCAAAAGGTCAAATATTGTTCACTGCCATCCTTTCCAGATTGAAAGTAACTCTGTTATTTTAGGAACATAAAATGTGTTGTGTTTATCTTCATTTCATATAAAAGAATTATATTTGGTATATTAAAAGTATTGTTTATTCAGAAAATAATTGCATATTGAACTTTTAATTGTTTTTTCTTACATTTCCAGCTGCAATGATCTGAACTGTAAGAAACACTGGAAATTTAAAGAACCTCTTTAGTTTGGCCCATTTATGAGAATAAAAGAAACAAACAACCCAATAAGAACAGCATAAACCATTAACATTAGCAAAATAAAGAGAATTATTTCATTTCCTCTAGTCATCCACAGTATGAGGTAGATATAAAGTAGTAATTCTCATAAAAAGATGAGAAAAGGAAACCAGGATGAGGAATTAGACATGTGATACTACAAATTAGTGCTTATGAGGGTAAACTGGTCCCCCCCAAAGTACCAGGGACAAGTACCATATTTGTGCCCAGTGGCTGCAACTGTTTCTTTCTTTCCTGCAAAGTCACTGAGGACTAGCAGCTGATGGCTTGAGTGATGGCACCTCCCTCTAGACCGGGGGTAGGCAACCTTTCCCCTTTAAAGGCCGAGGGACTTCAGCTCCCAGAATCCCAGGAGCTATTGGCCAACATGGGACTATTGGCCAACATGGCTGAGGCTTCTGGGAGCTGAAGTCCCTCGGCCCTTAAAGGGGAAAGGTTGCCTACCCCTACTCTAGACTACTACTCTATATGTCTGTACACAGTTTTACATAAAAATTTACTTGCCACATTAAAATAATGCTGTGGGACAAATATATGAACATCTTATCTTAAATATTTTATTCATCATTCTAAATGAGAATATCCCACAATTCATTTCCCCCCAATTTTTCTAGAAAAATAATGCTATGGGGTGGGGAGACAAATCCATGGACCTTATCACATGGGGACTGAAGCACTCGCATCCCCGTCCCATCGCGCTTCCTTGGCCAGAAAGCAGCATCATCCCAGCATCATTCTGGTCGCGGGAAATGTAATTCCCGTTTCGACCAGGCATTCAAAAGAACAGGGATGATGCCTGGATGATGCAGCATCATGCTGCATTGGGACGGGGATGCGAGCGGTTTACCTGTGATGTCGTTTGATCAGTCGGGGACAGGAAGCACGATTGCACAGGGATGCGACCAGGATGCGACGGGGTGGGCGGGGTTTCCCAGCGACGTCGTTTGATCAGCCGGGGTAAGGAAGCGCGGTCGCATGGGGATGCGAGCACTTTAGACCCCCGTGTGATAAGGTCCCATGTGTTGTTGTTTTTTTCATTTTTTTCCCCTTGGGCCTTCACATCTGTACTCTCTTCCAAAGTAGTTATGATTATTTTAGGTTTCTCAACACCCAGCCCAGCTCACAAGCACAACAGTCTTAAAAACTTACCGTAGTTTTGACTTTGTACTCACATCACTCCTTTAATGAAAGCTTTCAGAAATGCATTGCTTTACTATATAGTACAGGGGTAGGCAACCTTTCCCCTTTAAGGGTCGAGGGACTTCAGCTCCCAGAATCCCAGGAGTTACTGGCCAACATGGCTGAGGCTTCTGGGAGCTGAAATCCCTCGGCCCTTAAAGGGGAAAGGTTGCCTACCCCTGATATATATATAGTACATCCAACTTAACATTACCACATGCATGGTCTGATTTAAGTCATGGCTGGTGACTACATGGTTTTCTAAACTGCAAATATATACACAGGACTGCAGCATCTGGTTAACCTCTGGATGATCAGCTGTGTATGCATTTGGTGTTCCTAACATCTACTAGGCTTTCCAATGCAATGTTATTTTTCATCCCACCTAGACACTCTTGAGGTCTAAAGAAAAAAAAAATACAGACAAATGGTAAGGTTTTCCCCACATAAATGAAATAAATGTGTGGAGATAGGGAGATAGTAGCAAAATCAACTGTTTTCTAAATCAAGGTCTTCAAGGCCAGCCTTTTCAAAAAGAAACATTTTTAGTTGATGTGTTTTATTCCCAGGCAAGCTAAGTCAGCTGCTTGGATCTATCAGAGAATAAGGTGAATAACTATGGTATGAATCACATTTCATTGTATCACATGTCTGCCTAAAGCCTTAGTTTTAATCTACTGATAGTTTACCATTTGTTTGTTCAACATACTATATTTCTGGGAATAAAATGCACAAACCAATGAAGAGATTCCTTCACACCACTCACTCCAAATAGTATGCTACTCTTAACAAACTGTCTTTCTTCTATAACAAGAAATATCAATTATGCTGCTTTTCCCATCAAAATATATTCTACTATATTCATGACAGAAATGAAATATGAATATTAAATAGATAACCACTAAAACAATCAGTATGAAATACAAAAGAAAACATTTCACCTGAACAAACCATTCAGAAGCAAACAGAGTGTGCACTTAATAGATAGCATCCTATCAAACAAGATTAGGAAACATATGAGAACAAACTGAGAGTCAATTCACATGAACCCTTTAGGGGCTTATTTTATGATCCACTAGCCTAAGGTTATTGCCCAGTTCCAAGGTTATTCCTGCAAATAGCTAATATGAGGAGAGTTTCACATATATATGTCACAGCACTTGACTTACAATGATGCTTATTCAATTTGTTTACTCACTGTTTCTTTACAATTATATCGTTGATGTTACTAGGGGATAAGTGGAAAAAATGTCAGTAGAGATTAATTGTCCTGGTTCATTTATGTATGCAAACCATTACTTGATAATCTTCCCAATAACCACTTGGATTATTGTTTTACACTTGGATATAATATAATCCAACCACTCTCAGCAGACAATCTGCAGACACAATTAATTGTATATAAAGTGGGCCCTTGATATCTGCTGGTTCCAGATCCCCCTGTGGATACCAAAATCCATGAATGCTCAAGTTCCATTATATACAATCAAATGGCATAATAAAATGGTGTCCCTTATATGAAATGGCAAAATCAAGGTTTGCTTTTTAGAATTTTTAAAAAATATATATATTCAAGATATGGATGGTTATTGAATCCATGAATGCAGAATCCATGGATATGGATGGCCAACTGTATACTAATTCATGTGGAGAGGGGCAAATAGGAGATTAAAAAGTGACTGAATCAACATCATAGTTATATATGTATTAGAACTTTGTCTTAGTGTAATCTTTGGTAGTAACTATCTTTAATAGACACATTGATACAGTAACAGTGATCACAGGGCACTATACAAAAATTCTCATGAATATTTCAAACTACATTAAAAGTGTGAGTTTTTAAAATACACCTGCAAGGTGCCATCAAAATTCACATACAGAAAAATATAATGTGAAATGGTATAGTGAACAGTCATAAAATAATTTGTAAGATAATTTATTTCATTCTTTAAGACAGGACACATAATTTACAATAATGGGACAGGATAAAAATAGAATTTAAGGAAAATCAGCACACATTGAAATTCTGCTTCTCCCTCTCTAAAACCAAATGCTTAACTCTTCCTATTTTAGAGTCCATTTCTTTAACCAAAAGATAAGACCGGTTCCTTTTTGGGGCAGATTCTGGTTGGCTTGGGGCCAGGAATCTGTTTGTCCTGGCCCCAATCCAGTCTAAAAGAGGCGGCTCTAAGCTGGTGTTCTACAGATACACAAAGAGTAACCTATGGCTATTGAAGGATTTAAAGTTATAGATATATATGTTCAAGAACTCTCCCTTTGCAAAATGACTACTTTTGTGGGATCCCATTCAGCCTCAATTTGGCATTATGCTGTAGAATGGAATAATATTCATTTCCTTTAGAAATACCCTAAGTATTCATGCAGGTGGAGAAATCCTAAGAGCAAAATCTGTACTTTTCAATAGTTATTGTTTATCAACGGATGGTATGATTCTCATGTAATATTAAGCCATAGTTTAGTCTTATTGGAATGAGACTTGGTGAACCCAAGACCACATACTGCCTCTCTTTGTTCTAGTGCAGGGGTAGGCAACCTTTCCCCTTTAAGGGCCGAGGGACTTCAGCTCCCAGAATCCCAGGAGCTATTGGCCAGCATGGGACTATTGGCCAACATGGCTGAGGCTTCTGGGAGCTGAAGTCCCTCGGCCCTTAAAGGGAAAAGGTTGCCTACCCCTGTTCTAGTGTAACTATGTAGAAGTAATCATAAACAGATGCTTCCATTTTTAAATTAACTAAAACTTTCTGTTAGGTTTGACAACAACAAATTTAAGCTAAAATTCACTGAAAGAAACTGGAATCAAATTATGATTCCTGCTTGACTTATTTCAACCACCACACTTTAAAATAACAAGTGTTTCCAATCTGGTTGCAAAACTCTAATTTAAACTATTTAATCGATTCCTCTTCTCACCTCCTTACAAGAGTCCTGGAGAAGTAGGTGTAGGGTGTGGCCACATGGAAAAGAGAGTAAGGGTTCTGTACTCTTGATAGTTTTATTAAAAAGAGAATTTCAGCAGGGGAAGCTTCAGCAGCAACACCTGCTGAAATTCCATCTTTTATACAGCTGTTACAGGCACAGAAGCTCTGGCTTCTTTTTCATGTGGTCACTCTGAAGGAGAAGGAAATACATGAAGCCAAAGTTCATTACTGTAGTGCTAAAATATGTTTTAACTTATGTTTGAAGCCACTTAGTTGCATATGCTTGATCATGCTTAAAGAAAACCAAAGTGGTTTAAGGCTTGAGAGCAATTTGCCAGCATAGATGATAATTCTTAGGACATAGTAAACCTGTCTGTTTTGAACATAAATAACTCTGGAACAAAACATTTATTGGGTTGTTTGTCTTGTTCACAGTTCAAGAAGAAACACTATACATTTGTTAGTCCTTGTAAATTTAAAATTGAGTATCTTTATCAAGCATATGATAGTCACACAAATTCTTTTCCCCAACAATGTGAATACTAAATTGTCAGAACAGTTCAACTCATAAAGACATTTCATTACCTATCACAACAATCTATGTGTGGGGAAGCATTCTTTCTTGTTTAAACAAACCTCTCTTATTATGTCACAGAACGAGGAACTCAATGAAAAATGTTCATGACTGAAATGAAGGGAAAGCAAAAATCACATTAGGGATATTTTAACTTCTTCCTAAGTGTGGCAGAGATTTAAATAGAATTCTGCTTCAAACATTTTATGCTGACTAATCCTAAAAAGTTGGCAACGGTGCAGCATATAAACACTATCCAAAAAGTCCTGCATTCTCTTCTGGCAATTGTTTATACTTTTTTTTTTCATAACGCTAAACAGAGAAAGATAAAAAGAACTTCAAAATTGGCACAGGTGGTTCCAAACTAGTAGTTTGACCTTTCTGCAAGAAGCTTTTGGCATTTATGACTTGGCAGTTTTAGCAAAGGCGAGGCCAGGACAAAGAGGAAGACAGGAAGTAGAAAGCTGGCCACGTCTCCTTGGCAAACAGTTCTGTAACAGGGTGAACCAGCTATCTCACTGCCAAACCAAAAACGGTGGGGGAAGCCCCTATAATTTGCCAAGAAAGAGACTGATGAATTGTGCATCCTAAATTCAAAGTGCCTGATAAACCTGAATACTATGCCAAACCCTAATCTCTTTAAACCATATACAACAGAATGAAGAGAACTTACTTCATCCTTATTAATGTGCTTTGAAAAGGAAGAATGCAACAGCATCTTTAGCATTTGCTATCAGCAATGATGAAAAGATATTCATAGGAAGCTGCTACACTCATAGCACTTCATTCAGAGAACATGAGCCACAATTTTAATTTTAGATGCTGCTTAGACCTAAACTAAACAACTACAGCCTTCTTAATTTAAAATGCATTGACAACTCACATTAATTCAGTATGAACAATAACATATACAAAGTCTATTTGTTTCTCTGACAACAATTAAACTGTCATTTTATAATTAGGACATGTAAATGTAAAATTTATGCCTTCACCATCACTATACCTCCAGGCACTTATGGGGCTGACTTACAGATAACAATAAGCCAGAATACATCAGAATTCTTGTTTACTGGAAATGAGCAAGCATGCTTGTACATGTTGGCCAACTGCTCCCACTTGGCTAGTCCTGCCAGTAGGAATGTCTAAACAAATAAGGAACTATTTTGTGGTTTCTTCAGCATCTCTGTCTTAGGGCCTTTGCAGACTGCTAGAAATAGTGCAAATTGAGTCCACTTTAACTGCCCTGGCTCAGTGCCAGGGAATCATGGGAACTGTATTTTTTTCTGGGACATTGAGCCTTCTCTATCAGAGAGCTCTGGTGCCACAATAAAATACAGTTCCCATGATTCTTTAGCACTGACTCAGGGCAGCGCCTCTGTTTCATCTGTATCTAGCCTCAACCTATTTGCCATCATGCAATAAATTACTGGCACAAAACTCTGGTTTAGAACTGGAACGGCTTTCTTGGAGTTGGCAGAAAGAAGAAAAAGAACTGTGTGTCATCAGCATACAACTGACACCAAAACCCAAAATTCCAGACAACCCTTCCAACTGTTTCATGTAGGTGTTGAATAGCACAAGAGATACAACAAAGCTCTGAGGGATTCAACATGCCTTTTTAGGCATGTTGGAAATAGGCCAGCAGCCATGGAGTCAAGCAAGAATCTCTCGGTACCATCTTCTGTACTTGCCCCTCTAGGAAGGAATGGAGCAACTGTAAAACAATGGATCCAAGCACCATCCCAGCAAAGGTAGCCCAGAGTGAGACCATGACTGATTGTATTAAAATCTGCTGAGAGGTCCAGCAGAACACAGAGATACATACTCCCCCTGTCTAGTTCCTAGCAAAGATAATTTACCAAGGAAACCAAAGCCATCTCCATCCTCCAATCAAGCCAGATTGAAATGGATCATTCAACAACCTCCAAAGCTGAGAGACCACCACATGCTTTAATAACTTGACATGTTAAACATTCATCAATGACAGGTTGACATGTTGGATACTCATCAATAATTATTGATTATAGAGCAGTGGTTCTTAACCTGGGTTCGATCGAACACCAGGGGTTCGGTGAGTCAGTGTCGTGGGTTCGGTGGAAGTCCCACTATTTATATGCCCCATCCAATCAAACCAGCTTGCCCTGCCTCCACTGACAGAAGTGGCCCTCTGATTGGTTGTGTGGCGTGATTGACAGCGCGGCGGCCCACTCCCCTCACTGGATGGCGCTGACGGTCTGTCTGTATTGGCGGTAGAAGGGTTCGGTGAATGCGTAAGAATCGTAAGAAGGGTTCAGTGAATGCGCATATGAAACTGGTGGGGGTCAGTACCTCCAACAAGGTTAAGAACCACTGTTATAGAGGGATTCAGGGAAGTCTTTTCAACAGCAGTCTGACAACTGCCTCTTTTTAGGCATGTTGGAAATATGCTTTGTTATAAGGAGGAGTTCACTACTCCTTGCACCACCCACTTGGCCAGTGCCCCTCTGCTACTTTTAATGGACCAAGAAGGACAAGGTTCTAGAGTACATGTGGCAACTCTCATTGCTCCAAGGATTCTGATTTCTCCTCAGGGTGTAAAAACTGAAAAGAATCCATTGTTATTGGACTAGCACAAAATGCACTTAGGCATTTACAGTCGTCCCTCCGAATTCGCTGACTTCCCATTCGCGTTTTTCAATTTCCACGGATAGGAAGCCAGAAGGGACAAAATGGCACATGGGGTCCATTAAAAACAATGGGGCTAATATTTGCATTTTTTCCAATTCATGGGGTATCTGGAATGGATCCCCCGCAAATCGGAAGGGATGACTGTGGTTTTGAAGAAATCTCAAAGCAACATCTGATATTTGATATAGATCAACCAAGATTTTTTTTTTAAGTTACAGAGTCACGAAAAATGCTTCCCTTCTAGTTTCTACACACACTGTCAGAGACAAGTCTTCTCAAAACTGGTGAAATTTTTTAGAAATAATCTTTTCCTTTTTTTATATGTCCTGACTTCTTGCTGCTTGGTTTGTTACTCAGTCTTTCTTTTTGGTTTATGCTTTAGTTCTGACCTGCTCATTGATTCTCATTTATGTCTCAACAGTCATATTCACCTCAGACTGCTTGTTTATGTCAGACTACTTATCTCAAGACTACTACAATAGTGCAAGGCACCTGAATCATGTTCAGGTTCCACAATACACAGAACACTGGAATTCCAGTACACTGGAATCAATGCACCAGATACGTAGCATTAAACCATCCAACTTATTTGTGTCCTGGCAAGCAGGGAGGTATAAAATGATGCGCATGGGAGAGCGTTGCCATTGTAACCAATGGGGACTCGGATATTTGCATTTTTCCAGATTCGGGGTGGGTGGGTCCGGAACAGATCCCCTGGGAATTGGGAGGGACAACTGTATATATGCACTCAGTTGGAATACTCAGCATCCATTCCTCATCCAGGCAGAAGCAGGTTTTACTATACAAAACAGAGTGCAAAATTTCATTTTCATTTAAATTAAAAATGTTTCAAAGGATTTTCTCTATTAAATTTACAGTACTCAAACTCATGTTGAAAATAGGATTTATTTACATGTGTAATCATATGAGTAATCATCTCACATGCCATATGAGGTGAAAGCTCTACAATCCAATCTCCTATTAAATTTTAACTAATTCTGCTATTCCCAACCTATTTAAAGGATGCAACACACTAAGCAACATATGATACTATGCATATAGTTACTTAAAATGTTAATTAAGGTAATTTTGTTCTACAAAATTTTCACATGCTTCCACATGTAGAAATTTGTACATGAAGACTTCTTGAGTATCCCATTAGGTCCAATTCACCAGCTTTATATAAAAGCAAAGTTTATTTTACTCTCTATATAAATTCTCACAGCTATCAGAGAATTATTGTAATTATAACAAGGGAAGAACTGTTATAAAGAACTTTATACTGAAATACCATTATGCAATGTTGAGAACGTTTGTCTTTTAACAATCCACAGAACAGGCACTCTTCACTGAGTGATTTTACCTCTTTCTAATAATATCCTCTTATTTTCTTTGGGAGAAACCAAATGGTGACAATCCCCAGTAACCTTTTTAAAGTAAAGCTTTTTAGAAATGCCAAGCCTTATGGCATTTTGAAACAGAAATAGATGCTTCCCCTTTATGGCAGCATAACATGTTCAACCTGCTTTGCAAAATGGATAGAAAAGCCCCCACTTCCCATCTCCTCAAATCTGTGTTTCATAAACTGTACTCCAAGAGAAGTAGCAATAAAGTTTATTACAGACCTAAAGTATCTGCATAAACCCGGTTAATTGAAAAGTGGGTGGAGAAGGCTGCCAAATTAAATGTTTACATTAGCACAGCTGTATTGTAAAAACATTCTGCCCCCTGTGCTTTGTAATTATAAGATATTTCTGGACTGTGTATCTCTACAAAGTTTATCTCTACTGCCAAGAGTATTTTGGCACAGAGTGTCTGCAATTTTTGGCAGCCAGCATGCTCTCAGTGCAGGCTGTATCTAAAATGGCTGCCAAACAGTTATCCTGAAATGTCGTCGACCTGGTGTGTTGTCCTGGGTGAAGGGCAAAAGCCAAATTGATGTCTAAAGCTGTGTGATTGTTTTGAATTAAATTAGAAAATTCTGTTTCTACAAAAAAATAGGACAACTTTGTTCTATAATATCATGAAAATACATTGAAAATTTATACTGAATGATAAATGATGCAGATTTCCAAAACAGAAACTTAATCATACCCTTACAAACTGAACTACTTTTTCACTTTCTTTCAAATTTACATAACAGAATTCTGGAATCCACTATTTTAGACAGTGCTAAAAATAGGAAAGACTATCAAAAGTCAAGAAAGACTTGAACATTTTGACACATGCTCCTTGCACTCTCTGAAGTGCTAAAGTTCTCTTCAAAATCACTTAAGAACTAAAGCATAAGAACAAGACACTTAACATTTTCAATAATTATTAAGTTCAGTAAAAAAAACTGTTCTTTCCCTTAGAATCCAGTTTCTTTGAAAAGCAGAATAAAGCAATTATGTGAGCTATGTGGAAATTAACACATCAAAACTTTTAACATACAAACAGAATCCCAAAGCAACTATTTTTAGAATCAATCAGTGTTTGAAAATACATGGTACAGCTTTTCTGACACTGTACCCTCCAGACTATAAGGATACTTAAAATACAAAGCTGAAACCTTTTTCCTTAACAGTTTTTATGTATCAGTATTAAGGGATCTTAACATTCATGCACCCATTCAGTTTGTAGTGCTTGCATCTAGAAATTAAGGGCAACAGATTAACTTGAACATTACCTAGCTTAGAATTAATATTATTTAGTTCCTTATATACCAAAAACCTCTGTGGGAGATAAAAGGCCATCCCACTGATCCCACAGTGTTACCTAATTTCTGGAACAACTAAAGTCTAGTTTACAAGGTACCATGGATGTCATTTGGAAACATCTCCATTTGACAAGCAACTCAGGATATGTAATGTAAAGAAGCAGATATCAATTTCCTTTTTGGACTAAAAAGGAGACTGCACATACCAGTAGTCTCTTCCCCAACTAGCTCTGGTGTGGAGAGAGAACATGTAATTTGGGAAGAACCACTGGTGTGGCAATTATCTATAACCCACTATTTGGGAACTTCTGTACTATTACACACATACATATCTCTATTTCACATTTATCCATTTATTCCACCCACCATCATCCGGCATCAGAGGGAGAGAGTGACAGGCCAGCTCCACCAGGCCTAACCAGAGCAAGAAGAAGGCCCTCCATCCATCCAACTTCATCCGGACCCAGAGGGAGAGCGGCGGGCCAGCTCCATCAGGCCTAGCCTAGATTAAGAAACAGAGCCCTTCCTCCAGTCCATCTGCCATAGTCCAGGGAAAGAAGAACCACTGGACTTTTCCCCTTCCCTACTGCCATTCCTTTCTCCTTTTCTCAATGCTCTTGCAGCACAAACTTGTTTCCTTTCTGTGGTATTTACAGACACAACAACAAAATACAGCAATATGAGAAAGTATTTCAATATAAAGTTTTCCTTGTAAAGTGCTGGTCCATCCAAGACAATTATGTATACAAAAGGACTTTAACCCTCTGTTTAGTTAGTAATCAGGTTCAAAGTCACAACTTCAGTGGCCTTGTAAATCAAATGACTAGTGACCTGGAGTTAAAGTTCCACAGAACACAGTACTTAGTTGTTCCTAAATTCCTTCTACTCTTCTATCATTAATCTTTAATAAGCACTCTTTCCCCTCCTCTTCCCCACCCCTAAAGTACAACCAATCAAATGGTTGTCTTCACAGGGTCTTTATCAGTTAGATACGCTGAGTAACTTTATCAATGTTTGAATCAGAGCTCTTTACAAATCTGTAATTACCCTTCATCTATGAGATAGCTATACTTGTGAAATTTGGCAGCAATTTTAAGTTTAAAATATTTTCACCTGTCACATCAAGAGCTCTTCAATTTTTTTCCATTTTACCAGTACAAAGTGTTTATTGATTGATCAAACAAAACAAAAGAACATAAAAAGGTTACAGACCAGTTATTCAATGGCCTATTAAATTGCAAGGATTTTAACTCTATCGGTTAAAATAGTTTAAAAGTTTGTTAATATTAATGATAGAAAAAACTGTTTCTATTTAAATAAACTTTAATAATGGCTGTATCAATCTACCAGGGAACCATTCCAGAGTAGGGTACCCCTTGTATACATTAGAAGCATGTGCACTGTAGTCTCAAGAGTTTCTGATTCACACATGACTTATAAACATTCTTCCATCATAACATAGGACACAGCGATTGAGCCTTTTTGGATAGAGTGATCAGCTCTCCTTGAAAGCAATGAATTCTGGAACTGGGTAAGTGGGCTGAAATTTAGTGAAGATCAGAGGATTAGTCCCACTAGGCTGGAACTAAAAGCTGGGAACATACTAAGATACCTTATACCAAGTCAGATGATGATTAGGCCACTGAGAGAAATACTGATTGACAGCAGCTCTCCAGGGTTTAGTCAGGGATATCTCCCAGCCCTACCTAAAGATGCCAGGGATTGAAAGTGGAACCTTATGCTCTGCCACTGAGTTACAGCAAAGGATTTTGCTCCAAATGCCCCAGCACTGAAATATATTCCACTGTATATGGTTGTAACTGAGACATTTGGAAAATGACCAGAGTCCCATCTTGATGGAATGTTAGCCACATTTCTAATTTGGGAAAATAATAAGTATTGTATCCCAACAATACATATCCTCAAACATTTTTGATTTGACTGGAAGAGAGGGGAGTGGGAAGGAGAAATACTTATCCAGCGGTAGAACCAAAGAAGTGAAGGCAGGTTCAGAAAGAGAAGATAACTAAAAAGAACACTTTTGTAAGCACACTCACTGACATGCAGGAGCTGGGTTGTGTTATGAAGAGGGGATTCTTATGGTAAAGTGAAACTTGGAGAGCTGAGAAAAGAAGGGAGGGTTCTAAAAAGATGTGTATGTGTGTGCGTGTGCACATGTGTACAAACACACTTCAGCCTCTGCAGTTCCAGATAAGGAGCATTCTGGGCAAGCCACAGGACATTCTATGCAAAGGAAAACAATCGTTTCAGATGCTGCCAACATTTGACTTGACAAGGTAATACATTTCATACCCTAGCTAGCAACATCCTTCACCTCAAACTAGCCAGGGTCAGCCAGAGTCAGTCAGTTACTGACCAGGAAATGTCCAGTGTGGGGTGAGCAGACAGGTCAGGATTGCACAGGCCAAGCCCAGGTCAATCTCTGGGCAAGCGCGGGGATGGGAAGGTGTTTACATGCCTGCCCAATATGGCAGCATGAACCTACTACCACTGCATACTCCTTACCTTCCTCCCCCATTGCCTCTGCTGAGAAGACCCCCCATCGCAATGTGGAAACGGGGCACCTGGCTACACTCACATGGCTAGACCCCATTTCCATGTCATATGCCACAATGACAAGATAATTGGCAATTAGGAGCTCCAGAATCTTAAATGTGCAATCTGACATTTAAATGTTATTTCACTCCTTCCCAAACTTGTTTTGGCCAGGGGAAAAAGCCTATGTTAGAAACAGGAAAAGATCAGATGGATGTCCTGGGAGGTGCTATGCCCCACCCCAATAAATACCTACCACTTCTTAGCAGGTCCCCCCACTGAATCCTAATGAATTCTAGCATCAGGGACCCTCCCTAATCTTACGTAAGAGTAAGCGAGTAACAGTGAGGCACTGCCTCAAGGACAGCAACCAGGAATGGCAGTAATGCGAAATCATAGTTTGTTTTTCCACAAATCTGGCTTCTTTACATATTTTAACCCATTCTTGCAAACTATGGATTGGTTGAAGCCAAAATCCATAATCTAAACTAGCTGGCTTAATAATGTCATATTGTACTGACTGAATGCTACAGCTCTACTCATTACTGTTGTCCCATTCTACCTACCCTGTGCACCTGATTATAGCCACCTTGGATCCTATCCCAGGAGTAAAGTGGAGTACAAATGCAAGAGAAAGAGAGAGAGAGAGAGAAATTGGCCAGAAAATCCATCTAAGGGCCTCTGCAGACAAGCGCTGCCTTGGAGGCAGGGAAGGGGAGGGGCAGCCACATGCCAGGCACCCAACCCCTTCCCAAGAACATCATCAGAGCACCCACCATTGCACATGGCAGGCGCTCCGATGACGTCGTTCCGGCTCAGCATCCAGACACGCTGAGCCGGAAGAGGTGCAAAAGAGCCGCATGGCGGCTCTTCAGGCACCCCTTTCTCAGCTTGTGGAAGGAACACTATTTTAGCGCTCCTTTCCTAGGCAGCGAAAGGGAGGATCTGGGCTAAGGTGTGGGGCAGCCTCGACCCTGATCCGCTGCTTCCCAGGGCGGCCCACGGCTGCCCGTCTGCGCCCCCCCTAAGAGATTCTTGCTAAGGCTTTCAAAAGCTTCTTTATCTCTACTCGTTCTGCTTATCCCTCCTCACTCACCTCTTTACTAATAGCAAAAAGAAATTAAGTTACCACAGTCATATGTGATAAACAAACATTGTTGCTCCTAGCAAATTATGTCCAGATTTTTTTAGATTTTTATTACATTCTTGTCATACCTTTCTACTTACAAATATTGCTCAAGCAGCTGTCAGAATTAAAATCAAATTAAAACAGTTAAACCATTAAACACAATGGCCAAGGATCATCAGTTTAACAACGGAGTTTCAGAGTTTCATCTACAAGCTTCCCACATCTATTACACAAAGTCTATTTTTTGTCCTTGGGACTCAAGTGATTGCTTGCTTCTTTAATTCTGCTTCCTCATCAGAAAATAAAGCTTTAGTATTAAGAAAAACTTGGGGCTTCACTGATGAATTATTGTTGATATGTATCTTCAATTAAACTCTGACCTATAGTGACACTACTATAGGATGTTTCTTAGCAAGATTTATTTTGAGGAGGTTTGCTATTGCCCTCCTCTGAGGCTGAAAGAGTTTGACTTGCCCAATGTCATCCAGTGGGTTTCTATCACTGAGCAGGGATTCAAACCCTGATCTCCTACAGTCCTATTCCAACAACCAGAGTACTACAGCACACTGGCTATTCTTCACAAGCTACTGATCAATAATTATCACTGTAACCACTTTACATGCATTTAACCTTTAAGATACTTATTGTTATCTAAAGTTTTTGAATGTCATTTTTCTCTGCTCTCACCATTTACAACCCCCCAAAGCAGTTTTGATTGTTTAAAGTTTCTAGAGCTTTAAATGCTTCCGTGAAAAAAAGTATTGAGGAAAATCTCATGAAACCTAAATTAAATATTACAATACTTTTTGTAGAAAAGAGAGGGACAATTTTTTTACTTTCATTTTTCTATTCAAGAGCTGCACAGAAATCACACAATCAAAAATATAAGAGGACCATTAGAACATCCTTTGTACCAAATACAATGGAAGATTCATACTATACTAATAGTTGGGTAGATTAGGTAATTCAGTCATCTTGCCGTTGAACTGCAGGAGTGAGAAAGCTACTATTGGCAAAAGTTCATCTTACATCTGGTCACCCCACATGAACTTTATCATGTCCGTTTCCTACTTTAATGAGATGTTTTCATTGTAAGCACTCAGCAGATAAATATCAAATAGATGAAACTGATGTCTCTCACACTGTGCAAGAAGGCAAAGTAATGAATTTAGGGGAGGGGGGGTTAAAGAGAGAAAGACAAAAACTGACTAGCAAATGAAAGATGTCAATGACCAAGACCAAACATTTATTAGACAACTGCTTGAGAATATGACTTGAATCGTAGGCACATATTTTTATTCATTAAAATGAATAATCAAATTAAATCCCACACTATGGTGTCCCAGACTCATAATACATTAATAAAGTTTCTTAAAAGCTTTGGCAGGGGGCCAGCACAGTCCATTAACTCCTCGCAAGTTGTAAAAAGAAGTAAAGTCATTTCAAGCTTCTTTGTGGTTATGAATGAAACAGCAGGCAGCCTGTATGGAAACGTCACTTTGGATAGGACATTGGTAATGGATGCTTTGGTGCTCAATCAAAGCAGTATGGGGATAGGTTAATGCACTGAATCACAATCTAAACCCTGATACTTTCCAAAACTAATTTAGTTAAAAGTGGAAGGAAAATAGCAAAAGATTGCAAGTAATGAAGGCCTGTTTATTTTGCTAATAGGCTGTCACACTACATCTAGGTTAACTTGCCCACTGTGAAAACCAGAAATTTATACAATGCATTTTCAATTATTATAAACTGTTTTGCTAAAACTGCTTAAGCTAAACTAAGCAACACAATTTTCTTTATTTTTTAAAAAAGAAAATCCTACCTTCCTGTGATTGTTCTATTATATGAAGACATAAATAATTTCAACAATTGGTAACTAAGTGGCTGTCTTTACATTTGCCTAACAATTTGAATTAAAGTGCTATACTTTCCCCTTAAGCTTTATAATACCATCTGTTCTCTCTCTTCTAATTTTTTTTCATGACATTATAAACATTTCCCTTTGGTAAGGGGATTTAGTATTTTGCATCCTTTAAATGAAAAAGCAAATGTGAATGGAAGTGCACATAAAAGAGGCATACCAAGATCCAATAAAAGGGACAAAGAATAGAATAAGGAATTAAAATATTTTCCCTAAGGTATAGCTCTCTCATCAAAATATAATAGAGGCTAAAATGTACTATTTAAGATCTTGGAGTAAATAATTAAAAAATACACCAATCTTTCTCTATTCCCAAGAAGAGAGTAGACAATATAACATTTTATGTTAACGAAACTTAGAGGATAAATGATACAGAATTTTAATAACACTATTTTGTAAATGCATTTGTAAAAGCTTGGCAATTAGTGCAATGAAGAGCTATCATTGAAAATGGTGTGGAAGCTTCAGCTGGTTCAATGTAAGAGCATGAGTTTGTTTACAGGGAATGGCTGGTTGCTCAACTATTCCAGTGCCTTGTGATTTCTGGGCCCAATTCAAACTGTGGCATTAACCTTCAAAGGCTTGAATACCTTGCATGCCCTCCCAACTGTCCCAGATTAATTCTCTGCTCCTCCACTTTTTCAGTTGCTTTTAAAATACTCCAGTTTCTCTTCCTCTTCCTCCCACATTCCCTCATTGTCCCTGGTTTACTTCAATTGCTGTAAACTGAGTTCAAAGTGCAACAGTAGCTTGCACTCAATTAACTCAGCAGGAAGAGAGGAGACGCAGGCAAAAAACCAACAAACCCACAACTACTTCAGCCTCTCCTAGCTTGTGTGTTTTTCCTCAATAACAACATTTACCGTCTTGACCACACTCCTATGTTGCTTGGCTTACACATGTACATTTATGACTGATCTATGATCCTAATAAAGTTGATTGACTGTGTCCAAATTTTCATCTGTTAAATGTTGGAGGGTATGATCTTTAAGCTGGGTTAATCTCAGATCCTACAATCATATTCTGAGCCCTACCTACTGGTATGCCTGCTAAGTGAGGTAGAGGTTCAAGAGAGCTTTTTCTATGATAGCATCCCAGCTGTGGAATGCCAGACCAGGGACATTTGACAGGTGCCTACATTATCTTCTTTCTGGAGTCAGCTGAAAACCTTTATTTATTGTCCTGGGTTTTAAAGTCTGTTGAGATTTTTTTTTAAGCAATAGTATCTGTGTTTGCTAGAGCTTTCTATTCTGTTGTACACTAAACCTTTTTAAAAATGTTTTTTTGCAATATTTTGTTATGTACCTATATTCTATTCTTTTGGGAAGCTTTGTTCTGTGACTTACAAAATAACATCATCAATACAAGGAAGATCATGTGTCACATTTTATGGAGGACACTCTATATTGGTTGGACTACCCAGTCCAATTCCAGGTTAAAGTCAAATGTATTTATTTATTTAAATATTTATGTCCCAATAATTCAGGGCAGCATAAAGAACCCTGAGAAGGAATAGCAGAGGCCTTGAAATTGTCCAACAATAGTTACCACCTTGGCAGCAAAGTGAAGAGGTCACCTGGTCATTTTCTCCCCCACTGAGATGGAGAACCAGTGTGGTGTAGCAGTTTGAGTGTTGAGTTATGACTCTGGATCCCAGCTTGGTCATGTAAACCCATTGGGTGACCTCGGGCAAGCTACACTCTCTCAGCCTCAGAAGATGGCAATGTCAACTCCTCTCTGAAGAAAGTTTCCAAGAAAACCCCCTGATAGTGTTACCATAAGTTGGAAATGACGTAAAGGCTCACCACAACAACAACATGGTGAGATATATTGCATTTCTATGTAAACTAGTGGTGCACTGAGGGGACAGCATGGAGTCTGGAGTGCCAGCTCACCATTACAACCCCAATTCTTAAGAACAATTTTGTTTACTAAAAAAAACCACCCTGTGTCTCCTAGGGAGCAGCTTCACCATATTTTCGGACTCCCTGGGAGGCATAGGAGAGGTCTTTTTTTCAACTAGGAAGTAAAACAGAAAGTTTATCACAAGCCACCTTCTGGTTTCATAAAGGCTCTTCTGGGTTTTAAATCCCTTTTAAACAGCCCAGAAAAATAAACATATATATATATATATATATGGTATAACTGCTTTCAAGGACAAAAAATGGGGAATGATGGGGGCCCAGAGACGTCAAAAACAGCTTTGGGACACACATGTTTTGTAAGCCACACTTACCTCACCCTTGATTGAAACCACAGTAATCATATATAAATTTGCATCTATACATTTAAACTGCCAGGTGTAGATTTTACACAAATATAATTCCTCTTTCAACAATGTATATTTTTTGGAGGGGGGGAATGCATAAGTGGCCATCCTAAGCTGTATACAAATCTACTAAAACAATAAAGTAAACACAGTGTAGATTTGACACAGCATTTCTGCATGTAGAATTTCCCCCTCCTCTCTTCCCTATGAAGTCAAATGGACACTCCCTCTACCACCAAAAAAAAGCCTCCCCCAAATCCTTAAAATGCTTTGAATGTGAGTTGGTGGGTTGCAGTGAGATGAGAAAACCAAAAAGGGATACCTTGTGTGAGTGAAACAAATAAATAAATAAATAAATAAAGCATAAAGGTCAATGGACATATGAAATCACTGTCTCTGTTAGTGCATATAAAGACAGAAATGTATTTAAAAGCTCTAGAATATTTTCATAGTGTACAAAAATCTTTATTTGGGATTTGAAGAAATATTTTATGTAGCCAGCGGCTAAATGCCAAACCACTTGATTTCTTGGCAATAATTGTTCAGAGGGGTTGCCATTTTCTTCCTCTGAGACTGAGAGAGTGTGACTTACCCAAGGTCACCCAATGGTTTGCCATGGCCAAGCAGGCATTCAAACTCTGGCCTCCAGTTGTAGTCCAATGCTCAAACCACTATACCATGCTGGTTCAATAAATACCTCAACAAATATGATGCACTATTTGATGTTTTTTAGATTTTCTCTCTTTCTAGCATGTCATATCCTTCTAGTGACATTTAAATGGAGGTGAGATCAAGAGTGCCTGCAATGGTGGCATAATCCTGCCATCTCAAATGATCCCCTTTATTTGAGGGATCACAAATCTAAAATTTCATACAATAATATACCACAAGATTTTAATTAAGTGGAAGTCCCCACTGAAAAGTTCACATTCCTATTGAGTTACTATTCCAGTGGGCTAAAATTACATACACATCTACAGGCCTAGAAAATGTGCATGCACATGTATGAGTGCATTGTTTTTAAAACCATTCTTGTTTTGGGCAACATTCCAGGTGAAGCTTATGTCTTAAGATACAGATGTTATAAAGGCTTGTGGTTTTGGCTCATTTCACATTTGAGAACTTAACTTCTGCAAGCACTAATTTATTTTGAATCTTTCAACAGGGGTATACAGTAAAGTTCAAGATAAATTAGTTTTATTCACAACTTTGCTCAACAGGCAACAAGCCTCTAGGTAAAGATTATTTACCATCTGTAGGCAAGAAATTCAGAATGGACAATGTTGCATTTATGCAAGCTATATCATGCCATTATTCTATTTGTAAGTGAAAATGAAATTCTAAGAGTTTATGAATAAAGGCTGGAAACAAAACCTTCATTTTCTGATTACCATCTCATGTTGCCAGGCCGCTCAAAAACTTTGTTTAAATTTTGTTTATTCATCAGTTGCTTTATTTGTATCCAGGCCCTAAGCTACGGTATAGCGTTCAAATCACTATAGCCAGTTTAGCCCCTCAATCAAAACAAGTCTATCAAACTAAGCAGGCTTAAAAGATGTGGACCTAGCAGAATGAATTTCTGCTTGACACTGTACTTTTTGCAAATATAACTGAGTTGCAAAGAGATTACTGATACTGACACTGCTTGAACCATGACCTCTGGTGGGCATGGACATAAAGGTAGAACAAGAATGAATAATATGTGGTCCTCCAGATATTTTGTGAACTAATAACTGGCCATGCTTGCTGGCGGAGCTGAACTCCATAAATTGCCACGGCCTGATCTAGAATATGAGCTAATCTATTCTGAAACAGCATTTGAAGCAGTAATCATCTGGATAGGGCCTAAGAAACTGAAGCTTAATCTTGGTTTTGCACTTTTTGCCTTGACTATCTTCAATAACCATTCCAGGCCTTTGCTATTTTCTGCTAGTATTATGGTATCGTCTGCATATCTTAAATTGTTGATTTTCCTTCCTCCAGTCTTAATGCCTCCTTACTCTGAATCTACGCCTGCTTTGAGTATAATATTTTTGGCATACATGTTAAACAACATGCATGACAGACATGATATTTAGAAGATGGAAGTCAGAGCCAGAGCTGTGTCTTCTTGCAATTAAAAGAAGAAAAAAAACAAGTTCAATTATTTTGTATATTAAAAATTTCCTCCAATCTGAAGTTTGTTATGATAAAATTATTCAGTTAATTGCAACTATGTACCATTGTCTCCAATGTGGTTTACTTATAATTAACTATAGCTGTAAGCCTCCACCATCCCCTGGCATGGTTTGTGCAATCTTTTATACCTAACATGCATCTTCTGGTGATGTAGAGAGGGTTTCCATTAGTGTGGTAATCTTACTAAGCTCTGTATCCACTTTGAGGAGGCTATGGAGATTCTAAATGGGTAATTAGAGTCAATGTGGAGATATCAAGCCTGTTAGTGCTAGAACAGGGCATCAGCCAGATCCAAACAGGATAGCACTTCCTTTAAAATATCAGGTTCATTACATGAGCATGCCCTTGGATTCAACATAGTAGGAGTTTGTATGATGGCTGTGATGATAAGTGCTTCTGACCACTTTTCAGTTGGTGCACTAACTGCATTGCTCCCTAGTACAATCAGACTTGCCCATAGTCCCACAGGCATTATTTGCTTCTCATGTGACACTGTTAGCATACCCTACACCTCTCCTGTTGGATATGCAGTTTCATAAGCGATATCTAGAGCTAGACATGTTTCCAGGTCACAATGACTTGTACGAAGTAGAAGTTATACATGCGTAGGAATCACAATGACCAGAGGACATGCAGAGACCTAGATAAAACTATGGAAATGGGTTTGCTGATCACCTTACATGCCCCCAAGACACTGGGCATTTCTTCTTGGAAGAAAGCAATTATAAAGCAATCAATGACCGCATCGTTACTCATCTTCTGACAATGTTCCTACATTCCCCTTCCTGCCTGATCATCCAAGGATTGCCTCAAATCTAATCAATGCATTGTCACTTCGTTGCTAAGGCCATCAAGCCATTTTGGACCCTACTGTCAGTTTCCTGGGAAAGACATTAAGGATTCCGTCACCCTGGATATCACACATAACACAACCCTGAAGGGTATGAAACGGAGTATATCTGTCCACCCCAACCCTAGCCACTTTGTTCACAGACCAGGATCCCTCTGTGTAACTCTCAAATACAGTTGGAGCCACTTTGGGGTTTCCACTTACCTCTTTTCAGGGCTAGTAATTAACACTCAGGGCTGGTAGTTATTACCGACTTCTCTCTATCGAGCCTTTTGATACCTTTCTTTCTGATAGCCTTAAGGTTGTCTTAATTCCTGTATGACTGCATGCACCCTTGCACATTTCCAAATATACCCTTTACAGAAAACTGAAACTCTTCCTGCAGTTATTACCAGTATACATAGATGAAAAGATCCCCACATTTACCCTCCTCTCGCAGGCCTCCTTTTGCAGTATAATCTCCCCAAAATTCAATGAGACCTTGGCATTGCAGGTGGGAACCCCCATGCCCCCCACCTTTTGGGGTAACAACACACACTGTAACACACTCTGGCTGGCATCTATTCATCAACCCCAACTAAAGTAGACCCATTCCATCAACTGTTGAAATTTCGAATGGAGGAAAATGCAGAAATTGTGTGATCTCTTATTTAATCTGCTGCTCCGGCTACCAGTTTGTTTCCACACACAACTTCAGAAGTTTGTTACCTTTAAAGCCTTCAAAAGCTTGGGATGTGGCTACATGAAGGCCAATTTCATCTCATGTGAAATGCCCATGGTGGGCTGCTACAACTCTCTTGCAAATGCCTTCAGAGGCATTGTGTATGGCCCCAAGAAGCTAGTTCATTTTTGTTCATGTTCATTCCATCAGCAACTGAAGATATTTCTCTTTCCTAAATATGCATTTGATTCTGTCATATAAATTTTGTACTTGCTCTGCTCTGTTTTGTTTGTTTGTTTGTTTGTTTTTTGTTTTGCTCTGCTCTGTTTTAATGATTGGCCACCTTGAATAACTCCGAGTGTAAACATTTTGTAAGCCATTTCAATGAGTCCCTTTTTGGAGGAGTCCCTTTTTGGGTATGGGCTTCCAGCATAAAGAAATAAATATAATGAGAAATGAAGGTTGATGTGAAACATTATTTATTCTACTATGCAAATGAAAAGATAGATTCAAAAAAAATTTTATACCCAAGGTGTGTTTTCCATCTTCTTTGTACAGTTTGATGTATGTGTGTTTAATTAGTAAGAGCTTTACAACAGATTTTAACTAAAGAATGACTGCTGATGGTAAAATACAGCTAATTATATACTTTATGACAAGATGTGTGAAAGTGCATATAAGAATGCTATATGCATAAAAGCAGGGTACATAAACTGACAACTTAATCTTTTTCACATTAACAAGCCATACTTTGGAAGGTGGCAGATCTTCAGTTCTTGTTAACAAAACCCTATTCTATTTCCACAGAGAACAAAACATGGAGTTAACAAAAGCAAAGGACTACAATCTTTTTCCTTTTCTTGCTCACTAAATATAGTATTACAAGAATGCAAAGGCCTTTTTAAATGTCATGATGTCACTGAAAGCTGTATCAATTTTTAAAAAAAAATTATTTTGTTTTCAAAGCTTTGTCAAAACATAATTAGACATCTAATTGTGAGCAATGGTCAAAACAGATATTCCAGTGAGGCACTTTCTTCCTGAGCATATGGAAAAAATAAGAACAAAAAAATTAAAGTAGCCTAGGATAGGAAGGCACACACAGGCAGGCACACCATGGCTTTGAAATTGATTAACAATAGATTCCTTTTCCAACCAGTTGTAGGCAAGTCAGTAGTGTTTGGACTACTTCTGCTTGGCTGAATTCTCTCATACAAGGGCCACTTCTGAACTATAATGAGGCTGTAGTAAAGCATCTGCTTAGGGATTAGACATCCTGCAACTCTGAATGGCCAGTACAACATAAACCAATTTCCTGTTTAACTCTGTGTTTGCCACTTTGCTCAGCAGACAGCATGTGCATCACTGCCAAGTTTGTTTTCAAAATGGCATGGGGAGAGGGGGTCAAAAATACACTGTGCTAATGTGTATATTGGTGTGTTTTTAAAAAGCAAAACACAAGAGAGAAAGTGAAATTAGCCAAGGCTAAATGTACTCCTTCTGTGTCTGTCAAATGACATTTACAAATAAATTTGGTTGAAAATTTATATTCACAGTCAAAACAACATATCAGTAAAGAGCTGAAGATCATAAGATCACTAATTAAACTACAGACTGCAATGTTTAGTAAGATCAGATAATAGAATCTGTTTGTCCAGATTATAATTAATAACAAATATTTAGAGAAACAGTATCTAATCATAAGAAATGTTTAGTCAATTAATCTGTTAATTTGATTACAAAAGTGTCATAATCAATCAGCCAGATGATACATCTGTATCTGTATCTACAGTTATCTCTCTATTTGTATGTATCTATCAGTACTTACAAGAAAGTCAGGCATTAGACACAACTGTAACAGAAATATTTCCCCTTTTCTAGGCCCACTGGGATTTGGTTCCAGGACACTAGGCCCACTGGGATTTGGTTCCAGGACCTCCCATGGATACTAAAATCCATGGATGCTCAAGCCCCATTAAATACAGTGGCATAGTAAAATGGTAAAATGGAGTGGAGTATATAAAATGGCGAAGGTGTGCTTTTTGGAATAAAGCCGTCCCTTTCCATTCGCAGGGGATCTGTTCGGGACCCTCCCCCATGAATGGAAAGTAACACGAATATTGGAAACCCATTGAGTATAATCGCGGCACACACCCGTGCATGCTACTGCACACATGGCACAGTCATACACACCATTTTGTTCCTCGTGGCTTCCCAACCGCAAAAGACCAAGGGACGCAAACAGGAAGTCAGCGAACCACAAGGGACGCCTATATTTTTTTAAACAAAATCATTGTATGTGGTGTACTAGTTAAGATTTCATTCATATATTCATTTTTCATAAGTTGGCAGGACTTACTTTTGAGTAGACATGTAGAGAACTGTGCTGTAAATCTTAATAAATTTGCATATGAGTAAAGTAGTTGTGAAGTGTGGTGCAAATGTTCACATGTTAGAACATACACTGTCTTGAAGGAGACATTTCTTATGTACAGTGAGCCCTCCGTATCCACGGATTCAACCAGAAATTTCAATTAAGAAATGCCTCCTTCCAGACAGTGTATGTTCTAACATGTGAATGTTTGCAGCACATTTCACAACTACTTTACTCATATGCAAATATAGTCAGATTTACAACACAGTTCTCTATATGACTTATGAAAAAAATGAATATATGAATACAGTTTTAACTATTACACTACATACAATGTTTTTTAAAAAAAAAAAGTCAGTCAAAGAAGTCTTTATATATTATATATATCATATAGTCATCCCTCCCCATTTGCGGACTCAGTCCACAGTCTCGGTCTTCGCGGGACGGCAAGTGGGGAGGGACAAAATGGCAGTGCACATACAGGCCATTATTTTTAATAGGGTTCCAATATTTGTGAGTTCCCATTTTCGTGGGGGGGGGCCTGGAACGGATCCCTCACGAATTGGGAGGGGTGATATATGTATATCATTCATTCATATATATCCAGGAATAGCTGTGTTGGCCATGTAGACAAGTACATTAACATCCAAGATCCACAGAACAGTGATGCCTTTTCTGAACCAACCAAAATGCACAAAATACATGTTGCAAGCTTTTGAAGCTCCAACGGCTTCTTCATCAGGCAAAGGTGTCAAAAATCATACAGGAGGGGGAAAATAAGGATGCTGTTAGTCATTTAACAGCTTAGCGTCTCTTTTTGTCTTGTTAGTGGAACTTACAAATTTTATGACCTTCGAAAGCTTGAAACAAGTATTTTGTGTATTTTGGTTTGCCAATAAAGGTATCACTGTTTTGTTAATTGTGTGTGCGTTGTGTGTGTGTGTGTGTGTGTGTGAGAGAGAGAGAGAGAGAGAGAGTATGTGTGGATTTCAGTTTTACTTCACCCTTTAACATAAAAAGTGGAGAATAGAATTATAAAAAAAGAAGTGTGAAGATATACAACCCTAATGAATGAATGAGCAACAATGTTAATAATAAAGGCTGAAAACAGAAAGGCTGATCAAAATGGACACAAGGTTGGGTTAGCTGTCCTTAATTAGCAATACCTTCCAGAAAATAAAAAGATGTTACTTGCTAGAGACACCCATCTTTCTTTCTGAGTATTTGCACCATGAGATATGGTGCATCATACAGCCTGACTCCGTCTCAGGTCGAGAACTCTCACAGGCAACTGAATATGACTGCAATCAACAGACTTAAGTATTAAAATAGTACTTCTTGATTAAATTTTCATTGTGCTGATTAGTATTATTGATTATAACTTTAGTATATTTTTAACAAACCTTGTTACATTTGCTTCAGTGCTTTATGGAATTCTACTTAAAAGTTGTTGTGCAGTGCTTGAATGCACAAGAGCTCTTGGAATCTAACTCTGAGATACCTTCATCTGTTCCTTAAAAAAAAAGAAAAACCACTCTGCAAGTCATATGCTGCTCTTACAGAAATTCACAATGTAGTTTGATTCTAACTAACACCAAAGTAAGAATTATTTTCCATATTTACTGGAATAAAAGCTTCAGAATGTTCAACTTTTGGATAACCATTTGCCATAGAATTGCTGCAGAATCGCATTATCGTACATTATGTACAATAGCACAATACTATACCATACTTTCAAAGGCTTATAGTTAGGCAATACTTGGTATGAAATTTAGAAATAAAGAAGGAATATTAATAAAAGTAGGGCATACAAGAAAATGTTGCAGAGAATGTTCATGATATCTGCCCATGGATATTTCATACCTTCCCTTGTCATCCACCATCTCAGATTATCTGTTTCCCACAAACAAGTGGCATTCCACACCCACCCAGCACACTCTGTTTGCACTGAAGTTGTTTTGGGGTCACTTTCCTCCACCACCACCCCCCCAAAAAAATTTGCACTGCCACAAAGCATGGAGTTATCCCAAGCCTGCCTAATGATACAATTTGGCTACAGAACATCTCTGAACTTTGGAAACAGAAGGAACAATATGACTCCATCCCCACATGCACTGCTCAATACAGTACTTTACACTGCAGAGTTATAATTTATAAAGAAAAGTTTTACAATTTTCCTGCAATTTATTCTTTAGACAGACTTCAAATAATACAGAGCTACAACTATGGAGATGTGGGTTCAATTCCCACCTCAGCCATGAAACTCACTGGGTGATGTTGGGCAAGTCACATGCTCTCAGCTTCAACGGAAGGCAATAGCAAACCTCCTCTAAACAAATCTTGCCAAGAAAGCCCCATGATAGGTCCACCTTAAGGTCACCATAAACCAGAAATGATCTAACAGCATACAGTAACAACAACCATCTGATACAACTGAGCTAGGAGCCAGTGGTGGTGTTAACCAAGCTCCTGGCAACTTTAATTCATAAAAACACTTTTCATATCTAAACTGCATTATTTCATTAGAACAGAAGAGATTAACAGTTCACCATCCCAAAAAATCAGTGTCCATGTCTGCAGCTTTAAGTAACTAATTTTAACACAACTCTTTTTTTTCTTTTTTAATACTCCTGTGAGTCCACATGAGATTCTGTTTTTGCAACTAAATTCCTTAGGAGACTGCTTTCATGAATGAGGATGTATTTTCTTATGGTGTCATTGTTTTACTACTTCCCATGTTTATTTGGACAGATTCATAGCACTGGGTAGGAAATGTATTGGTTGGCAACTTCAGTTTTGGAAGAGAAAGTAAACACATGGCGATTAGCAAACAGTAAACTCTACTGTGTTTAATTTTGGCTTAGAAGAGGAAGGCAGACAAAAAGCAAAAGAAGTGGGTGGAGGAAGACAATTTGGCATTATGCATTCAAAACAGGAGCTTTTGCTCCTCAGTAGCTTCCTAACCCTTCACTGGAAAGATTCCAGACCTGAGCATATCTCCCTTTTCTTACTTCTTTTTTATTTTCCTCTAGCCTCACATATTAAATAACTCTTTCTGAGCGTTTCAACTTAAGTAATATGGAACTAATCATGAACACTACAGTATTTATATAATTAGCTTACCAAATAAAGGCAAGACTGATCATTTATTTCTTCAGCTCTTGATATTTTTAATATGTATTGTTTAGGTTGATTATAATTTCACTATTCTGAAACTTTCAAAATACAATGATCTAAGTGTCTATGCAATTAACTAAAAATAATTCTTATTGCACACACAGTATATTACTCTTGAGTTGACACATAGAAGACTGCTTTGTATATTTCTTAGAATTGATAAAGAGACAGGGAAAGAGATTGAAGAAAGATGAAGAAAAGAAACAGGGAGCTAAAAGAGACAGGGGAGAGATCACACATGGTGGTGTCAAGAGAAAAGAGAGAAAATGTTATGTGATGCAGAGAGAATAGGATGGAATAAAGGAGATGGATGGCAGAGAGACATGGATGGAGAACTCAAATGTAGGGATAACTGCTCGTAATACAGAGAGAGGATGAAGCAAAAATCTGTTAAGTGCAAAAAAACAACAACCTACCTCTAAAAGAGTAGTGACAGTAATGGGAAAAAGGTCCACAGAAAGATCTATGGCAGCAGAGACAGAGAAGAAAAAGCAATACACGTGGAATCCAGGAGAGAAAACCTTAGGTTAGAACTGCAGCAAGCATGTTCTTCTAAGGTTAGCACAGCAGTGTAGAACTCTTAAGTTTTTAAAAATGGTCATCTGCAGAATTTGAATGCACATGGTCTGTCCTGTTTAGTACTTCCAGACAAAGCTGCCCATTCATATATTACCAAAAAAGAGAAAACATAACAGCAAAAAGGAGGACAGAAAATGCTAAAGAAATAGATATGTACAGATTTAAATTCAGAAACAATTACAGCACTCTGAACAGGAAAACAACACATTTCTGCAGAATGATGATGACTACATTAGCACATTGGATTGCTTTCCAATTGGTAACTGTTGATGGGAAGCTTGGGTTGGGAATTGCCAGCCTGGCCTCCTTCAAACAGATGGTGTCTTCAAATAGAGGACTACTACAGGGCTCAAGCACAGGAAAGAGTCTAATGAATGGCAGGGAGGGGATGGCACAGACAAAACTCATTAGCGTAAGAATATACTTGATACTCAACTGTACATCATGGTTGTATATCATGCCCACTGTACAGTGATTGTATATCATAGTATATCGTGTATATTAAATATGTATGTAGAAACTTGTTTCCCTGTATCTATGAACTTATTTTCCAGCTCTAGATTTTCTGGAACTAGTCAGAAGAAGTGTAATAGCAAAACAACCAATGTTCTGAACCAATTTTCTGGCCATGATTCTTCTTGAAAACAACTTACATAGCTAAACTTGAAATTGAACTTAATGACACAGAAAAATTTATGCTCCATGGATAATGGGAGATAACAGAAAACATCATACAAAGAGCGGGCTTAGACTCAGGAGGAGGAGGAATGAAGATAGGAAGAAGGAATATCAACTATCTAAGGTATGTGGATGACACCATACTACTTTCTGACTTGCATACTACATCACAGACTTAGAACAATTGCTAAGGAAGGTCAAAGATGAACGTGCAGAGCAAGCTTAATGCTGAACATAAAGAAAACAAAAATAATGATCACGGAAGAAATACATAAATTCTACATAGATAATGAGGAAATCAAAATAAAGATTTCTCATACCTTGGCTCAAATATTGATCAGAACTGAGACTAAAAATGTCAAGAAAAAAGAAGACTAGGAATGGGAAGGACAGCTATGAAAGAATGAGAAAAAAATCTGAAAGAACAAAGATATACAATTGAGCAATAAAATAAGAATTCATCCAAGCACCATGCAAGAGCTGGACAGTCAATAAAGTTGATAAGAAGAGAATCAATTCCTCTGAGATGTGGTACTGCAGAAGAGTACTGAGGATAGCATGGACAGCCAAAAAGACAAACAAATGGGTCCTTGAACAGATCAAGCATGAACTCTGCCTGGAAGCCAAGATTACAAAATTGAGTCTGTTACACTTTGGCCACATCATGAAAAGGCATGACTCATTAGAAAAGACAATAATACTAGGAAAAATAGAAGGTAGTAAAAAGAGAGGTAGACTCCATGCCAAATGGCTAGATTCAATTAGGGGAGGTCATGGGCCTGAATCTAAAGATCTAAGCAGAGAAGTGGATAGGGGGGCTTGGAGATGTCTCATGCACCAGGTCACCATGAGTCAAGGTCAACTCCAGGGCACTTAACAATAATAACAACATGTCAGAATAGACAACCTACCAGAGATAATCACAGAGACATTAGAAGCCAGTGCTGATTTACAGCCCAAAATATGTATGAGTAAATGCCCTGGTCTCACTTTCTCTTTTTAAATCTCCCCTAAACCCAATATATTTCTAGCTTTACATTTCAGGCAGCTAGAAATTTAAGGTGGTTAAGCAAAGGGAAGTATCAGAAAATAAAGGATACCAATTGCTCTTCCATTTTTCAAAATAGACATGACCCTTCTGCCCTCTGAGACTCAGGGCCTTTGCAGACTGCCAGAAATAGTGCAAACTGAGTCCACTTTAACTGCCCTAACTCAGTGCTAGGGAATCATGGGAACTGTAGTTTATTGTGGCACCAGCGCTCTCTTGACAGAGAAGACTCAATGTCTCAGAAAAAATACAATTCCCATGATTCCCTAGCACTGAGGCAGGGCAGTTAAAGTGGACTCAATCTGCACTATTTCTAGCAGTCTGCAAAGGCCCTCAGTCTTTTTGGACTAGGACAAGTCAAACAGTTGCAAAATTATAGGTAAACTTTTGGGGACTATTCTTCAGAGTGGAGGTTATGGTACACAAAGCCAGAAGAGGTGGAGGTGATATAAAACAGCCAGTATGGGGTCTAAAATAATTTTTAAAATGTTGAGAGTGTTATCTCAGAATTAAAATTGAAGCTGTTTTCCAATGTCTGATGAAACAATGTGTGTGATCACATACATCTCATAAATCAAGGATCATGGTTTTAGTTGAAAGGGCACCAATGTTACAATTTTATACTCAACGCCCCAAAAATGATGCTTGGGACATACTGACATCCTTTATAGAAATGTCCTCTTTAAAGCAAGACACACCGTCACCCTGACCACTATCTAATCCATGATTATGAGGACTCCAGAGCTGATTTTTGACACCCCAGAAGGGGGAAGAGGAAAAGGGAATCAAATGCTGATGTCACTGTGGATGTACTCTTAGATTTATATCCCCACTTTGAGAACAGCCTAAATTTCTCAACAGGGAAGAGCACTATACTCTTCCTAGCCCCAAACTGCTTACTCTTTACTAATCACCATTAGAAATCACTTCAGGTTACTTCAGTATCCATATATGTATACGAAGCCACCGTGACTCATTGTTTACCACTTGCAAATACAAAACAGTCAGTAAATAGTATTCAGTAATCAATAAAGACCAAAAGCATTTCCTTTCACAAAGCCCTGCATCTGAGGATTTGCATCCGCCAGGCCCAGTTAGTTCATTTTCAAACAAAAGTAGGAAATGGCTGTATCCTAGCACTTCACTGTGACCACATGAGTCAGGGCTTTGGAACTCCCATCTCTATTCTCCACTCAAACCAAAAAAATGTGCTGATAAACACACTAACTATTGAGATAAAGCCTTAGCTCCAAAGATATTTCAACCCTAATTTCTCACTGCTGCAGTGAAGTGAACTAGCACAGTGAAACTAGGAAATAAGCTTTAAGAGGGCGGAAAGTCCACAGTTCAGATCTTGGCTCAGTCCTGAACACACAATCTGGTAACTAGCCACTGCCATTATCAGTCATTCAGTGCTTACCAGAATATAATGTAGGGCAACAAACAGAATGTTAAGACTTTATTACATGGGGGCCAGTTCCGTCTTTAAAGAGCTGATAAAGCGCAAATAAACCATCCGGAAAATAAAGCGAAAACAGTGCATAATTGTGCGAGTGAATATCACATGCAATTAGAATAAAAGTGTAATAATGCGTAAAGCAGGAAAAAATCCACTTTTGCATTTCATACAAACGTGAACGAATTCCATATATGAAGTAGAAGTGGTATACCTGCACATACGCAGAGGGATGCATAGCCCCATTAAATATTACTGGACAGTAAAGAAAGAGAAAGCGGAGAGGCTCATATCTGCCTGGCATATTTCTCACCCAAGCAAAACAAGAAGTAAAAGCGGCCCCACAGAACCATGGGAAAGCCGGAAAAATAAGTGAAAGGAGGATTATTGGGTGAATAAACCGAATTTGACTTTCACACTAGACTACTGGTAAATGCGCAATTATAGTAATATCGCAAATGCATTTTCGCTAAAACCCCGAAAGTAAAAAGATCCGGGATAACACCACTTTCTGACCACTTTAATGACAGGTTTTGTGCGACGTCGTGTGAAATCACTGCGCATAATTACGCATTTTGGGGGATTTATACAGATAAACTATCGATTCTCCCCTTGTGATAAAGTCCTTAAACAGTTCAGCTCAAAGCTCTGCTCAGCTGTGATGCTCAATGGAGTGCACAACACCATTTTAAAGCCTAACTTGCCCTATGGGGGTTGCCTCTCCTATGGGAGAGGACAGGGAAGCAATTTTTTTTTAAAAAAAGCAAAGTACAAAATTTGCTACAAAGGTAAGATATCTTGCCTGATGTCTTCCCTAGAACTTTCACTATTATAAAAATATTCATGATTAAAATGTAGATTTCTGGCAACCTAGCAGTCCGAAAGCATGCAAATGCAAGAAGATAGATGGGTACCACTTTGGTAGAAAGGTAACAGTGTTACATACAGTCATGCTGGCCACATGACCACTAGAGTAGTCCTCGGACAACACTGGCTCTTTGGCTTAGTAACTTAGATGAGCACCACCCCTCTACAATCAGACATGACTAGACATTCATGTCAAAGGGAAACCTTTACCATTACCTTTTTATACTTAAAACAGTTCTGTTTCAACCAAAAAATACTAATTTTTCTACTTGGCAGAAAATATTGGGGAAAACTTTAACAGGAGGCAAAAGGTTTACAAATAGGATACAAAACAATCCAATGGTGGTTGTAGATTTGCCATTCCAAACTTAAAACTGAATGAATCTGGCAAAATCAGGAATAGTGCACTGATTTGGGGTGACTGGTCTGAATATGTATGGAGACAGGATAAATCATATCCAAAAAGACCGAAAAAATAAGTGAAAGGAGGATTATTGCATGAATAAACCAAATTTGACTTTCACACTAGACTACCGGTAAATGCACAATTATAGTAATATCGCAAATGCATTTTCGCTAAAACCCCGAAAGTAAAAAGATCCGGGATAACTATATAGTTCAATTCTTGATTATCAGGCAAAAAAAGGTTTGATAAATCCTTCCTTATGAAGACGGTGAAAATTCAGTGAACATGATCCATAATTCTTTCACTTGCCTCTTCACTCCATGCTCCACTGTCAGGAATCCTTAATATTGTTTTTCACTAAAACACTAGTGAAGCACTAAAAAAAAAGCTTTATGAGATACAAGATTTGTTTCACAGAGGGCAAACTGTGATCAGTCAATAATTAGATTTATACTGTATTATATCCTGCCTTTTTCCCAACATGGGACTCAAGGTAGCTCATGAATTATAACAAAAAGCCTAGTGATTCAAAAGTTTTTTAAAAATCATTAAACTACTATATTAAAACATCAGTATTTTAAAACAATGTAAATTATTTAGAAACATGGTCATGACAGTACAGTAGAGGCACCCCATTAAAAGATCTTAATTCATAGCTACCTAGTAAATTAATTTTAGTCCTTCTGACAAAAAGGTCTTTATCTGCCAGTGGAAAGAGATCAGAGAAAGGTTAAGTGTAGTTTCCTGTGGGAGACAGTTCCACAGCCTGGGAGCAACCACCAAGAAGGATCTCTCTTGCATCCTCACCAAATGTATCTGTGAGGGTAATCAGACTAAAATAAAGCTCTCCCCCAAGTATCTTAAAACTTGGGTTGGCTCATATGCTCTTTCAAATAGTCTAGACATAAGCCAGGGGTAGGCAACCTTTCCCCTTTAAGGGCCGAGGGACTTCAGCTCCCAAAAGCCTCAGCCATGTTGGCCAATAGTCCCATGTTGGCCAATAGCTCCTGGAATTCTGGGAGCTGAAGTCCCTAGGCCCTTAAAGGGGAAAGGTTGCCTACCCCTGACATAAGCCATATAGTACTAGTAAGTTCATAACCAAGCACTACAAGAGTGAATGGGGAGCCAGCATGGTTTAATGGTTTGAGCATTGGATTAGGACTCTGGAGACCTGGGTACGAATCTGGGCTCAGCCATGAAACCCATTTGGGTAACTTTGTACAAGTCACACATTCTCAACATCAGGGGAAGGCAATGGCAAACCCCCTCTGAACAATCCTTGCCAAGAAAAACCCATTTTAGGTATGCCTTAGGGTCACCATAAATCAGAAATGACTTATTGTAATTATAATTCTTATAGTAGCATAATAAAAGAGATATGTTCAAAGGAACAGGTAAGTGAAAGAGACAAAAATACTAAGGAAGAAAAAGAGGATAGAAATAAGAAAAGGGGGAAAGTATGTGAAGAAGGCACAGAGTATGTGAAGAAGGTACAGAGGAAATTATGTAAAAAAAAAACTACAGAGAAAGTAAGAAGGTAAGAGGAAGTAAGAGAGAAGAAAGAAAGTAGAGAAATGTGTAGAAAGGAAGAGATAAGAGAGTAAGTAAGGGATCAAACAGATTGGTAGCTTGGAGTGGCGAGAAGACACTCAGCCCCAATTGACACCACTACCCCAATCGGCTTGGGACTGCAGCAACCAAATGCCATGATCCTGAGGCCAACTGCTGCTGCAGTCTGGAATGGACCACTGGCAAGGAGCAGCTTTCCCACACTCATTTAGAGGCTTACTTTGAGCTACGTTTGCTGGCTTTGGTGTGGCTTCAACCCATCCAGGGGCTTGCATTATCTGCACATCATGCCCCCGGTTTGGGCTGAAGGTGGAGCTTTTTCCCTATCTGTTTCAGGCGTGATGAGGTAAAGATGGAGATAATTGTAGGGTTTAGTAAAGAGTATGAAGGAAGAGATACCCGTATTTTCCGGCGTATAAGACGACCCGGCGTATAAGACTACCCCCCCCCATTTTGCCAATCAAAATATAGAGTTTTAGCACCTCTATCCTCCTTATCCTTATACCCGGCGTATAAGACGACCCCCCCCCACTTTAACCACAGATTTTGCAGGTTTAAAAGTAGTCTTATACGCAGGAAAATAAGGTAGGTTAAACAGGGATTAACTAAAGAGGAGGGAATATAATAAAGAGAGATAATCAAAGACAGAGAGGATAGAGAAGGTACAAGAAAAGAGTGTGTCAAAGGACACTGAAGGGAAGGAAAACAAATCAAAGGATTTTAAAGACTCCAATAAACATTGATAAGCAGAATTCAAATTAATGGTGGATGCAAACAGGTGATAGTGGGATAGTATGAAATGGATCGAAGTTTAATTAACAAAGGGCAGAAAACTAGGTGTAGTGTAATATGTAATGCAATGTAATATAACTCAACTTTCCAGACAATTTATTGTTCAATAATATAGTATATGGATGTGGAAATGAAAATCTTTCAATAAAGAGATATTTTAAAATAAATAAATAAAATCTGATCCAGGAAAAAAAATCAGAAATGACTTGAAGGTACACAACAACAACAAGAGTGAATGTATTTTGGCCACTTCACAGGAGCACTTGTAGACTCTGGGCACTGAAGGACTCTGGATCACTAGTTCTGAGGAAATTTTCATTGACACATCAAACATCACAAAAGACTAAAAGCATCTAAAATGTATGGTTAGTTAACAGCACAGAGTTACAGTAAAATTAAAGACTCATGGCTAGCATGAAACTGTTGTATGTCTTCAAGTCATTTCCAACTTATGTCAACCCTAAGGTGAATCTATTCTGGAATTTTCTTGGTGAGATTTGTTCAGAGAAGTTTACCATTGCCTTCCTCTGAGATCAAAAATGTGTCTTGACCAAGGTCACCCAGTAGGTCTCTACAGCTGAATGGAAAATTGGATCCTGGTCTCCCACAGTCCAAGTCCAACACTCAAACCACTACACCACACTGGCTCCTAACATGGCAAGTGGACTTCAAACACTGTTTACAATTGTACCTATCAATACCTCCACAGGTATGTGAAATCACACTTAAAATGATTTAAATGGTAATTAAAATAGTTCAGTTATCACTTTAATGATGATGATGATGATGATGATGATGATGATGATGACGTCATCATCATTTATTTATATAACACCACCTCTGTACATGGTCCTTTACAAGTAAAAGAACAACAACAAAAACAGTTCCCCGATTTCTGGCTTGCAATCTAATTAAGACATGACACAAAGGGCAAAGGGGAGGGCAGTGTGGGAGGGAAATTAAATCCAGAAGATATTTCCTCTTCTCTCCCTCTGCAGGCAGGGCAGTGGCAGTAGGGATGGATGGAGGGCCCTTTATCTACTTCTAGGCCTAGGCATGATGGAGCCATGCCTGACTCTTATTTTCTCTCTTCAAGCCCAGGATAGTGGCAGTTAACAGTAGCAGTGGTAGTGAGTATCTTGAAATAATGTGAGTAGCAGTGTAGCTGGAGATAAGCAATCATTAAAAGAAATAATGTGAGTAGCAGTGTAGCTGGAGATAAGCAATCATTGCTTATAGGCGGCCTTGTTATGCATGCCTGTTTGGACGAGTTTGGTCTACAACGCTATTCAAGAAACTGATACATAGGAGTTTATCACACGAGAAGCAAAGAGCCCATGAATAAGTAAGATTTTAATTCCATGAATATCCTGTAAAACCAAGATTGTTTTCAGACAACATTGTGCAACTTCGATATTATCCTGACATTAATCAGTAAATAAAGCATCAAAATTGCATTGCTTTTTATTTTCAGGATTTTCCTGAAATTTTCGCCACTTTATTCACTGATTAATGTCGGGATTAAAGTTGTCCGGTGTGTCTGAAAACAATCCTGCTTTTGCAGGATATTCATAGGATTTAAACCCCATTTATTAACGGGATTTGAGTGCTTTGCCTCCTGTGTGATAAACTCCATAGCCTAAGAACACATAAAAAGGACAAGAAGACAAATTCTCTCCAGTCTGGTTTCCATTTAGTGAATCTGCAAATAAATATTCAAAGAAGTTTTACTCGCCAACAAGTGTATACAATTTTGGAAAAAATTATTTTTAAAATGATGTGCACTGAATTACACTGTCTGATCTGCTGTGGCCCCTCAGAGAGATTCAATGTGGACAGCTAGGTTTTTGATTACTTTTTACTGATAATAATTTACTATTCTTTTATATTTCTGTAATAAAGATTCAATACAACATTTTTTTCAAGATATCCTGAAACTAGAAATTGTGTAATTTTTATTCCTTGTTTGTATTCAAGCTGATGGATATTCAGTGCATTTCATTCCATGTGGTCCACCTATTTCCAGACACTACTACTGGAAAAACAGACATATTGAAAGTGGAAGGTTATACTTGAGAAGGACCTGAAGAGTCTCTTTCATGCACCATATAGGAACTGAAGTGACTCTTACTCATTCTCTCTCTCTCACATACACAGTCACACACATACACAAAATGTTGCTGTCAAAATTCTATTGCTAGTAATGGCCTCCTCTTGGACCTATAAACAGACACACAGAGACATCTTCCACTTTTCAACCTGACACTCAATACACACAGGATAACACATAAAAGGAAATAGCTAATGAGCATGCACAGGAGCATGTACAGTTAATAAGCATTCATTGGGCCGCTATGGGTGATGGTTGCACCCTCTGCTTTCTTTTTAAGATTTACTAAATTTATTTGTATATCTGAAAACTCCAGGGTTTCCTCAAACAAAGTGGCACCTCCCTCGTCTATCTCAGTGGCCTGTTTGGCACCAAACCTATTAACACTTGAAATCTGACTATGCTTATAGAGGAAGTGATATACAGTACATGTGATAAGCTGACACACACACACACATATTCTATTCTGTTTTAACATTTTTATAAATGTTACTGCATAAACAAATAAAAATTCCAGGTTTCCTGAGGCAAGATGCAATAAAGCTTTAGATTCACACAGAAATTTGGCATGGAAGTTTGGGACAGGAAGTTAAGAATAACACATTTAACTAAAATGCCACGGTAATTAATGCTGACAGAATATAATTATTAAATTGACATTTAGCCAAAAACTGGGAAGTTAAGACTCTTTTAATTAATGCAATTTCACCTTCTGAAAGGTGTCATGAGATCTTTAACAAGCTATCACTACTAGATTTAATTATTTATCATAAAATTTAATTATTTGCCATAAAAGATTAAAAATTCATTAAATCTAGTAAATACCTCATTGTGATAGTCACAGAATCATTTAAACCTTTCCAAAGTTAATTTCAGACTAGTGAAGAATCCTAGCAAGTAATACATGACACAGGGAAGTCCCAATGGACTCAAAACAGTGCTTATCTCTGATTAGAGAACTCTAGTGTTGTCAAACATGCAAAAAAAATATGTGTAGATAAGTGAAAAATTACACCAATTATTAATAGGAAGAGCATGTTTTGGAACTTTTAATACCATCAAAACAATATGTTAAAGTGGTGTCAAACTGCTTTAATTCTGCAGTGTGATTACACTACGGTCACATTATATTAGGATTTCTTATAAATATTCCCTCTGAAATATATGGGTTTATTTTTTTTTTCTTATAAATAAGCCTACGCCTCAAAGTAACTATGTGAAATCTTCAATATTTGTAAGAAAAAAACTAATCAGGGCACACAAATCCTTTCATTTTTCTCAGGGGTGGGACAGTCTGTTCTCTGCAATTACTACTCCAAGATGACATCACTATGAACTTCCACTTTAAAAAAAATATCAAAGGGGAATTCTTTTAAACTTTTTTGGGGAAGAAAACCAAACTTTATTGCCAAAATGTAATAAATAGTGACTGTGGCCTTCCAGATGCTGTCAAAGTACAACTCAAACCATGCCACACTATTTAATATGTTGCTTGGGGCTTATGAAAGTAGGAATTTGGCATCTAGGAGATCAATAGCAATACCAACAGCAAGTACATTTCTATACTCAGTGAACTAAGTACTCTCTAAGCAGTTTACAATGTGTAAACTAATTGCCTTCAACAAACTTGGTACTCATTTTAGCAACCTACGGAGGATGCAAGGCTGAGTGGGTCTTGGAGCCCCGCCTGGGATTGAACTCACAACCTTGTGGCTTGCAGTACAGGTATTTAGCCACTGCATCACTAGGGCTCCTTGCTCCAAAAATCAATTTAATATATAGTCCTCAAATAGAGGATGCATTAGATATTAAATAGTTTTAAGAGTAGTAGAGAATGCTTGATCTTAGCCAAAAGGCCAAGAAGCAACCACAGACTGCCTAAATCTGGATTGCTGGAAAACCCTTCCTGTGATTTATGACGAAGGGGTGGTGTCTCTTCCACTACCTTCTCTAATCAATTTTTTATTCTTTCCCCTATGAAATCTGTATTCTTTTCTTCTTCTCAAATCTTCCACTCTCCTCTCCAGAGCCTCCTACAAAATCTGGTGGTCTAAAAGGGTTGTACTCCAGATGTCCTATGGCTACTCATTCATAAGATAAAAATATTGTACAGTTATTTTATCAGTGTAATGACAGAGCTAATTCTTGTAAGAAACACAACTAAGAGAATAGATAAACCTGAAGGCATCTTGATTTTGTTTGTGTTAAGCCTGGGACCCATTCTGCCTTAGCCATCTTTCTGATGATAGACTAGGAGGAATTAATAAGACTGAATAGCCCCACTGGGACCAGAAAGGAGTAATGATGAACACTGTTTGACATTCTTTCTCCATGCAAAGAAACAAGAGTATATATGAGTATATATGAAACAGTGAACTGTTAAAGAGAATCATTCATGCTTCTCTGAGGGAAATAGATATACTATAATTGCCATCCTCATTTCATTCACATTACCCCAAATAATCTAGATGATACTGGGAAATTATTTCATATTTTCTGTACTGTCTTCCAATATATTCTGGCCTTTTAGAATTTATTTTATTAGTTTCTTGGCAATTATTCACAATAAAACATTGAAGGGCCAATCTGTCTACTGAGGACAGAGAAGGTGCTATTGAAGGTTTTAACAGCTGTTGTGCTTTTAAAAATTCCTGCAGGTTCTGCTCATTTTGTTTCATGTGCAGTGTCACTGGAGGATTAGTTTGTTGTTGTTGCTGTGTGTCTTCAAGTCATTTCCAACTTATGGCGATCCTAAGGCAGACCTATCATGAAGTTTTCTTGGCAAGATGTGTTCAGAGGAGGTTTGCCATTGCATTCCCCTGAGGCTGAGAGAATGTGACTTGCCCAATGTCACCCAATGGCTTTCATGATCAAGCTGAGACTTGAACCCTGGTCTCTAGAATCATAGTTCAACACTCAAATCACTATGCCACTTCATACTAGTTGACAATTCCAGTTTGTTATCAATATATTCTCAAAAAGGAGAAATGTTGATTCCTGTTTTTCTTGCAAAACAAATACTATTTAGCTGTAAACAAAAGAAAAGAAATATGCAGATCTGTAAAGAAGAAACTTCTATGTCAGTTGCAGGGGATCTTATGAGTAAGCAAACAATAGAGAAGGAGCTTGTGTTTGGGCATACCTGCATAATACAGTGCCATACTGTCAGAACTGTATGCAGCTTCTGCTTTAATTCCGAGAAGAAAAACAATACACCATTAGTGTTAAAGTATTTTAGTACTAAGCCCGTTTCTTCTCCATTTCTTCAAATTCTTCCTTTACCCATTGTGTTAATTAATATAAACTTTTAATAACCTGAAAAAGCTTAGGTTGTTTGATGTTGACATCATATACAAGTCTGCCAGCACTGTAATTGCATGTATGTAGAAAGGTATGTTTTTGTGGGGGTTTTTTTAAACAGACGTTTGTATATACTCTATCTATGCTGCAGTTTTGCTCAAGGGAGTACTCCTTTGAAATAAAATCATAATGGGGAAGCAACTCATACAGATCTTCAGACCTGTCTCAAGTTACAAATTGAGATTGTTTACTGAAGTATAAAAAGCATGCAATGCATTGTTTATAGAATAAGAAAGAAATGTAGGGTATGTAAAAGAAAAGTTGAAAACCAAATACAGTAACAGCACTATCTTGTTACAAGTACTTGGCAGTTTGTCTAAAGCACTATTGTCAAAGAAAGATACAGTATGTACTGGGTGGGGGGGCAGATTAACTCAAAAGATCAGTGGAAAATGTGCCCCTACAGCAATTCCAGCTTTTGCAAGATAGTTTTACAAGCATCTATTGAAAAGCAATAGAAGACATCCAGTCCACTTATAATGGGAAGGGTGAGTAGACTTTGTGCAGGGCATTCAGCATCAACACACCATGTTTAAAAAAAGATGGACAATAGACATGAGAAAGAGGGTGGGAACTCAACAGAAACAGAAACTAATTTTTCTGAAAGCAATCTACAGAAGGATTAGTCGCATCTCCTCAGCAGGCAATCAAACTAAAATTTTAAAACAAAGTTGAAATTGGGCAACTGCTGATGGTCCACAGGCCATTTCTAACCTCATCTGGAAAAATCACAGGCTATGGCCCCCTCTTGAATCCAAGCAGGGTTCAGGAAAGGAAGAGACACTCGGGACCACATCACAATCATACAATGGCTAATGGAGTGCAACAAGGAATTCCAAAAGAAAATCAGCATGTGCTTTATAGACTATAGAAAAGCCTTTGACTGCATACATCATGAAAGGCTATGAAATGCCCTTAAAGACATGGGAGTGCCAACACATCTAATAGCCCTGATGCAGAATCTACTCAAGACAAGAGACTACTGTCAGAACAGAACGTGGACAAACAGAATGATTCCCAATTATCAATCTACCTGTTCAATGTATATGTGGAACATATTGCAAGAAAAGCAGACTTGGACACAGAAGGAGGAGGAGTGAAAATAGGAGGAAGGAATATCAACAATCTGAGATATGCTGATGACACCTTAATACTTGCAGAAAACCTCAAACAACTACTAAGGAAGATCAAAGAAGAAAGCAAAAAAGGGAGGCTTACTCTTGAACATAAAGAAAACAAAAATAATGACCACGGAGAACCTACCGGTACACAAATTCATACTAGACAATGAGTAAATAGAAATAGTAAAAGAGTTCTCATATCTAGGATCAGATATTAATAGAAATAGGCACTGCAGCCAGGAAATCAGAAGAAGATTGAAAATGGGGAGGGCAGCTATTAAAGAACTAGAAAAGATCCTAAAATGTAACTCAGCACAAAGTTAGAATCATATATGCCCTTGTATTCCCTATGGATGTGAGAGCTGGACAGTTAAGAAAGAAAATAGGAAGAAAATCAATTCATTTGAAATATGGTGCTGGAGAGGAGTGCTGAGGATCCCAGGGACAGCCAAAAAGACAAATAAATGGGTGCTAGAGCAGATCAAACCTCAACTATCTCTGGAAGCCAAGATGACAATGCTTAGACTGGTGTACTTTGGGCACATCATGAGAAGATGTGAATCACTGGAAAAAACAATAATGCTAGGAAAGATAGAAGGGAGTAGAAAGAGAGGAAGGCTATATGCTAGGTCACAAGTATGAGTTTGTAGGAATTGGGTAGAGCAGTGGAGGACAGGGGGTCTTGGAGATGTCTCATCAGCAGATCACCATGGTTCAAGATCAATGTGAGGGCAGTTAACAACAACAACAAATGGCTCCCTCTGACACACACATACCCTCAATTCTGAATTCTTCAAAAAACAAAATGTGATTATTCCCCTAGAAGCCTCCTGAGGTGTGAGGCACTGCTAGGCCTGCAAATTTCATCAATTCCTGACAAATAGAAGAAAAGTTATAGGATTTTGGTATTTTCTATGATAATAAAGAAACTTCCAACTTCCACATTTCAACTTGATTTCAAATCAGTCAAGCAAAAGTAAGTGACTTTCTAGAGAGCTTAGTCTGGGGGCTTGTCTACATGGATGATTTACCCTGAATTCCCCCACCTCCTGGATCACTGAGTCCTGTTTACAGGATTCAGGGCCAAAACTCCAAATCGGGTTTAGACTGTCTTCATGTCGTCCATACCTGATTCAGGGCTTCCTCCCCCAACCCAAATTTAAATAGTTTATCATTTGCTGCAAGTTTTCAGCTCTCTTCCCAGCTGGGTGCCTTTTCACTCGTGATCCCTGTGAGATCCTTGGCACCGCTGCAGGTACAGGTTGCTCTGAAGTTAAACAAGGCACCCAGCATCAACAGCATGGTTGGGTGCCTTGATGTGACCTCAGCAACAGTGCTGGGTGACAAACAGGGGCTCATGGGAAAGCAGCTGCCCGTTTGATGTAAGAACCAAAAACCCACAGCAAAATAAATAAATAAAACAAAGAAAGAAATAGCATTTAGCAGTAGCATTTACATTTCTATACCACTTAATAGTGAACTCAGCACTGTCTAAGTCAGGGGTAGGCAACCTAAGGCCCGGGGGCCGGATGCGGCCCAGCAAGGCCTTTGGACCGGCCCCAAACCGGTCCTGCCGCCACCACCCCCACCGCCGCCGCCGCCCCCCCCATGATGATATTGATTATTGTTGTTATTACTTGTTCTTGGGGTTTTCTTGGCAAAATCTTCACAGGGGTTTTGCCATGGCTTTTCTGGGGCTGAGAGAGTGTGCATGCATTTTTTTAAATTTTTTAATTCTTTTTTAATTTTAATATTTATTTATTTTTGGTGCTTCGGCCCATCAATTGTCTGAGGGACAGCAACCCGGCCCCCGGCTCAAAAAGGTTGCCTACCCCTGGTCTAAGTGGTTTACAATCTGTAACCCAATTGCTCCAAACAAGCTGAGTACTCATTTTACCGACCTACGAAAGGATGGAAGGCTGAGTCAACCCTGGAGCCCTGGGATCAAACTCACAACCTTGTGGCTGCAGTACCGGCATTTAACCCACTGTGCCACCAGGGCTCCTAGAAAGCAAATAAAGGGGGAATTCAGGGCCAGAATACTCTGGGGGTAGCTCTGAGTGATTAATTGAATCTGGGTGTTTCTGTCCCTACTAGCTATGCAAGTGGAATATTTTGCTCCTTCCACTAAGAAAAAATTGAGACATGGACTTGAATTTAGGCATACACATTTTCCCCACTTATTAGTTATGTATCTTCAGGTAAATCATCAATCCAGGTTCTTTGACTTAGAGATAATAGAGTGTATATGACTCCAAGGATGATGTTACAATTAATTCATACTTAAAGCTACCATGAAACTCTGATTAGAACAGCTGTACATTATAAATGTACATAAAATACAAAGTCCTTCCAGGATTATTATTATTATTATTATTATTATTATTATTATTATTATTATTATTATTATTATTATTATTTTAATTAACTACACTTAAAAGGAGATTCTCAGGAAAAAAATGATTCATTGACATTATTTTAATTGCTCTTTTACATGCCATGAAGTAAACATTTCAAAGGGGCTCCACAAAAATAACAGGAGTATCCCAAATAAGATTCAGCATCATCTTACTACCTATGCATACACTTTGAAATTGCCATGATCTTTCTCTCTATTCCATATTTCAATGAAAAACTAGGGGGAGGAGGCAGAAAATATGAAAGCCAAATTTTAATTTAAAATTTAATAAAAACTGATTAAGCCACACAGAGCATAAAACAAAGCTACTTGATAAATCTTTCAGCTTTTTTCCCTCCAGAAATGAAAGAAATATGTCTGCTAAAGCAGATGACAGATGCTGGTTTAAAGATAAGTATTATTTATATTTCTGTAGCAGATTTCTAGCTATGCATAGCCTTATGATGCACTGGTATACAATCAACAAAGCATTTGTTCGCTGTTAGTCATTCACTGTACAACTTAGTTTCTATGAGAATTTGTTTCACATAAAATGTTGAGACATGAATGAACAAAAATCATACTGAAGTTTTAAGAAAACAAAGTATTCTTTGAAATCACTGTCCTATGTAACTGAACAGGAAAAAAAGAAGAGAGAGAGAAAAATTATGTTATAAAATAAGCAATTCACTTTGTGAATGCAGAAATGGCAGACCCTAAGATTTCTCCACTCAGAAGCAACAGCCCCAATAAGACGGGCAGAACTGAATAAGGGGGAAAACAGGCGGCTCCAAAGGAGTGGCTTGCCACCACCCCTTTGCTCGCCAGGTAGGGGCTGTGGCAACCACACACCATGCTCCCAACCCGCCATTTTCCCAGCGCAAAAAGAAGCAGTAGAAAGCTGCTCTTTGTTGTGCCAGAAAAAAAGGTGCCTTTGCCATCCCCATGTTTTTTCCAGGTTTCCACAGTGCAGCATGTGTAAACACTACACTGCAGAAATGCCATGAAACCACCACACATGCAGTCAGCCATGTGGCTTCCCGACAACATGGGGGCAATCTGCTGTCTGAACGCCATGCCGCTGGGAAGCCAGCTCTTTTTGCTGGTCTGTACCAGCCCTAAGTTTACTACTAGGTGAGACAAAGGCATTCTGCACATGCAGAGAGGCACTGTATTACTCCCACACATATTCTATGGCTGAGTTCAAGTCTTCAAGTAGTGTGGTACAGCGGTTAGACTAAGACTGTGGGTGGGAAGAGCTTTAAATCACTTCTCAAACATTATTAATTTCACCAGGTAGCCTAGAGCTAGACATAATCTTTCAGCCTAAGCCACCCCACAGGGTTGGGGTGGATAAAATACCTTGAGGTTGTTATGGAAAAGGTTAGATATACAGGTAATAAATAGTAGTAATTCAAATCAGGATCTTAAGAATGAAGGTTTTCTTCTAATATGCCTAAGACCAAAATTAAACCTGTGTTACAAACTCCAGATAAGCTCAGCTTCCTTCAGTAAAAGTGTGTTTTTAAAAAAGCAATCAAGCAAAGATTGGAAGTTGTGGCTGTCCAGGTGTTGTTGGACTCCCAGGAGTGCCAGCCATCATGGTTAATGGCCAGGGTTGATAAGAGAGGTTGTCGTTCAACATCATCTGGAGGCCCAGATGTCTCTACCACTGCTTCAGAATCAGGGGGGAAATGTGTTATGCCAATGGCGTGGGGGGGGGTGTTTAGAAAAGAAAGGTTGGAAGGAGCACTTATCTGAAAGTAAATAGCAATAAAAAATCTTTTTGCACAGATTTCTTATGGAATGCCAACTTAAACCTTCAAACAATAAAGAGAGGCAAACTAGAGAGGCAAGCTAGCATAAGGGGCAAACCTTCTTCAATAGTAAGACATAATTATCTCCTAATGATGAAAGAAAAGTTCAAGGAAATTCCTTTGTAAATCTCAACCTCAAAGTGCAAGCAGGTACACTGACAATGAAATTAATTTCTAATGTTTTTAAATCAAATCTAAGTTATCTTTCCTGCCCACGGAGGGGAAAAAGCCTTCAATCTAATTGCTAGTCTCAACTAGAAGAAACCCACTGAATCAATATTATATAAATGTCACTGATTCAGTGATTTCAGAAGCTGAATTTAGGGCTAGATATGCATAACTAAAAATAAGAGAAAGCAATAATTGCATATTTGGAATAAAGTTTCATTGTTGTACTAAAAATGAAGGGACAGTTCTAAGAATACTGTAATAAGACAATGACACTGAATCAAAAATGAGATTGCCATTTAATTATGCCAGCCTCTCTCTCTCTCTCTCACAGACACACACACACTAATGCATGCACACAACCATTCCACATCACACATACAAATAGAGTCTGTCAAAGCAAACCTTGATTTTTGCCATTTTATATAAGGAGCACTATTTTACGACACCATTCTATATGATGGAACTTGAGCATCCAAGGATTTTGATATACAGAGAAGATCCTGGAACGAAACTCCAGCAGATAGCAAGGACCCACTGTAATATCACAAATTTTCCAAAAGTGTTGAAAATGAGGAAGACATTAATCTTTGGTAGTGTTAATTACATTAGGAAGGCCTATTATACATACATTTGCATTCTCACTTTTCATCATTTACACAATTTTACTCGCAGAATCTCTCAGTCCATTTTAATAGGGTTGCCAAGATGAAATATTTTCACTCGTACTCACACTATCTTCTAGCTCTTTTCTAACTCAAACTTGTTTCCAACACAGTAATCACATGTAGTATAAGAAGATAAAAGTTCAACAACAGAGCCCAGTAAGTAGGCTAAGTATCGCAGGATCTGCCAAAGGGTAACCAAGCAGGAGGGTTTCAATCAACACACCAGGAGGCAAACTGTTTATTAGCTGGTTTTGCAGGTGGAAAAGATCCAGAATCAGCCAACATGATTTGCTGCAAGATATCCAAGAATTTCCGCTGCTTTCAGCCCCAAACAATCTCCAAAAGTAATTTGCATGCAAATACAAGACAACCTCTATCTGTGTAACAAATGACTCACCCACACGTGGATGCATGCACATACATGTCAAGAAGCCACAGACATGCTTCTGAAACAAGACCAACTATATTCAATCCTAGTACAGTCTTTGGAGTAGGCATGATTTGTTTCTTTATTATGAGATTCTTGCCAAATGTTTTTTTTTTTATTATTTAGAGTGAATAACTAGGAAATTAAAAGAAATAGATTTCTATGTGTGGGGGTCCCACTGCCACTCAATTATTGACTTCTATTAGTGCCTGTGATGACTGCCTAACAATCTCAGACTCTGCAAAGACAGACATCAAGGTCCCATGGCATTAGGATAAAGATTAAGTGTTAAATCCAATATCATGCTAGGGGAAGTCAACTAGACAACAGAACTCACTCGCCGCCACCACACCACCCCATCCCACTCCCTAGCACGGGGTAGCCGCCGCCAGCCGCCATGATGATATTGATTACTGTTATTATTACTTCTTCTTGGGGTTTTTCTTGGCAAAATCTCCACAGGGGTTTTGCCATGGCCTTTCTGGGGCTGAGAGAGTGTGCATGCATATATTTTTTTTAAATTTTTAATTTAAAAAAATATTTTTATTTATTTATTTTTGGTGCTTCAGCCCCCCCAATTGTCTGAGGGGCAGCAACCCGGTCCCCGGCTCAAAAAGGTTGCCTACCCCTGCCCTAGCAGCCTTCTATGCCACTAAAAAGCTGCTCTGGAGAGTTTCAGCCATTTGGGAAAATGTTTGGGGACACAAAAGGAAGAGTGTGAGCTTCCCCTCTTTCGCTTCATGCTGACAGTGTTGCAGTCCAAACAAGTTTTTAAAAGAATATTGTTTGTTTGTTTGTTTGTTTGTTTGTTTGTTTGTTTGTTTGTTTGTTTTAAAAGACAAAAGCAGTTCCATCAGCACCAGAGTGGACACTGGTGGATCCACCCCTAACATAGAACTAGATAAAAAGAAAAAGATAAATTGAGGGCCTTTCCATACTACAATTATAGCACTCTGGTTCCACTTTAGCTGCCAGTCTTGAATCCTATGGAATTCTGGGATCTGCAGATTCGGGGAAAATGTTTAGTAGTCTCAGACAGAAAGCTCTAGTGGCTCACCGAATTACAAGCTCAGAATTCCATAGGCGTTTGCCATAGCAGTTGAAACAGAATACAGTGCTACAATTGTGTTGTGCAAAAGGGTCCTTTGGCTTGAACTTTAACTTATTTGCTTCACTCACAGGAGCTTCTATTAAGAGAAGGTCAGTTGCACTTGCTGATGGCACATCCAGGAGAGTAATTCTCCTACCATGAGTGGAACAAAAAGAAAATTAAGACCCAAGGGCTTAGTTAGCAAGAAAATCAGATAGACCTTTGTCTCTCGTATGATTAAATACAATTGGCATTTTTAGATCCTCTAGCTACAAAACACAGGCAATAAAGAAATTAATGAAGTAAGCCAGTGTTGACACTATCTACCAACAGATCTTCCCCTGTACACATACGTAAGCAGAAAATTAAAGACTTTTTTTCTGAGGAAGAATAAAGTTCTTATTGACTATCAACAGGAATAGAAATACTCTGCAACAAAATGAGCACTTTCTCAGCTTCTACCAATGGTTTTCAGTTTAGATCCATCTCTGTTAATGGGAATGTTAATAATCAATATTACAGGGAGCTACTTATTACTTTTATACTCCCCTTTCCTCCAAGAAGATCCAGTTGGTATACATGCTTTTTCCATCTCCCCCACTTTTATTCTCACAACAACCTTGGACGTTATCACACGGGGGCAAATCTACTGGTTAATCCACACAAATC
>CM034703.1:99755200-99790167 GCA_020142125.1 Phrynosoma platyrhinos
CATTTCCACTTTATTATCGCTTTCTGGCCCACGTGTCATAACGTCCCTTGTGTGGTAGGTTAGGCTGAAAAATAGAGCATTTTGTATTTATCCTACATCTGATATCATCAACAGCTTGTGTCTCCAAACATCTGAGCCAGGAGAATTCAAAGTATAGAAATAAATATACTTTATATTTATATTAACCCACCAATACTATTTAATAACGTTTAAATTGTTATGGCCAAGCATTACTGTGTCATGAGCCTATGTAACCAAGGACACCAAATAAAAGGCAAGTGTGGAGTTTAAAAGGAGCAGTTATTGACAGCGATCTGAACACATTCCATATCACATAGTGGCCCTTAAGATCCTGAAGAATGGAAACTACTTAAATTACACACAGTCAAACAATCAGAATGAACTGAAAGCATGGTTTACCAACTCATAATGGTAAAGGTGTCCCTCTACAGCAGAAGTAGGCAACCTTTCCCCTTTAAGGGCCAAGGGACTTCAGCTCCCAGAAGCCTCAGCCATGTTGGCCAATAGTCCCATGCTGGCCAATAGCTCCTGGGATTCTGGGAGCTGAAGTCCCTCAGCCCTTAAAGGGGAAAGGTTGCCTACCCCTGCAGTCAGATATGAAAGTCAGAAAAATTCCTTCGAAACTTGCAACACCTAAATAACTGCTTTTCCTTATAAGAACTCACCTCCATTTTAAGAGTCTACTCTGAGAGCCTAAATATCCTAAGAGCACCGAATCCCATCTGATTGCTGAAACTAAGCAGGGTCAACTCTGCTTAGTACTTAGATGGGTGACTGCCACTGAAAACCTGGTGTTGTGGGCTATATTTCAGAGTAAGGACCTGACAAAACCATTTCTGAGTATTCCTTGCCTAAGGAAACCCTATGAAATTCATGGGGTTGCCAAAATCACCAAGCAACCTGAAGGCACGCAGGCAGACAGGCGCACACACTCATACACTACTCTGAGACCCAGGTATCAGGGGTAGGCAACTTTTCCCCTTTAAGGGCCGAGGGACTTCAGCTCCCAGAAGCCTCAGACATGTTGGCCAATAGCTCCTGGGATTCTGGGAGCTGAAGTCCCTCGGCCCTTAAAGGGGAAAGGTTGCCTACCCCTGCCCTGTATCATCGGAAATAGAATGAAAGGTGTGTTCTCCACAGTGAGCCACTGGTGCTTTGAACTCCTCCGTCCTGGGAAGTGTATTTTGTACCCTCGCTGTTGCTTCCCTCCCTCTGTGCCAGGCAAATAAAATGTTCCAGAGGATATTTGAGGCCCTCTCTGGGTTAGAAGAGCTCTCCTTCCCTGCTGCACTGCTGCGTTTTTGTCTTTGCCGCTGCTCAGTTCTTTAATTACTTCTGATTAACTGTTTCTGCAAAATTACGTCTTTGTTGATGTTTCTTTATGTACTTCACTTTAATGTTACCTATCCTGAAGAGCCTCTGGCTCCAAAGGTGGAATAAAAACATTTTAAAAATGAATAAATAAAACAAAATGTTGTTTGAGCTGCTGTTGTTTTTTAAAGGAAGAAAAAAAATTTAGGCTTTTCAAGACTGACACTTTCTTCAGAATACATAGTTCTCCATTTATTGTTTAGCAGTCTGCATAAATACCAGTTTACAAGACTTAATAGAAAGTCTTCAAAGAAATCAGCAAAATTTCAACTTTAGTTATTCAATATACTTTTTAAGATAAAGCCATTCAACGAGTCAAAGAAGGGGAAGAGTTTCCTACTTCACAGTATCTCCTTTGTTTCAGATGCCCTATAGTTGAGTCAGAAGTCGCTAAATAGTTAATCTTCAGCAACTGCTTGAGGAAGAACACTAGTGGCTCACTGCCCATCATTCTTTTAGACAGAGCTTGTTTATAAAAAAAAAAAAAAGCAGGGCAGCTTGTCCAGCTCAGCAGTCAACTGATTATACTAGGGAACTCAATGGGGCTCCCAGCCAACCCCTGAGATTGCTGCCAGCCCCTTGGGTATTCAAAGGCCAAGTTCCAATGTGGTTTTTCTTCTGCCAGAATCACATGATGTCAGTGCTATTTTCTCCTGACCAGAATAACCAGTCATTCAGGTTGCAGCAAATGATATGCAAACAAACTATCAGTTCAACAAGTCTTGCACTTAACTTCGAGAGGTTACACACACAAAAGGTGCTGCATATATATATATATATATATATATATATATATATATATATATATATATATATTTCCATCCTGTGTTTGGGGGAGGAAGTCTCTTGAAGCCTCCTTAGTACTAACCAGGTTTAGGCTAACACTGCGAGAACTATGAATAAATCCTGCTATGAAGAACAAATCATCTTAGAATTTTGTAAGGGCCACAACGTAAACGATCACTCAATCTGAAAGAACTGAAAAACCAGTAAAACAAACATATGGAGTCAGTGGCACATATCTTATGAAGAGCAATGTGTGCCAAACAGAAATGAACTGCACGTTTTGCCGTCCGTTTCAGTGCTCCTAATCTGACAGGGAGCAAATCCCTTACAACATGCCAAATTACAAAAATCCCACAAACTTTTTCTACATGGGCTGCTCTTGAAGATCACACAAAAGTTCTAGATACTGCATTGTGGGCCAGCTAAACTGCTCACAGGAACCACACAGAAACCCTATGACAACTGCTTTAAGGGAACTGCAGCTATTACCAATATATTTCTGGTGTTGGTGTCTGGGTACTGTCATCATGGGGAGCAGTACAGTACATATGGCCCAAAACCCAACACAGAAATCATCCAGTTTGAGATCACTTTAACTGCCCAGGCTCAATGCTAGAGAATTCTGGGAACCATAGTTTTCTGAGGCATTTAGCCTTCCCCATCAGAGCTCTGGTGTCACTTCCTAGCAGTTAAAGTGGTCTCAAAGTGGATTATTTCTGCAGTGTGTTTTGGGTCACAGAGCCCCAGAAGTGGTTTTTCTCAACTGTAACATGCTGGCTTCACCTTGAAAACTCAACCAACACTGAAACCGTCCTTATGTCAGTACATGGTTATCAGCCAGGCATTTGCACCCTATTGATATCATGGCTTTAATTCCAATTTATTCGTTTTCTGGTTTTGCTCTCTGTTCAGTTATTTAGATGGTTTATTATTAAACAGCTGAAAGTGTTTTAAATTGCTTTCAACTGATTTATAGTGGTTTCAGGTGAATTTATTCATAGTACCCCACAACTGATGCGGTGTGAGTTAGAAATAAACATGCATTAGCAAAAACATTTGAAATGGAATGTAACCAAAATCTGAACTAAAGGAGCAAGTGGATCTTCAACACAGCAAGATACTTCAAATGGTCCTCTAATGACCAAAACACACTGCAGAAATAATCCAGTTTGAGACTGATTTAACTGCCCTGGCTCAATGCTATGGAATTCTGGGAACTGTAGTTCTGTAAGACGTTTAGCCTTCTCTGGGCCAAAGCAGATGGGCCAAATAAAGTGGCTTCTGGTCACTCCTGGAGCAGGGTGTGAAGATGACACATGCCCCCAGAGCAGCTGGAAGCCACTCTGAGGCCACCAGAAAAAGAAGTGGGAAAAGTCTGCTCTTTGTCAGTAGCCAATTCAGCACTGCAGTAGCCCAGTCACCACAGTCCCACACCAATTGGGGTCCGATTGGGCCTGGAGCAGCCAGAGGTTGCTCCAAGCCACCTGTCTGTGCTTCACCTCTCTGTCAGAGAGCTCTGGTCGCACAATAAACTACAGTTCCCAGGATTCTCTAGCAATGAGCCAGAGCAGTTAAGGTAGTGTCAAACTGGATTATTTCTGCAATGTGTTTTGGATCTAAGACTCAGTGGAATTTAGTAAATTCTCTCATTGTCCATGCCTCATCAGTGCAGAATGACTGGTTGAAAGAGGGGAAATCCGACCATGTTCCACCTCCTTATCATTACAATATAAGCAGTTGTGTAATAAGACACATGCTCATTTGTTTGGCGGTATTAAAGACCAATAGATTAGTATTATTCTGTTCCCATGCACTTCCTATTTCTCTAATAATTCTACAGCAAGAGCAAAACATCTACTCTTTTCTAATGCATTTTAGAGCAAGCCAAAGTGCTGCCAGCCAAAAGCACTGTGCAGTTATTAATTTCAGTAGAATTTAAACTTCACAATCTAAACAAGTTTGTTTCCTACTTAGAAATCTTGTTGTGAGAAAGTCTGAAAATCTTTCGTGTTAATGCCATACTACTAATAAACTATAATAATAACCTAAACTATAATTTTAAAGCATTTATTAATTACATTATTGATAGCATTCTGATGTCACTGTGCATGTCTGTTAGTGAAACTGAAGAAGCTGGCTGATAAATGTAAAATATACTGACTTTTCATCTCAAAATGACTTGCTGCTCTCCTCTGTGATTGTGCCAGATGAGTGATCTTTAGTATGTTTGGGAATCCCCCCCACTGGCAAAGTTCTAGTGGACTTGGCTCCATCCACACAGGAAGGGATTCAGGAAAGACTAGATTGCAACAGATAAAAATAATAGAGATAAATTTACGGGCACACCCTGTGGGCCAGTTTCTTTGGAGGGCAGATCCAAATCTGACCATACATCACATTAGGCTGTATTCATTGATGACTTTCATGAAAGGAATGCACTTTCATCGAGTCAAAGTAGGGCACTCAATTTTCACTGATCAATATACCCATTCCAAATCCTACTCCAGAGAGCTAAGGGATCTATTAGCATACTTTGGCTACAATAGTGAGAAAGAGTTGGCAGAAAGTAGGTGCTCAAACTTACATGGGCATAAGAGTTTAAGAACTTTCTGTTAGTGCAAAATACTATTGGGACAAAATCCATCAGATACAGTAATAATCACAGGCCTCGAGCAGGCAAGCTGAAAACACTGCAGCAGGGCCTGATGTGCTCATTTTCTACATGAAGTAAGTTATTTTTTTCCTTAAAAAATGATAAATGTTCATGACTTCCATTTTAAAAAAGCAATAAAATATTCCTCCTCCCTTTGCAGTTACAAAAAAAAAACATCCTTTTTTTTTTTACATCAGCGTCTCATGGACATATCAATTTATCTAGGACAGAGACACAGTTAGATCTCAAAAGGTGTGGGTCCAGTTTTTCTGTCTCCCTCTAAAACATATCAACCAAGCAATAAGATGCACACCTGTCACTTTACCACCATCACTCTTCTTCCCTTTCATGATTTTATACCATCTTTGCTAGACAAGGAAACCAGTAGGCTTTGAAAACTAGGGTGGTGCATTATATTCCTTTAACTGGCCTAATAAAAGTATTACTACATTGTGTGCTTTGGATTTTTGATACCTAATGAATATATGTTTGCAAAGTTGAAAATCCAAGTTTAGGAATTCTTGATAAAATTCCTGGTCCTCTCATAGACATTTTAATACTATATGTCTAAATCAAACTATGTAGAATAAAAAATTTTCTCATTTTTCATGCACATTAATAAAGTGATCTTGGAAGTAAGAATACACCGTTCTCATTTTTTCCATTTGTTAGGATACAGCTACCAGTACTAATCAACTCCCTGAACCATATGGCTATCATTTGACCATTTTTGCCTTGTGTTAAGTGTCCTTAGGTGCCATCTCTGAAATATTATTAAATATGGGCACGATACTAAGGGTTAATTGCTAGGATCCAGATTTTCCCCCCACTTACCTGTGATTATAACCCTTGAACAATAAAAAAGATACGCAGTGATACAATCTGCCTAAGGGAGAACAATAATTATTTTGTAACAATGTAAAAACTGTTACTGTGTTTACTGCTTTAAAATATTAAACAGATTCTTTTTCCTAAAGATATTATGGTATCCTTAACACAAGATGACCACAATTTTGGAAGAAACTATTAGTCAAATTATTTATATTTCTAGGTTAATCTCAATATGATTGCAGTTCTCTCCATACATATTTTAAGTGGGTTCCTTAGAACAGACAGAAGAAAAACAGCATATACATTCTACAGCATCTCCCCAAGTCTGTTTAGAAACCACAAAGCTGCAACTTTTCAATTAGTCAAAGACAATGGGATGAAACCTTAAACTGGTCACTCCCTCAGGCACAGCAAATCAGAGAAAGGAAAATGCAAGTGACCTTGAAATAATGAGAAGGCTGGATCAAGGGATACATTTGTTCTCTTGCTTGGTAGTTTATTCTAACATAGCACAAAACTTTTGACTACAGCATTTAGTTTTACATAACAATACCACCCACAAATTCCCGAGAGGGTCTGGACAACACTGTGCTAGGCAATGGATAAGTGACAGCCTAAAGCACAGCCACCTGTCACTTATCTGTCACAACTATCAAGAAAGAATATGTGGCAAAAACATCTGTTATTAAAATCTTTGCAAACTGTCCCAACAACTCTGGTTCAACAGTAAAACAAAAAAAAAGGAAAGCAAAAGGGGAAAAGAATGAAATGATAAAATGAAAGACATATGTATAGTATTATGCCTAAGAAAGGGAAAGGAAATGCATAAATACAGGCCTGAAGATAACCAGCTGGTTAACTGAACTGCCAGGAAAAAAATGGAAGGGGGGAGCTGAGAGCAACAATGCACTGCAAAAGAGAACATGCATTAACATTAAATTGAGTTGCCTTAAGAAAAGCATCATTTCCAAAATACTAAGACCCAATTTACAGTTATATGCCAGACACTTTTTATCCTCCAGGCAAACCCTCTTTACATGGAGTACAATACGGGGGCCATGGAGATGATGAATCAGCACTATATGAAATGCACAATCACACCAACACTTTCTTGCTATTATGGCAGCTGGGAGATGTGTACTGGTTCTCACAGACTGTTGACAAACTACACTACCCCAGCTACAGAACACCTGGAGATACATCCACCAAGATCCTAGCAATACAATCTTACATGCAGCGAAGAGGTACAAAGGCAAATGATGGAGCAATCGACTCCAATTTGAGGCTGGATTCTAAAACTGCTCCAGCATTATGGTTCCCAGATTCTTTTAGACTGGCTTGTTGTTGTTTGCTTTCAAGTTGCTTCTGACTTATGGCAGGGGTAGGCAACCTTTCCCCTTTAAGGGCCGAGGGACTTCAGCTCCCAGAAGCCTCAGCCATGTTGGCCAATAGTCCCATGTTGGCCAATAGCTCCTGGGATTCTGGGTGCTGAAGTCCCTCGGCCCTTAAAGGGGAAAGGTTGCCTACCCCTGACTTATGGTGACCCCATGGCAACCCTATCATAGGGTTTTCTTGGCAAGGTTTGTCAGAGAGGATTTACTATTGCCTTCCTCTGAGGCTGAGAGAGTGTGACTTGCCCAAGGTCACCCAGTGGGCTTCATAGCCTAGTGGGGATCAAACCCTGGTCTCCAGAATCATAGTTCAGCACTCAAACTACTATGCTACGCTGGCTCTCTGTCTAACACATCAGGTTCCTGCTATGACATGCTGCTTGGAATTAATATTAAAACTATTTAACAACAACAGAAAGAAACTCAGAAATGGGGGACAGAGAGTGTACTGCATAATGATTGTTAATGAAATAATTTAGCAATGCCTGCTTGGGGTGTTTAATGATGTTCAGGAGAAGAAGGAACCAGCTTCTGCATGAACTCCCCCCTCCCCACGCCATAATGGGCCATTTCAAATTAGTGTCTTACTGTAAGAGGACATTTTGTCAGGCAGGTAATCTGCTTCCCGATTAAGAACATTTACTTTCTTCCTGCTGGATTGTTCCCACAGATACCAACACAATGCAACCTCTGCAATTAGTTTTCACAGGTGGCTGTTTTGCCTCCAGTAAAACTGCTTTCTTTCTCCTCCTGCAAGTCATAGCAAAGCAAATGTATATTAAAAACATTTCAGATATGAAATAAACACTTTCATAAAAGCAGCTGTGATGCAATGCATCATTTCTGTATGACCTGAGTTATGGAATGAACTTTAGTTGCCAGGATCAAAGCAGGAGGAAGGGAGGGAGGGTTGGTTTTGGAGGTGCTGGCGCTCAGAATAGCACAGCAGTTAGGTAAGTTCAAAGTCTTTAGGAGTCAGAACCAGCCAAGTTAAAAATACTTGGGTTTTTTTCCCTCTGTTCTCTGCTGGTCATTCTAACAAGCCAGACTTGTCAAATCAAGCCATCTTACATTAGCACTGCTAAATTAAAGCATATTTGATGGGGGGGGGGCGCTGCCCACCTCATTTCATGAAGCCAACAAGGGCTTTCCAAAAAGAAGTGGGGAAAGGATGTTTAAATTGCTGCAGATTGAATAAATAAGAGTTGTGCTCTTAAATAAATGGTCTTTCTTCTGATATTAAAGATCTTCATTCCAAGAGGGGGGGGGGGGGAAATACCACAGCAACATAGATCTCCTCAACTAAACATCTGTTAAAACTGTTTGTAGGTCAAGGGACTCACACAGTTAAACACTGGGGGTCCAGCCTTAACTTTTTTCCCAAGGTCTTTCAGGAGTGTACATGTCCGAATCCAACCACATCGCTAAAACATCTGGCAAGCTCATCTCTAAAAATAAACTATTTCTTTAAATCTGCATTGAAAATTTGTGTTCTACAAATTGGTTTTAGCCAAGAGTATAAATACAGGAAACATCTCCTTGGTATCTTTTAGTTGATTAAAATTATTGATTAGCTAATATGCAGGAATCAGTTCCTAAATGGGCTCAGAAAAAAAGCTTAGAAAAATCCAGGTTATTTCCAAGTCCAAGTATTTCATCATGCCCTTCCTCAACCCTTCTTTCTGCAGCAACATCTGATTCTGTTGACGGTCCACTAGAGATAGTGATGTCTTTTTCCCCTTTTGTTCCCCCCCCCCCGACCTCTTTTGCTGTTTTTGATCTCCGTCTTCCTCACCCCTACCCAAGCACTTGGAATACTTGTGATCTTGATGCCTAGACAGCTGCCCAGGTAACTGCCAACTCCAAGCTCATTGTTCCAGATGTCGTATGTGGAGAAGGGAGAAAGGAGAGACAGATACAGTTTTCCTTCTTTGTCAGAGTGTGAATACAAGGAAAGAAATGATTCTGTTCCAACTCAGATTAATGCAGTTTGACAACACTTTACCTGCCATGTCTCAAATGCTATGGAATCCTAGGATTTGTTGTTTTTTGTGGCACCAAAGCACCCTGACAGGGAAGGCTAAATATCTCACAGAACTACAAGTCCCAGAATTCCATAGCACTGAGCCATGGCAGTTAAAGAGGTGTCAAACTGTATTCATTCTACCATGCAGATGCAGCCCAAGAATAGTAGAAGAACCTAGGTGTCATAATGGTCACAACATTATTTAGGTGAACAGCATGAGTTATCAAAGTCAGAGTTCTAAGTGAATTTTAAAAACTGACAACATCTTTGCACTTCTGTTTTAGGAAACCTTTACAAATAGAGAAGGGGAAGAGCATTTGTTAATGTGTTAATAGGGAAGGCATTTGCTAAAATAAAAAAATAAAGATTTTAAGATGTTAAAACTCTGCAAGTAGCATGTGAAAAGATTATTCTGATTCAGACCTTGTCTGATATTTTATTTTACACTGAGCAGTTTATTTTCCATCTACTAGAAATGCTTATTACTGAAGACTCTGGATGGCATCCTGTTCAGTAATTATGATTCCATAAACCTAACTTACAACATCACAATTATTCTAATTCACATTTTCAATTGTTACAGGACTGTAATGACCAAAGTCTCATTTGTAACCAATCATGTTGTATCATGATATGTTCAAGGTATGAAGGCTTCAGTTAAGTAATTTTGGCTTCCAGGGATAGTTCGCTTCCAGGGAGTTAATTTGCTCTCAGATCCATTTATTTTTGTATGGCATTTAATCTGTACAACCTTTAACAAGGTATATCAGTAATTCAAGCTATCAAACTCTGGTAAAAGAGTATGAACATGGAGTATGCAAAGGACTGGTTAGCGGGGGAATTCCTTTTGTAGGTGGGATTATAGTAGGATGAATAGAGGAAAAAAAAGAGCAGGCGTCCAGCCCTTTTAATAGCTGTGTAGAAGAGGCAATATGTAACTTGCATTCCATTCAATCTGCACCTCCTGAAAGGCTCTCCTTTACACACCTCTTAAACAGGTTTTCCTGTACTTCATGCAGCAACTTTAGATCATGCACGGGCAGACTTAAGGCATGCAAAATCTACTTAGTTTATTTACTACTACCCTGAGATCTACTAACTGAAGTCAGATATACAGCTCAAACAGATGCACAGAAAATTAAAGTGTTTCTGAGCACCTGCTATGCCCAAGAAACAGTAATCAATGTCAGAACACAAGTTCTTTCGTATAAAAATCAACTTCTGGTTTAGTCTCAAGTTCTCTTTCGCAGAAAATTAATAGGGAGGAGGGGCAAAAACTATTGTTTGTAGCATTTGTTGACAACTTACAATGTCCCCCCCCCCATGTTATTTATAACCATGTTATTCATTTAACAATCTACTTTTGTCCCAGAACAGGATTTAATAAACAATAAATAAAAACACATAAAACATTAACTATACAAATAAAACATTTTGGAGTCAGAAAGCCTTGCCAATCTATTACTAGAGCTAGAAATCTAACAGCAGGTTGTGATCAGCTCACCTCTAACTTAAACTATGAAATTTGTGAGTAAATGTGGACCCCTTATTCCTCCTGGCTTTTCTGGTGGTGTCTGGAAGTGAGACTATTAGACAATTTCACTAACTCTGCTCACTAATGGATGACAGTTTGTTCATACCCTGGTAACCTTAAGATTCATCTACTGTAATACTTTCCAGATTGAACTGGTTTTCACAGTACAGGTGTACACTCCAGGTACATCTGTATATCATTATTCCCTCTAATAGCTGGTGAGGGTCAACACAGATTAAGCCAAAACAGGCAGCTGACAAACAAGAGGTATTGGACACTATTGCTGATAATATGAGAGGAAAATGCCTTTTACAAACTGAATATACTTAATAGCCACAGAATGTTGGGTGTTAGTGAGAAAAGAAAAATGGAAGGGGTGAAGGAAGCAGCTTGGAGGAGGGCTGGCACATTGAATGGGAGCACTCCTGTTAGGAGGTAAGGGTACACTGAAACGTTTTGCTACTGGTCCCAAGTATTCCCATAAATAAAAAGCTTCAAAGGCCTTATGACAATCACTCAGAAAAAAATTGGACTTTCACACACTACTGAGCATGCTGAGGTAAAAGTCAGGATAATCAGAAGAAAAAAAGGAAAGGGCTCCTGGACCTTTCACAGCTACACAGAAGTAATTTCATCAGGAGCAGATATATCTGGTAAAATACGGTACACTTTTTAATATAACAAATGTGCAGGACACCCATCCCCATTTTGACCTTCTCAATGCAAATACAGACCACATAATTCTCCCTCCCTTGCATTTGCTAACATGACATTCTCTACCTTACGTTCTTTCTCTGGTCGCTTTCTGCCAGAGAAGAATTGAGGTGGCTGCCTTTGACCACCCCAGGAAGAAGTGCCCTTGATGGAGACATCATTAAGAGATGGTTGCCAGAGGGAGAGATCTATCAAAACATTTCTGATCCACTACAACATTTTATTGCACAGCACATATGTCTTAATGTATTTTTGTATGTATATGTATTAACAACTATTGTAGATCACTTGTGTCAAATTACTGGAGAAGTTTATGGTTTACTTCTGGAGCCAATTCATTATGTTGGATTTCACCTTCTATATTTCCATGCCGTTGATCTCTATTTCAGGAAGCTGTTTCAGGATTATGCAGGAAAAACCCTCCCCTCTGTGAGCTTTCTAGGGATTTAAGAGTTTCACAACAACCAGTATCTGCTCCAAGTCCTAACTTTACCACACACACCCCAAAAGGGGGGGGGGAGTGATTTCTTGCAGGAGAAGGACCTCTTTGCATTTAATTTGAAACTGAGAAATGCTACCCCTTTACATTCTTCTTTGATTTCTTTTCAGATATATGCTCTTTTTGAGTTATTAATTTCATCAGACTTTCAAAGCCTAGGTGAATTCAGTTGGAAATATTAGATCCTCTAAATGTTTGAAACTGTTTGAAATGTTTATATTGTTTTGTTATCTGCAAATTATGTGTATAAAAACTAACAAATGTTAAAAATTCTGCAGTAATAAATACAACAGTAAAACAAAACAGTATATATACTGATATACTAATAATCAATAAATCATCATCAAGATCATATTTTGAAAGTGCTGCTCCCTTTAGTATGTTTTAGGATTTCTTGCAGTGTTCAGGATAAGCAGTAAGAAACATCTCCAAGTCACCTATAATGTATAAACTTCATTTTTTAATTTTATTCCCCTACCAAAATGAAAGAAATATTCCACAGATTTTTAAAAAACTGATAGCCCATCATCATCATCATCATCACTCACACACACACACACACCCCGAATTTAAAACCCATGGGTCACTGGCTTGAGAATATAAAGATTAATGGTATGAAAGAAATCAAAAGAGAAAGGAAGACAGAGAGACATTTTTGTTGAAAGCCATAGTTCACATAGAGGGAGAAACATACGGAGGGCAGCAAGCATATCAGCTTGGTTTTCAGCCCCGTCTACTAGTCTCTCTTGAACATAATTCCACTGTTCCCCACCCCCCAACTCCAATCATAACAAATTAGTCTAACACTTGATATTTGTCATATCTTAATAAGGAAGAAAAGCCTCAACAGAAAAAAAATTAAATCAGGAGGTGACAGGAAACAAAACACCATTTTGTCTTGAATTTGCACAGCCTAATTTATAGTAATACAACAGAACCTACGAGTTCTGGTAAATGTCAGAGCAGCAGCACTCATTACATATGTTGATAGGTATGAACCAAACTCTCTGTAGGCCTTTCAAAAATTGCACACAGCCGATTTAATGCAAACCAGAAGTCTCTGGCTGCTGGATGAACATTCAGATTCGTTCCCCTATGGATATCAAGAGGAGGGGGCTTTTTTCACTCCTCATTTATTTACAGTTGAAGGGTGGGTCTTTCAAGAGTGAGCACAAGGCCAACTAACTATGGATCTGGTTTGTGGGAAGACACCTCCCACTTCCACAAAATTCTCCAACCACGGCAGAGAAAGCATCTTGGTTTGTATGTAACCTCTTCCCCCACCTAGCATCTGCCTTGCCCAATCTCGTCTGGGACAGCTCCAATAACAACATCTGCTTGGCAGCTTTTCAAACCCATGGATAGTTATCTAACTGAGGCTTTTGTGCTGCACTGTTTATTCTGTGTGAAGAAATGCCTCTTTAGTTGAAAGAGTACTTTAGAAAAGCTGTGCAGTTATTAGCAAGTGAAGCACAAGGCTAATAACCCCCACCTGCTCATCAAATTAATTATGACATCTGAGTCATTATAGCTCAGAAAGAACACACAACTGCAAACTTGTCACAAGCAACAAATATACTGTATGCTAGAAACAAAAAATATATTTTTTGTTTTTTTATATTTGTAACTTTTTTACTTTGTACAGCGCTGTGTATAATTACAGCGCTCTAGAAATAAAGTTTAATAATAATAATAATAATAATAATAATAATAATAATAATAATAATAATAATAACAAAAAATAAATTAAAACCAGCAGCGGATAGTGACCTTCCGCATTTTTTAAAAAAAAATGTCTTTTTTTAAAAAAACGTTTTTTAAAAAATATATATTATTTATTTTCCAACAATGTCTCAGTATAATTGGATATGGGGGAATGAATAATTGAAACACAAGAATTGGAAGAAACCTCAAGGGCCTCAAGGGTAGAAGTTGAAACTATAATGCTGCAAAACTTCAGTAAAAGGTAAGAACCAGTACGTATCTAGATGTCTTGTGCTACATTAGCTATCAAACAAGCTGCATTCCACAGCTCTAGCAGACAAGAAACAATTTCAATCACAAAACACAAGATTCAGCTGAAATGCAACATTAAACAGCATTCTGGCTTGTTCTACTTACAAATGTGCTTTATAATTATTTGCAGTTAAGGTATGCATTTGCAATATTTTATGGCTATCCTTTCAAAATGGTACTGTATATACTTGACTATAAGTCGATCCCATGTATAAGTCAAGGGTAAGTTTTGGAGCCAAAATTATGGATTTTAGAATAACCCGTCAATAAGTCAAGGGTAAAACTTGGACACTCCCTCAGTGTGTGTATGTGTGCATAAGAGAGAGAGGCGGGGGACTCCTAAAGAAGCAATCAATCACCCATCACTTAGCGTTCATTCCTGCATGAGAGACAGAGAAAGGAGGTGTGTGTATGCAAGCGCATGCAAGAAGAACACTGAAAGTAGGAGCAATAACCCACCACCAGCTCTGCTTCCCCAACAGCAGAGGAGAGAGGGAAAACTGCTCTACCTACCACAAGGGTGGAGAAATCTGAAAGAGTTGCCATCATATTACCATATTAACCTGTATATAAGTCAACCCAGGGTTTTGGGGTCATTTTTGGATCATAAATTTGTCAACTTATAGATGAGTTTTCACGGACTTGGAGGCCATGTCCCTTTGCCATTCACAAGCAGTGAACTAAGGGGGACAAAATGGGGCACACGCATGCCCACAGGCACCCACAGGAGCATGCCACCATTCAAGCCAATTAGGCTTGCATATTGGCAAATTTCCATTTTCGCGGTGGGATCTGGAATGGATCCCCCACAAAAACGGAGGGGCGACTGTATACGGTATTTTTTAATGCTATAAAAGAGACAAATGTGTGTTCATTTCTACATATCTGAATTCTGAAAAGTTACACCATGTACTGAATTTTTCACTTCAAATTAAAAGTGAAGAGTAAGATGACAAGCAATACAACCAAGCTGCTGGTTATTAATGAGCTGTAGTGGATAATTGTCATTACTCACTGTTCTTTGTTTTAGAATAGGTATTCCCAAACTTCCTACCCAACACTAACCTTAGAAGGTGAAAAATGACTTGAGTCCTACTACGAAATGGTAGTGTAATGTTGATTAAGTAACAAAATGGCAGCACAGGGTTTCATAATCACCAGGTATTGTTCTCCTTTGTATTCCCCTCCCCTCCCAGGTGGTACAAAATGAAATAATGAATTAACTAGTCATCAGCTTTATATCCTTTCACAATACCCAGAACCCAGAATCAGCTGCCGAAGGTAGCCATCTCATTCTGACTCCACACCTTTGTTTGTTTGTTTTAACTAACATAAAACCTAGAAAGTATCTGACAGCATCACGTACGGTTTAGTTCTTTGGGTGATTTCAGAGTTTGTGTTTAAATACTGTAGCATAGTAGGTCATGTGTAGACAGCCACTCGGTTTCTTCTGTTGTTAACTACAATCAGCCTTCCACTTTTGTGGAGGTTAGGGGTACATGTCCCTGCAAAAATGGAAAAACCTCGAGTAAGTGGGGGAAGGTAGGAGAGGTGTGTGCATGCGCGCTCCTCCTCCTGCCCCCATCCTTTAGCCAGCTGAGGGAAGCCGACTAAAGGACAGGAGGAGGAAGAGGAGGGCACATGCACCTTTCCCAGCTCCTCCCTCCCTCCTGTGCTTCCCCCCCAGGGGAAAAGCCTGGGAAAGAGGAGGAGGAATGTGTGTGTTCATGTGTGCGTGAGCACGAGGCAGCAACCAAGCAAATAAGCAAAACCACGAGTGTCTAAGCTGCAAATGTCAAGGAACAACTGTACAATGATTTCTTCTACTGGTAACAAACCCAACAGAAACTGTTGGGTTTGGGGTGGTGTTTAAGAACACCAGCTGCAGTTTAAGTCAACAGGTGCCACCATTAGCTCCAGCTTTTCTCATGTACTATGCCCCAGTTATCCTGAATTCTTGTAGGAACACCATCATAATAGGAGTATGACAAGGCAACAAATGAAAAGGGAGCTGCTAATTTGCAGCTTGTCCCATGCTATAATGACCACCTGGCTGGGATTTGCTGCTGGCTGTATCCCTTTTCCAACTTGGTCAGGAACTGCAGCAACAGAATAATTTGGCAGAGAATGATGGGAGCTCCACAACTAGCTGGGATGCTGATAATACTGAGGCTCTGGCTGCTTGCTGTGTCTCCATGTTGTTTGTCCTTCCCTTCCACTTGTTCCACCCTCTTCCTCCTCCCAGATTCCTGGGGCACGTGTCGCAGCAAGATGAAGAGGGAAAGGCCAGCCACTGCTTGCCAAAACACCTAGCTTGCTGGGAGAATGCCACTGCCTGAAGTTTGAGAAACACTGCCTTAGAACATGTTTTATATTTAAATGAGACTAGTCACCACACTTTGCAAATAAAACATCATAGCAGCTTCTCATTAAAAATTTTGCAGGGACTAATCATAGCATGCTGTTCCTCTTTTACTTGTTACTATGTTAAGTGAGATAGGATTCTTTAAATGTCAAAACAGCTGACAGAAGCAACATCCAAGGTTTTAATGTGTTCATCTAGGATTCCATCATATTTATTTATTTAATGTATTTCTGTATCACCTCCCAGCCCACAAGAGGTCCCCAAGCAATAAACAAATAAAAATGAATTAAAACAATACAAAGATTCAAACATTCTTAAAATACATTAAAATACTTTAAAAACTCCTAAAAGCAGTCTAAAAACAATCCTAGAATCCAATTTTGCAACAATTAAATCAGCAATTTCAAGCATTGAATGCCATGCAGAACAGGACTCTTGACTGTGTGCACTGGAAGATTAATAGAGATGTGACCAGCCTAACTAGCTTGATTGGGAAGTTCCACATTCAAGGCACTGCCACAGAGAAAAGCCCTATGTGTACCCACCAACCTAATTACATGAAGTTTTGGGACATGCAACAGGGCCTCCTCTGAAGAACTCAAAATTTTGGCAGGCTCATATGGAAAGAGGTGATCTTTCAGATAACTCAGCCCGAGGTGTTGAGGGCTTTGTAGGGCAACATCAGCACCTTGAATAGAACTCAGAAGCAAATTGGAAGCCAGTGGCATTCTTACAGGACCAGTGTTATATGGTCTCTAAAATGCACACGTGACATCAGTCTGGCTGCTGCATTTTGCACTAGCTGCAGCTTCTGAACACTTTTCAAAGGCAGTCCCACGCAGAGCACATGTTGCATCTATTCATATTAAAATAAGGTATACAAACAAAAATGTTCCTTTTCAGTACATGCTTTCTTCTCCAAATTCTTTAGTAATAATTTCAACTTGTTCCTAACTAACCAGTCAGCCCTGGATGCAAAATAAACAAAAGAAATGCAGAGATGAGGGGTGAACAGGAGAAGCAGATATAGTATGGAGAACACCATTTTGATGTTGTTGATTAATAGTGAGGGAAGATAATGCCTGCATATTAAGTTCTGTAAGATACATTTAAAAAACGAAGTTACATATAATGGGATGCATGAATCCAAAGTTAGCAATATCAAGCTAAAGAAGCCTGCCACACAGGAATTCTCTGCCTCCTCCCTACTGTAGCCCTCTGTACTGCCAGGGGACAGCAGGGATGAGAGGACATAGAAATTTCCGTGCATCAGACTTCCAATGGATACCATCCAGTTTATTTTTATCTCAGGGTAGTTATGACTTCAGACTTGAACATCATGGCACCAGGAGGTCCAATGTAGAGGGAATGATTATACCCAAAGACCCACATATACCAAATTATTAAAATTATATGTACATACCCATGCAGTAAAGATATTGATATGGTGAATGCTTTTGGGATGGTAACGAAATCACCAAGATTAACAATTGAGGTTTGATCTCATATATCAACAAATAGTGAGAAGGTGCATACAACTGGGTTTTAAACATTTTAGTAGCAAAATGAGCAGTAATGTATAATTTTTCTCCATTTCAGAAAACATACAAATGCTATAGATTTATAACAGGAAACAATATCAGGCGATTCTATTACAGAGTGATGGTACTTATATACCAACAAATACAAGAGCATGGAGAGAAGGGTTAAAAGGTGGTAACTCTAGCCTTTACAAGCTATGTGGCATTCAAAGCAGACAGCTGTAACCTGAGAAATGGGCAAATATAAATGACTAAGCACATTCTGGAACTGCCAGCTTGAACAAACCATAGGTCAGATTGTTATTTGGGACAGCAACCCTAAATTTATCTCAGAAGCAATCCTGAATATGTTTGAAGCATTTAAATTTCAGATCCTACCCTCACCTGCCCAATAAATCTGGTATCCATTTCAGGACACAATTTCTCCTTTGTTCTCATAATTCTGTAATATTCAAAATGGTAACAGCTCACAAGCATCAGCTAGGAAGTGTTGTACATTTTTCTTAAATTTATTCATTAAAATAACCATGTGTAGAAAGTTCATGTGCCTTAGCTATTAAAAAAGGATTCCCACTTGTAAACACAGCAGGGGATATGGAGAGAATTAATACCACACAGCTCTAAATATTTTAAAAGTTATTTTAATGACTAGTTCCCACAAACTATGGAATACTTTTACCATAGTTTATGACAATCATGGACTCCGCACAAAAAACAAGCAAAGTATTTCACAGTGTTCATATATGCTTACGTTTCTGGCCTTTGAAGAGCTGTTAATACAGATTATTTGTGGACAGGGAGATTCATCTGGAGAGCTCAGGCAAAGAGGCTGGGGAACAAGAGCAGTGAGTATAAAAAGTGTTCAGACCCATCACTTGCCCATCACTCCTAGCTGGAATCCAACCTGCTGCTGACATTAATCCATGCTGGAGGATACAGTTCTAGCCTTATTGCATATAGTTCTGCTCATGCATACGTATGTGGAATTTACTCCATTTTATTATGCAGTCTACCTCTCTGAACTCCATTCCTAAAACTGAAGAATACTGATTCATTGTGGTGAATGTGGGACATGTGGTTACTACCCAACTTTTGCTGTAGAAGAACTATATAAAGCTTGAAACCTTTAAACTATAACATGATTAATTGGTCCAGTAGTGGATATCTTACCACTAAGTCTTAACTCTGTTTTCTATTTTGAGCCTATGCAAGGAAAGATATGCATTGTGGGAATGATACAGACATATTTTGATGAATTGTTCCCCCCCCCCCCCGCCTTTAAAGATGAATTGCTTTGGCACTATTGTCTACATACTTTTTAAGAAACCAAAGTGCATGCCAGAAAGAGTGTGAGTGTTTCATAAAGTTCTGCAGATCCTAGATCACACACAGCACACTGATTCTCATATCCACTTAATCTCAGTACACATCTCCACCCCTACTTCCTTCCCAATGGTATGCAGTCTTGAAAACAGAAATGTTCAAGTTTCCTGGAGCTAAGCTAAAGAGGAAAAGTCCCATTCCCAAGGGCTATAGCTACATGCTCTTGGCGCCCTGAAGTTGTTAACTGTAGTAAAATATAACGTGGCACTTCACCACAATTAACCACAGGGGAAACAGCCTTTTTTTCACCTTTGATGACATTTAACAGATAACACCATGAATTCCAGATGTTATCTACAAACAAAGGGTTCTGAACACCAAATGTACGCACATGTTTTGTGCTGAGAGGGAATTATACTGTGTACACAAAACAAGTAAAAAAAAGTCTCAAGACAGCATTAACTTCATTAAGAAACAAAAGTAAAACTAGGCATGGCACAGGTGTTACCAAGAATGCCTAGAATTTTGAAAAAAATCACACACATAAACAGTGCATTAAAATGTATAGAAAAACTTATGGATAACAGAATATAATTTAGAAACTTTTTAGAAAACCCTGGAAGGGACTGCCATGCCTTTTTAATGAAAGAAACATAAGCAAGCATTTTAATCAAATAGAGGTAAATAATATTAATGCTTAAATTTGATATATACCAATGAACTAATGGTTGAAAAATATCAAACTTTTGGTTTTTAATTTATTTAAATATGTTTCCTGAATATTGAATATTTAGTCTATATTCCCGCCTTTCAGGTGAAGGTACAATATCAAGGAAGTAACCAAAAATGCTCACCAGAAGAAAATCAAACCTCTCATGCCAAAAATGGCTATAGCCAATGTTCATTAAGAAGCCACAGAATGAATACTGCAGCACAGAAGTCAGAAGAAAAGCTAAACATTTGATTTAAAAGTATGATAATCAGTTAAACTGATTAACAAGATCACACCTAAGGGGGCAGGCAGATGGGTGGCTCAGAGCTGCCTCTGGCCGCTCCAGCTGCAATCAGCCCCTGATCGGTCCAGAACCACAGCAACCGGACACCATGATCCCGAAGTCGTCCACTGTTGCAGTCCTAAACAGACCGCCAGCAAGGACCAACTTTTCGGGCCAGCTTCAGGCCACCTTAGGTGGCCTCGGAGCAGCTTCTGGCTGCATTGATGGTGAGCATTGTCTGCCTGCCATGCATGCAAAGCAGCCAGATACAAATGATACAAATAAGCAATGGAACGTACCAAATACAAAGAAAACTCAACAGTGATCTCAAAAGTCTGGAACTCAGGGTCGAAACTGACGGCCCATATAGCCACAATTGGAGCTGGCTTGGGGACATGGTGCTTATGGGCATGGCGTTTATACGCACCATGCCCCCAAGCCACAGAGAAGCCAGGCCGGCAATTACACACCAGCTGGCTTCTCTCCCGCTTGGAGGTGTGGTGCTTAAGACACCACTTTCCACAGAGCCAGCTTTTTGGAGAAGGGGATGTCACAAGACCCAATGAAACTGTTTATGTTTTCCTCTTTTAAAACTATCTTTGCAACCAATTTTGAGATGTGTCAGACCACTTTTATTGATTGTTTGTAGCATGGACATTTATTCCAGGTTCAGACAAGCTTGTAAGTGAACAACAATAAGACTTTATTCGAACAACGGTTTAACAATGTTTCACTTATTCAGTTGGTATATGCACTTGTTCTTGTTACAATTTGTTACACAATTCTCTCTCAGGAGAATACCGGATCCTAAGGACCCTTAGGACTCACAACAGTCCTGAACTTCTGTTATCTATTCTAGCCACCCAGGCTCAATATATCCCGCAGGATATCAAATCCCAGTAACTCCCTCACTTGGAGTTCTATACTGGAACTAAGGGCCTATACAGACTGCCAAAAATAATCCAGCTTGAGACCACTTTAACTGTCCTGGCTCAATGCTACAGAATCATAAGGAATCAGGGAATCTGTTTGCCCTGGCCCCAATCCAGCCTAAAAGGGGTGTCTCTAAGCCATCCCTTTTGGGCTCTTTGTATCCCCCCATAGTTCACCGAATTAAGCCACAATTCAGGCATCTTTGACATTGTCCAACAACATTCTTAATGGGAAGTACAGATGTCCAGTTCTCTGATAACTTTCAGTGCAGGGAGATCCCATGTGCATGCCCACACCTGATCTTGCGCGATAAGCCCTGCAGGTTACACTGGATAGGGAGTCTGAAATCCTCACTAAGTACTGAGCTGATGTTAACTCCTCATTATATTTATTTTCCACTTCAGTCACTGGCATAAGGAAGCATTTGATATACCCCCACCCCACAAGCCGCCTCCCTATTCATAACAGCCCATGGGAACAGCTTTAGGGTTTGTGGGCTTTCTGAAAGCACCTGTATGACTATGGTTGAAAAGACTGTGGGCTCTTGGTCTGGTACATCAGACTTCTTATGTTCTTTTGTGGTATAAAAGCATATGAAGCACATGAAGGTTCATGACACATAGGCTCTTCCATTCAAAAGAACAGGTGACAAAGAACAATACATTAATACACATTTGTCACTGCTTGTATACAGATGTCAAGTATTTTTTCTTTTGATGGTTAAACCACTAATATACATAATAATTGCATAATATATACAAATAATTACATAATATATACAAATCCTAACACCCCACAACTGAGAAAGTACCTAAGTCTGCAATGGACAGAGCCTAATAGTAGATTTTATTTATTTTGTCACTACACTTTAAGTCTCAAAAGCCTTGACCATTGGTCGTGCAATGGCTTCTATAGGCTGCAGCCCAACAACTGAGGGTTGCGGCTCAATGAATTTTGGAAAAGTTCTGCCTCAGATACTTCAGTGACAGATCTGATATACCAGATAAACAATCAAGTGACAAACAATGCAAAATCCTTTACCTGTCTAATCAGATGTAAGTTTCACTGATTTCAATAGGACCTGCTCCCAAATAAATATACATATGATTGCAGTCTTGCCACATAAACTCTTACTCCCCCCAAACAACCCTGTTTTAATGACTCTAAATTAGTTGGCTGAAGAATTGTTTTAATAGCTGCTTTTAAATGCTCTATTTTTGTTATGAAAATTCCATTTTAAGCCACACTAGGGGCCCTTTCAATTGCTGAATGGTGGGATTTAAATAATTTTCAGAAATAAACAAAACCTTTGAAAACCACACCACTGTACTCCATGTTTTAAGTTTTCGTTTTACCACAAAAATATTTTGTTTACATTTACGATTTTTAGAGAAGCCTCCAAAACTGCATAGACAAAGACAAAGCTTCTGAACTTTCTAAAACAGCAAACTAAGCTACAAGAATCTATGAATTGCATGTTTGTTTGCTCAGTTTTTCTTTTAGACATGCATGCTCAATTTCCAAATGTGAAAATATTCCTTAAGAAGTAACAAAAGATCCCAACAAAGACTGTTCTGTGTTTTGATGTTTAAGATGCTTGTAGCATATAAAGTTAATGCCCTTTGTTTTCTATGTGGCATTGAGTCCACATAAATAAATGGTGAACTTGCCTACAATTTTATTGCCTTACATTTTGATAGGCTTAGCTAACTCAAGTTCAACAGTTCAGACCCAGTGTGTGGACCCAACACATTTGATTACCCATGGGAGAAAAGCAACTGCAGTTTCCAAAGAGAAATTTTGAATTTCTGCCCATTTAGTTTTGTTTTGCAGAGCAGGGTGGAACTGAGAGGGGGGAAATGCATTTGCCTTATTCCCAGCCAAGTTCAAGACCACTTTTAAATGCAAAGCTTAATTTTGCTTGTGCAATGAGTGATCCATATAAGTTAGATTTACTTAATTTAATCACTTAAAGCATTTGGGGTATTTCTCAATAACTAGATGCCTGTTTATAACAAATGCAGCCCTTCCCTCAACTTTCTACGTATATCAATTGGCTAAAAAGCAATCACATTAGGACTTGTTAGGAATGAGTATCTTCAAATCCTTTGCCCCATCTTAAGCAGTCTTTTCAATGATTCTTGGAAGAAATAGTATCCGGGAAGCTGTATATCTTTAGGACAGAAGCCACATTAGAAAGAAAAAATTCATTGCTAGTTTACTGTGAAGTGGAGTACAGTAGTTTATTCAAGGACTCTAGGAAATTATGGCTTTTCATGAGATTACATCAAAAATGGATAGAAATAAGAAATAATAGCTGTAATTAAGAGGAAGAACTATTGCTCTGACTGTGGGAAACACTTTGTGAAACATGCATTATGCATTTTGCATTTGATAAAAATAATGCAGTCTAATAGTCATCTGTCTGCCATTCAAAATTAGTATTTCGAGTGGGGTTTTTTGGCATTTTATGGTAACAAGTTTTACATCTTTTGAGTACAAGAGAGAAAGCTATCACAATAAAATTAGCACAGCAGCCTCTTGTGAGTCAGTATCTTAACGCAAAATGATCAAATCGCAAGTTCAAATGTGTGTCAGTATGCATAATTATCTGGCAGAGTATTTTAACTGCTTCAGATCTGTGTTTGAGCACACATGCACGTGCATGCACACACACATGCACACACATGCAAACATTTGAAATAATCTCCAGAAGTGTGCTGAGGCATGTTTTTGGTGTTGTGCCAAATTATGGGCTTCTGTTTTTGGCATTCAAATATGGATTAGACAGATGCACAAATATGTAGAATTTGGCAAGTAGTGACAATGGTCTAGTCTGAATTTAGTTATTTAATCTTTTCATGAGACTTGCTAGATGAAAGAATTAAGACTTATTTCATTTACCTTTACCCTTTCATAATACACACTTCATCATTTGTCAGATTAAAAGACACAGTATTTTCAGGTGTCTACACATACAGTATTATTAAATAAAAGCAGTACAGCTTTTATATTGTTACTGGTGCACAGCTTTTATCGTTATTTATAAGACAGCCACACTTCACATGTTCCTCTACAGGAATTTTTGATGGGCACTTTAATTTTTTGGTGATAAACAACTATCTAACCTGCATATATACTAGGTATTTAAAATATTAATTGAGAAAGGCACTTACAAGCATGGACCTCATAAAAGAGAACAATGGGGGCAAACATGCCTGTTCCTTAAAACTAGACATAGGTGTTAAACAAACTGGCTGCTTAGAGTGGCCAGAGGCCGCTCCAGCTCCAATCAACCCTCAAATGGCATGGGATCGCAGCAACTGGACATTGCGGTCCTGAGGCTGACCACTGCCGTGGTCCAGAAAAGACCGCTGACAAGGATCAGTTTCCCCCACTCCCCTTTGGGCTGTGTTAGCTGGTGTGGCTTCTGGCCAATCCAGGGGCGGGCGTCACCTGAACCTGCATCCCCACATCGGCCCGAAGGCAATGCTTTTTGGCCCATCTGTTTTGGGCCTAAGGTGAGGTGGGCCTCTCCCTCCCTGAAATTATCAAGAAAAATTGGACCAAGACAGTTATTTTATAGGAATTTCTGAGGGGAACTAATCACAGATTCAGACACTCCTATACAATCTGATGAATCTGGAAACCAAAAGTTACAAACCTAAACAGCACGAATAAAAACAAAGCTGAAAATTGGATGGACAATAACAATAGTCTATTATTAACTATCAATTTTTGTGTGAAAGCTATATAAAAATTAATTTCTGCAGCTGCTGGTGCTATTAAAAACATACAAATAACGAATCTTGGCTTTTCTTTGAGAACACAAAATGGCCATTAATAAATTCTAGATCACATAGAAAAGAATTCTACAGTAGTAGTAGCATAGGAATTCAATTACACATGATTAATCTGCTATCAGTAATACAATGAGTCCTCTAGTTCTGCAAAATGGCTTCTGTAATCTGAAACCCGCTGGTTCTGTGGAATTTCAAGATAAAACAGAATTCAAACCTTAGTTTATTGTTTTGTTTTGTGTGTGTGCCACATCTTCAAATGCAGAATTACAAGAAGCTACAAACTTGCAGTGTCAAACTCGATTCTTTGACAAGTTCCTTCTTACAACAAGGCTACATCTCTTGGTGGACTTTCCTATTAATCTGCAGCATAACCACTCCATTGCTGAGCATATTATCCACTTCAGTTAAAATGTAAAGTCATCCTGCCACATTTGCAGGTTAAGTATTTGCAATTGATTATTGATGGATTATATTCAGTATTTGCCACCACCTTCACTGCTGCCCTATGCCACATATAATAGGAACTTTCATAACACTGGTGTCACTGAGAGGAAATCAAACTGGTAGGGTGGCTGGGACCAGGTATGCATATGTTTCCTTGCTTGTTCAGTCACTTAGGCAGGTGGAGGAAAGCACAAGCAGGTACTGATATTTTAAGTGCTATTTAAAATAGCTGCTTCCGTCCTTTCCCTGTCATGTTATTTAATAATTTATTTGTAGCTTTAGCCAAAGTACATATATTAGAGAAGTTATGTAACAAAAATACAATACATACTTTAATGAAATATTACCTTCAATACATTAACAGTAGACAGTGTATTTTCACAAACAAAGTGAAAATATACCCAAGTAGAAAGCAAAGATACAGATCAATGTACTCAAGACTTAAATCTACTTAAAAACGTATGACCAACATGCAATGTTTCTGTAAAATATGAAGAATGTTAAAGGACGGTCTATTGGCAAATCATACACCTTTGCTGACAAATCAGATACCAAAAATCCTGTAACAAAAGGTATGCTAATACTACTTACTTTTAACTATATTTTTATTTACATTGGAAAATTAGTAGGAATATAATGCACTCAGACAGCAAGGAGGAAGGAGTTTGATTGAATTGCTTTACAGTGTGTTCTTGTGACTTTGGAAGAGAATGGCCAACACAGCTACCCATGAATGTTTTCTGTATTGTGAGATACCGCATTGTAGCTACAACAGGGGAACCAGAAAGAACAGCCTGTGGACTGAGACCTTCAATCAAGGTAAAACAATTTTTTTCTTCTTAAATTTGGACTGAAATCACATGTTTTACCTCTACATCCACCAAAATATTCCTGATGCAAAAACATGAAGACTTCTTGAGGAATCCATTGTTCTCTGCCACAAAGAGGCCTGTGGCCTCACTGGAATGGAGACATACTGGATTGCAAAAGAAGGGTCCCTGTTGAGATGCAAATGGATTTTAAATTTCCTGGACTTGGAAAATCTCCCTATAGCCACATGGCCAGAAGGAGGAAGAACCTGCCTGCAAAAGATATCCTCCCTTACCATATTCTATCTTAACTAAAGACTGAAACAACATGTAGGCATCTACCTCAAAAACTAACTTCTCCAATTGTTTTTCTCCTGTTTGGTTTGTAGCATCTTGCCTGATGAAGAAGCCCATGGAGCTTCGAAAACTTACAATAAGTATATTGTGCATTTTGGTTGGCCCATAAAGGTATCACTGATGGATTTTTGTTTGAATTTGCTAAATGGCCAACACAGCTACCCCTGAATGTTTTCTGTAGGCAGTCTGGTTATTTTATTTGAGGGTGAGAAAGCTGTCCAAATAATAGCATGTGCACAACTTTTGTGAGCATTATTTTGATATATCCACTTGACTGGCTTGTAGTTAAGCAGAAGACTTAAGAACTTGACTAAAACTAGTCTGTTAATTCTGCTAGTGGATTAAACCTCAAAGATTTGCCTGTTTCCACCATATAAAGTACTCCAGTGTATGCAAAAAATTACAATATATTTAACTTCTTTCTTTCATTGTTCACAACTCATTCTTAGAGCTGCAATATATATATATATATACATACTACCTTTCACTGTATCCCTGGTTCATGTTTTCATCAGAGAGGCAAAATTATCTCAGTGGCAGAAAATATATGAAAGCTAGTGTCAGTGTATCTGTCCTTAAATGTTTACATTGTCGGCTTGTATTCTGCTATTAACATTAGTAAATCAAATCAAATTAATTACAGTTACTAACACATCTCCCTTTTATTTTCTAAATATGTACACAGACCATAAATATATAGAATTATAGTGGTTGGACTACAACTCTAGAAACCAGGGTTGAAATCCCTGCATGACCATGGAAACTCACTGGGTGACCTTAGGTTAAGTCACACACTCTCATTCTCAAAGGAAGGCAATGGCAACCCCCATCTGAACAAGTACTGAGAGGAAAACCCCATGGCAGGGTTCGCCTTAGGGTCACCTTAAGTCAGAAATGACCTGAAAGCACACAACAATAGCAACAGGGGGTTCAGAAGAGAATCAGACTGTGCTTTATTGATTAAACAGCAAAGCCTTGCATTGTGTAGATCAGGGGTAGGCAACCTTTCCCCTTTAAGGGTCGAGGGACTGCAGCTCCCAGAAGTCTCAGCCATGTTGGCCAATAGTCGCATGTTGGCCAATAGCTCCTGGGATTCTGGGAGCTGAAGTCCCTCGGCCCTTAAAGGGGAAAGGTTGCTTACCCCTGGTGTAGATCATGCAAAACTATGGTTTGCTCTAAAAGAAACAGGTGTGCCACAACATTTGTTTGTCCTAGTTCATAACCTATACTTAGGTCAAGAGGCCTATTAAGGACAATGTATGGAGAAACAGAATGGTGTTCAATTGGCAAAGGGCTTAGGAAAAGGCAGCATTTCATCACACTAGCTCTTTAATTTATACTCAGAATATATCATACAGAAAGCTAGATTAGACTTGGAGGAAGGAAATGTGAAAATTGAAGGAAGTACATCAACAATTTAAGATATTACAAGCATACCATACTACTAGCAGGAAACAGCCAAGGCTTGGAACAACTATTGAGGAAACTCATGGAAGAAAGTGCAAAAGCAGGATTATAGTGGAACATTAAGAAAATAAAAATAATGACCACAGACATTTATATAACTTTAAATATCCAAGGGTAGCCGTATTGGACCCATTTACAAGAAATCCTGTAACACCCAAACAATTATACCTTTATTGGGCCAACCAAAATGCACAATTAGATGTTGCAAACTTTTGAACCCACACTGGCTTCTTCATCAGGCACAGGAGATATAACTTTAAAGTAGATGACAAAGACATCAAAATTGTCAAAGACTTTTTATACTTGGTTCAGTTAGAAATTAAAATGGAAAATGTCAAAAAAGGGCAGCTATGAAATAGATAAGATCCTCAGGTGTAAAGCTACATCAATAAATACCAAAGTCGGGATTATCCATTCTATGTAAAGTTGTAGAAGCTAGACACTGAAGAAAGTTGTCAGGAAGAGAACTAGCTCATTTGGAATGTGGTGCTGGAGAAAAGTTCTATGGAAACTATTGACTGCCAAAATGACCAATAAATGTGTTCTAGAGGAAATAAAGCTGAAACTCCCCCAGAAGCCAATGAGACTAAATTCAGGCTATCATATTTTGACCAAATCATGAAATGACATAACTCATTAAGAAATAATGCTCGATAATGTGGCCGGATGTAAAAATGAAAAAGACCACATTACAGGTGGAGAGACTTAATCAAGGCCTGCAGGATCTGACCAAGGCTATTGATGACAGGATGTCTTCAAGGTCTCTCATTCATAGGGCCACCAAAAGTCAAAGCCAATTTGATGGCAATTAACAACAACAACAGGGGTTTAATATTTGGTTGCCTCATTGAAGCATAGACAAAGGTGTTTACAGAAATTTCACAAATTAACTTGGCTTACAGAAAGTTAATTTGAGATGGCTACGTATACATACATAGATACATATATGAACATAAAAAGAGAAAGCAGTACAGAATTACAGGATTTAACTGCTCTTTATGTGGTCACGTAAACACAACAGGCGCAGTACTAAAATCCCCCAAACCAAATTTAAGTTACAATTATTGTAAAACCAAAAGAATGTGCTGGAACCATGGTGCCCTGTAATTCAGACTCAATATGCTACATCCACTGCTTATGAAAACGTCTCTTTCTCAGCTTTTGACTTCATTTAAAAACATGGATATAATTATAGTTGTTGGCTTTTAACTGCTTGGAAAACAGGCAAAGATAAACTGCTATTAGTAAGCATATCTACTCCCAATAATTGTGTTTTGACATTATACATAGAAGATACAACAACAAAAGGGGAAAAAAACAACTAGAGAAATACAGTAACATGCTATAGGCATACCAGGTCAATTACGGCTTTGACCAAACAAAGCAAAATTCGCTTTCTCCATCCATTGTTGTAGCTGTTGCTGTTATGTGCTTTCACACTGTTTCCGACTTATGACAACCCTAAGGAGAACTTATGTGATTTTCTTCGCAAAATTTGTTCAGCGAAGGTTTCCCATGGCTGAGAGTGTATGACTTGCCCAAGGTCACGCATTGGGCTTCATGTGGCTGAGCTGAGAATTGAACCTTGGTCTCCAGAGTTGTAGTTCAATACTCAAGCCACTACACCATACCGTCTCTCTCTCTCTAACCTTTACAAACACATAACACTCTAAACTAAATCAGCATCAGTTTAATAGCAATTTAGGCCCACATACTTGAAAGTAAAACTTTGCAATGGATAATCTTTCTCTCGGTCCCACCACCATCCCAGGCTCTCTTGGTGAGGATATGAAAAATAGTCTTCCCAGTGGCTGCTCCCACTCTCTGGAATGCCCTTCCGCAGGAAGCTAGACTGGCCCTCTCCCTGCTGGCCTTTCGCTGGCAGGTTAATACATTTCTATGCAGGCAGGCTTTTTAAAATCATGCAAGCACGGTTGTATTTTGGGGGGTGTAGTTTTATATTATGTTTTTTAACTTTTGTATGTTTTAAATTTTAACTTCGTAGTGTTTTAATTAGGTTATTTTAATAGGTTTTTTTAAATGTTTTGATGTGTTTTTATATTGTGAGTTGCCTTGGGTCCCTTTTGGGAGAAAGGCAGTATAGAAATAAAATAAAATAAAATAAAATAAAATAAAATAAAATAAAATAAAATTAAATTAAAAAGCCATAGGATTATGCTGGTAGCTGTTGAAAAAAATGATGCATGACCAAAAGACAATTTTCACTATTTTGTTTTTCTGTTATCATTGATAATTTCTTACTTCCCAAAGCACATCCACTAAGCTATTCAGAAAAAAATGCCAATTTATTTTCCTCCATGACATTTTGAATAATTCCATTGTTTAAAAAAAGTATTATACTGTATCACATAAGTCTGTGAGAATTTCTTTAATAAATTTATTTCGCTCTTTAATATCAAATCACAGGCTAGGGAGTTTTCAAACAAGTAACAGTGTTAGTCTCTCGCAGCATAAAAAGGGAGGGAGGGAGGGAGAAAAAATTGAATCTAGCAGCACTTTGGGGGATATCTGTTCACAATGGACCCCACTAAAACAAAACCAAAATAGTATGGGGCAACTTCATACCTATATACCTTCAGTGATACAGAGAAAACACATAGGACCTGAAGAGATTTCCTGTTACATATACACATACAGACTCTATCTCATAAATTGTAAGCATAGAATTAAGGGATTTAAAATGGTTTTTAAAACATCTATTCAAATTATTCAGTTGTTCTGGGGGGAAAAATACAGGGTGTGTAAGAAATTGTGCAAATACAGCTTTTGCACATAGGAGCACCACATGAACCACCTGAGTCATACATTACTTTAGCAGCCTGGCAAGAGATTTGGGGTATACTCCTGGTTCATACTTATGCAAAGACCATTTCTGACTTCTAAACATTTAAACTGAACCATAATTAGAGTCCACAGACATATTCACAGTGTGCATGACACTGTTGTTGTTGCGGCTGTTTGGCTTCAAGTCGTTTCCGATTTACGGCAACCCTAAGGCAAATCTATCATGGAGTTTTCTTGGCGAGATTTCTTCAGAGGAGATTAGGCATTGCCTTCCCCTGAGGCTGAGAGAGTGTGACTTGCCCAAGGTCACCCAGTGGGTTTCATGGCTGAGCTGGAATTGAAACCTGGTCTCCCGAGTAGTAGTCCAACATTCAAACCACTATGGCACGCTGGCTCTCACACATACATGACATTAAACATATTTAAATAATACTGAATTATGTCACCAACAGTATTATTCTCTGAGTTTAAATTATACATAAAACAACCCCTTTGAAAACTTCACCTATGAAAGTAAACATCATTCATGACATTGCTAGGACCAAGAAGACAACCCTAATATATGGATTCTCCAACTTTTTAACCTGCTAGCAATATTTGGCCATTATTCAATGCCTGTTATTACATCCTAACACAGATAACCAAAGTGGCATCATCTTTTCCAAGGAGGGGGGAAAAAAAGAACAGGGAACCGTAAAAAAAAAACAACACAAGTGTTTCAGCATCTACTAGAAGGGCACCTCTGTTGCTGCAATCTATAATAACTCAAAACATTAATATAAATTAATATTTATACCTGCTACATTTGCGGGTGATAATTTCTATCACAACATAAAAGCAGAAACATTGGTATATGAATTTATCACAGAAAATATCTTCCAGAATTTAAAAAAAAACTTTCTATAATAGATTTCTAATTATAGTGGTGTTACTTGCTGCTGATACGGAAGGGCTATTTGTGAACATGAAATTATCACATCTTGAATAGCGCAGCTAAGAAGCTTAACAAAAGAATAATGGGGAGTTTTGTGGTCCAAAGATGCACTTTTTAAAAAGCAATTATTGCATGCAGTTCTGGAAAACAGAAATTGTTTAAAATAGCACTTCACAATAACAAATTCCTTACGGCTAACTCTATCACTAGATAAATATATCTTATGTGTTTACCTCCATCCGTCCAATTTTTAAGTAATAAACAAGAAGGAGCTCTAGTTTATAAACTGAATACAGGTTCCCCATGCAAAAATTCCCATGTTCATTCTCCAGTTAAATTAGTTCAGGTGGACAATCTGTGAAAATTTTTGCGTAAACCACTGCCAAAAGCAAACAAAAATATTGGGATGCTAATTTTAACTAACATAATAGTTTTATTGCTAGCAAATATTAATAATGGCCAAGAGTACAATCAGGAGCCCTGGTGGTGCAGTGGTTAGATGCCTGTACTGCAGCCACTCACTCACAAACCACAAGGTTGCGAGTTCAATACCAGCCAAGGGCTCAAGATTGATCTAGGCTTGCATCCTACCGAGGTCGCTAAAATGTGTACCTAGCTTGTTGGGGGCAATTAGCTTATAGTAGTAAACCACTTAGAGAATGCATAGTGTGGTATGAACCGGTATATAAATGAAGCTGCTATTGCTATTGCTATTGAAGTGAAGTGCCTTAGCATCTAGATTCCAGAAGAGGAAGGAAATGGCCAAAGCACCAATGAATAATCCTTGGATAACAAAATCCGATAGGGTCACCATAAGTCAACAGGTGACTTCAAGGCACATACACCCACAGACATCAACATGTCTAAGATGCTACATTACACAGTTACTAAGCTAGAGCTGATTGTTTCATTTATTACATTAATGTGTTACAACCTACTATGACCTTGTGAGCTTTAAATGTTCCACTTTTGAAGAATTGGGTATATGAAACATTTTTCATAATGAAGAGCAGTGTCAATATTTGGCACTGAATTTATACTTTGGAACTTGGATGTTCCTGTTTCATGAACACTGACAGAAGTCTCAGAGGAAGCAGTAGCACTAAGAATTCCTTCGAGTGATGGTCCACACTCCAAGCTTTGCTGACGTGGCTCAAGGTAGCAGCATCAAATTGCTCTTAAACAGTTTTAGATCAAAAGGATTGTCCCTTAGAGACAGGAGGATTATATCATCATCTGAAGTCCATGAAGGTTGTATATTCAAATTACAGATACAGAAAATCTAAGAAATTTTGCCATCACTTAGTAAAAGAGCTTAAACCAATATTAACAACACTTGACTTAATTCAAGAATTATATGATTGCTGTAAGAGCCAGCATGATGTAATGGTATGAGTGGTGGACTATGATTCTGGAGGCCAGGGTTCAAAACCCCGCTCAGCCACTGAAACTTCCTGGGTGATCTTGGGCAAGTCACATTCTCTCAGCCTCAGAGGAAGTCAAAGGTAAACCCCCACGGAGCAAATCTTGCCAAGAAAGCCCTGGGATAGATTCCCCTTTAGGGCCACCATAAGTAGGAAAGAATTGAACACACAACAAATGACTACTCTAAACTACTCTAAACTTAATCAGGTATTTGATATTGAATTCTCATGAAGGAATGAATTATTCAAGTCTCTCTCCTTTTTTTCCCCTTTTTTGGGAGTGAGGGAAGACATTCTCCCTTCCCCACCTGTTTTGGGGATGGGACAGAGTATTTATTAGCCACATTATTTTTGCCTCTACAGATTAATTTGCAGTATTTATCAATTCTGTATTTTTTCCTACTTGGAATGTCTTCTATTTTCAAAATGTTTTGAAAACAGATATAGTAGAATACATTAGGGGAGGAAAGGAATGGCGAAATGATGTCTGTAAACATAAGGAATAATCCAGAGGAAAGCCACACACATGCATTAAAAGGGATGGAGGGGTGGACAAGGTGGTGCAAAAGACTCTCACAGCTCTTTGCTGTCTCCAAAACTTAAGAAGGAACATGCAGAAGGTCAGAGGGATAGTAGGTGTTTCCCTTCTAACAATGCCTTTGTAAATATGTGGTATTTTCACCCCAAAGGCAGAGGAAAGTGGAGAAAACCCGTGTTCTCCACCCTGAATGTAGCACTCAACTGCCACAAATAATAGCTGGCATGCTATTAGTTAGTCCCAACTAAAGTTCAATCAGTTGTTTAATGGTGAGTCAACACATACACAAGTCCAATGGTTCTACTCTAGTCAGAACTAAAATAGGATTTAGGCCAATGTTTAACCAGTAAGCCAAAGCAAAATTTCTGGAGCTTAACAATAATAGATTCATTTGTTTCTTCAAGAAATCATGGGAATAAAACTTTCCTCTGGCTCATTATTGATAGCCCACAGGGATAAGGCTTCCCTCACTCAGAGAAATTGCTAGAATGCCAGCTTTTCTTTCTCTTCTCTCCTCACAAAAAAAATTGGCTGCAGAGGTATATTTTTACAATATAATGGGCAAATCAGGATCAGAACAAAGGCAGTATGACAAAAAACAAACCAACCAAAAGATGTTACTTTTTTAACAATTCAACATCTCCTTCATACAAAAGTGAGAGGCACTCACTGAATGTCAAGACCAATCCCTGCCCCAAGATAGCAGTAGAGCCTAAACATAAACTTTCCTGAACTGTTCCTGTCATACCTTCTTCTGAAAGCCTAAAAATCAAGGGCCACATTCACAGAATGATACGCCACTCAGCCCTGAGGCTTGACTTCTGTAAAACAATAAGTGGGAAACTGCTGCACAATCTGTATTCAGAATACTTGGAAATTACAATTTATCACGAACATCTTATCTTATCCAAGAGCAGTGCAAAATCATTTTACTATACAGGCTGTATTTCCAGATCCTCTAAACGGATTAAACAACAACATTCTAAATGGTTTGTTTGTAGCTCCCATGCAATATGTAGATTAACTATTAAATTCAGTTTGGGACACTTTGACATCTGTTTTCAGAGCATTACAATGAAATCAGGGACTACATACATACATTTCCTGCAATAAAACTGTCAGTAAGTTGGTGTTTTCCAAAGTAATGCCCATAACTATTACTATTCAGTAGTCTCATTTGCATGATCCAACACAATTGCCTCACAGCGTTCCTCCTGGCTGTACTGGCTGGTCCCAGGCACATGGTCTAAAATAATATCAGACTTTTCAAAACAGGACAACATTACAACAGATTAGGAAAAAGAAACACATGTAGCCATTGCCTAGATTAGAACAAGATGCAAAGCAATTACATACAATTACTGCTGTGGCCTCTGGGGGAAAGAAG
>CM034703.1:99795011-99808130 GCA_020142125.1 Phrynosoma platyrhinos
TTCCTTGCCTCGAGGACGGCTCTATTAGCCGTCTGCCGAGGCCCTAGGTTAACTCAAGCAAAATACAAACCCTGTTTACCAGATCCCTATACATATCTCAAAAGAGTTGCTCAAAAAGTTAGTGCAAAAGGACTTTTGTATACATAATTGATGCTAGTATTTTTTCAACAAGATTTCTTCTTCTGTGTGTAAGCAGTAGGAATCATCCAGTACTTCCAATGTTGAATTGCAACTCCCAGCCTTCCTCACCCATGGCTATGTTGCCAATCCAAAAAATTGCATGATCTCCCCTATCCCAATTTTTAGGTTTCTATAATGTTAATAATATATTTATCCTAGCTTTATTCTCTTATAATTTTCTAGTTCCCACATAAATTTGCTTTCAAAATCTATGCTACCACCAATATTCTTAGAAACAAGTTACAGATTTTTGTTAGAAGATCAACATGTTTCATATGTGAGTTTCCTAAGAACACCTAGATAAATGTCTTTTACACCCACTAATCTATTAATTTTTAATATAAATTCTAGAAAGCACTTGATTCTTCACATCTGGTCCCTGAAAAAGTTAGTTCAAGCATGGAAATCACATGCTCCACAGTGAAGACAAAAGTAGAGAATGAATCCAGCTTCTCTACAATTTCGTTGTCCACCGATTCACTTTTTCTCCCTTAGTATATAATGGTCCAATAATCTCCTTGAATTCTCAATTCTAAAGTCCTTCAAATCATATTCTTATTGTTAATCCTAACATTTTTAGCCAGAGGCCCATCAATTTTTCCCCACATCCCTTATTATTCCCGCTAATTTCCACATCCCTTATCATCAACATACATATATTCTCACAATGTCTTTGTTCTTTGTTGTTCTTCACATTTGGGAAGATTCTGTTCTCTCAAAAGTAGATCTTGCCTTTAATAGCTTCCTTGAATCTTCCTGTTAACTATTCAGACATCCTCTTGTATAGTAAGTTTTCTCATCTTTAATATGTTTTCTAGCTAAATGTCTAGTACTGTAGTTTTAAATAAATTCTATGTACTTAAAGGGCAGTTGACTTTTCTGATCCTCCCTTTCAACTATTCCTATCATTGACAGATTGCCCTTTCAGAGTCAAATATGACTGTGTTCCTTGACAATTGTTCATTTTTATAAATATTAAATAATGCTCACTGTTCCCACTTGGTTGAACATCTCAGGGATTCTACATATGGGCCAAAAGGCTCATATTTCCCCTGGCCTGGTGTCATTATATTTAGATGACACAGGCCAACAGCCTGGGGACAGGCAGACTAAAAGTCATTCCAGTGGAGCTGGCTCAACCGGCCCTAGTCTAGTCTTAAAAATTTGTAGTTTGCAGCAGAGTTTCCCAGAAACTCCAAGACAACAGCTGGTAGATGAGATGGTCATGCACTCCCCTTACTTGCTGCTTCCGTTTTACTTGCAGGCCCCATTCACAGGCTGTGATTTCAGAAGGGGGAACCTGGCCACAAGGGTGAAGCCAGATGCCCCATTTCCACCCTTATAGACAGTGGCAGGAGCCTGCAAATAGAACTGCAGCAGCTCCACAGCATGGTGGCATCCAGGCTGGCATCTGAACACCCGGGCTGGATCCACATCAGCCTGTGCATTCAACCCCTTACATGGTTAGAAGCAAACAAGGAGGTGGTGATTCTCAAAAGTGATCACCTCCTCACTTGTTGATTCTAACTATCTAAGGCAGGGGTAGGCAACCTTTCCCCTTTAAGGGCTGAGGGACTTCAGCTCCCAGAAGCCTCAGCCATGTTGGCCAATAGTCCCATGTTGGCCAATAGCTCCTGGGATTCTGGGAGCTGAAGTCCCTCGGCCCTTAAAGGGGAAAGGTTGCCTACCCCTGATTTAGGGAATATATAAACTTGATGTGCCATTCCATGGCATACATTTATTATTGTATGTATAATGTGCACAAAGATAAATGAAATGATTCATTGTTACAGAACTTTCTCCTTTGGATACTTTCTCAATTTCTTCCATTTCTTTCACCATAGGTATTTTAACTTACGAGGCAAGAGTATCTTTTTCCCTAGTATGAAATTATTTTTCTCTCCAGGTATTGCTACCCACAATGATTCCATGGAGAGGTTTCTAGTTTTTCTTTCTAAGAACCTTCTTCTCACATGCAGATTTTAAACCATAATTTTAGCAAGAGTATAGTCCAGGGGCAGGCAACCTTTCTGAGACCTGGGCCGGTCTCCCATAGGCCAGGTCTCGGCTGGCCGGGGGGGATGGCGGCGCACGCGCCCTCTACCACAGCCGCCGCCATAGCGCACACAGCCGCAGCCACCACGGCGCATGTCGCGGTCGCCATTTTGGAAATCCAGATCGCAGCCGCGACGCGTTTATGCATGCGCAAGAGTATTGCGCATGCGCAAACGCGTCGCAACCACCATTTTGATTTCCAAAATAGCGATCGTGGCAAGCGCGGCCGCAGAGCGGCAAAAACACGCTGCGGCGGCAGCGCACGGCGGCAGCAACCTTCGGCCTGGGCCGGTAAGTCCGGGGACCAGGGCCTTAACCGGCCCCCGGGCCGTAGGTTGCCGGTCCCTGGTATAGTCCTTTGGCAGTACCTATTGTAGAATGTCACCTCTGATCTGTTGCTGCTGTGCCTCTGAGATGTTGTTAGAAGGCATCTTTTCATTGACAGAAAACCCCGTCAAAAATCAGCCAATCACACTGCTATCCCATTACTCCACAGGTGCAACAGCATCAGTCCACAGTAGTCCCGATATGGGACAGTCACACAGTGTCACTCTTCTCCTTTGCCCCTTGCTATTCCCAGGAAACATGGTTTGTCATGGTTTGTTTTGCCCTCACTTTTCTCCACTTTCTTCATCTTCATTTTTTTTACTAAATTGTATTCCTATATCTCTGAAACTGCATTACAAACATTTTTATTAGAAAAAAGAAAGTCATGCTGGGTAGGGAAAAGGGCGGGCGTAAGGGGGAATAAGGAAGAGTAAGTAGGGACCATCAATGGCAGAAAAAGCCTTCCTTGCACTATTTAAGAGAGGTGTGGTGATAAAAACTCCAAAACGTGTACATTTTTGTTCTTTTTGAATAATGTGATTGCAACAAGTCCTAAATGAATTGAATTACATGCCTTCTGTGACATACATAGCCACATCACCCATGATCTGTCCTTTTCTATAGCAATACCTGTATCCTACTGATTCTTTCCATTCCATCAGATTGTTTTTGGTTCATGATAAAGCACACTATCTCCCTCAGCTTGGCTTAGAGGGTTTTAATATTAACATATAAGCACCTTAAGCTTGTCTCTCTCTCTCAATGTCTTTAGTGTATTTGTCCCTATGGCCCTTTGGCTTCTTTAAGTGGCTGTCATGACTTATGATATACTAATTACCTCATTCCTCAAGAATAATTCATCATGACAGGGACCGTACAACTCCCTTATTGCAACAGCTCCACTAGCTGCCACTCTGTTTCTAGACACAATTCAAAGCACTGGTTATTAGCTATAAAACCCTATACTGCTAAGGTCCAGACTATCTGACAAAACTGTATGCCCCCACACCAAGCGTTCCTGGACTCTAAGATCTGCAAGAAAGCCCTCTTGCAGTCCCACACAGGTACAGTTGGTAAGAACACGAGATAAAGCCTTCTTGGTGGTTCCCCTAAACTTTGGCACATCCCCGCAAGGGAAGCCAGAATGGCCACTTCTTGCCATCCTTCTGTTGGCAGGTGAATTTTTATTATTATTATTATTCAAACAGGCTTTTAGGACTGACTTCTTTAAGAGAAGTTGTAAGAGGATTGTGTACTATATTCAATTGTAATGTTTTAATGTGCTCTTTTTCTTTTTTTAAGTGTATGTTTTAAATTGTTTTAATAAGATTATCAGTTTTTGACTTTTTGACTTTTGTATGTTTTAAGTATATTGTAATCATTTGAATTGAATCTTTGTCTCCATTTAACTTTAACTTCTTGTCTGTTATCAATTATGTTATCATTTAGGTTCAGGTGGAGCTGAACAGGTTGCCCTTAAGAAATCTAAACCATTGCTTTAAATACTACTTTCTTGATCTCACTATGAAAAATCTTAGCTATGTTTATTTTCCATTTATTCTATGCAGAAGAATACAGGTGTGTAACTGACATGCTCTGAACACATTAAGTGGAGTTACTGGTGCTAACAAAGATGGTGCAGGATTTGGTTTTTACTGTATTGTTTAAAGTAAGCATCTTGCAATGAATTTTTATCTGCTGATATTACATAAGATCCTAACTAAGCATGGCTTTGTTATTGCTTTGAGTGCATCTACACTGTAGAAATAATACAGTTTGACATCACTTTAAGTATTGTAATTCCATCCTATAGAATCCTTGGATTTGTAGTTTTAGAAGGTCTTTAGTCTTCTCTGCCAAAAAGTGCTGGTGCCTCACAAAACTACAAATCCCAGGGTTCTGTAGGATGGACCATAGTTGTTAAAGTGATGTCAAACTGCATTATTTCTGCAGTGTAGATATACCCTTTGGTTTATGTTCATACCCTAACCAAACTGATAGGTAAGACTCTCCAATTGTCTACAAACAGAACCCCTTCATACTGTAACCTGAACATCTTTCTGCCTATTCTACACCTATGATTTAGTCACATTATTTAAAAACTCCATATGAGCACTGCTGTTTCAGCAGAGATTGATCTTATCCCTGAGCATGGTTTTTTGTGTGCCTGTTTCATATTAGACAAATGTAGAAGAGAAAGGGGGAGATTAATTGAAAGCTCAAATGCTCTGCTGTTAGTGGTAAGAAGTCATTCCAAATGTTCCAAAAAAGGATTAATGCTGTATAACACATCTATTTAATTACTGAGAGACCAGTGATCCTCATATTACTATAAGCAGCTTTACCCCTTATGTGGTGTCTATAAATAGAGCATAAATGGTTAAGGGATAACTATAGATCATGTCAAAAACATTCAGGTTATACAATGCCTCTCAATCATTATAAAATATTCAGTGCTTATGGATACTTGTATAACACATATGTTCCTCTAAGAATACATTCTTCCATATGCTTCTAAGAATTCCATAAATTTGCTGATACAAACTTATAAGCTATGTAGTTGAGACTGGTAAGAAACCTGACTTTGCATCCTTTCCTGACACTTCTACCGTAAGCCTGTCCACATTTAAAGTTAAATAAGCACATAGACAACTGCCACACTGCATAATTAATGCAGTTTGACACCTCTTTATCTGTCAAGGCTCCAGCCTATGTAATTCTTTGTAGTTTGTTGTGTCACCAGGTTCTCTGAGAGAAGGCTGAATATCTCACAAAAGTACAAATCCCACAATTCCATAGCATTCAATCATGGCAATTAAAACAGTATCAAACTGCACCCACAGACACATATATGTACATGTATGCAAGTGGCTGAAAATTTACTTCTAAAATTACTGTGGGGAGATGACATGTATTTTAATTGCGGCTACATCACAGTAGTCAAATCACTTACCATATATACTCATCTATAAATCTAAAATTTATGTCCAAAAATTGAACACAAAATCCCAAGTCGACTTATTTGCGGGTCACTATGGTAATGTGATAGCAGCTCTTTCAGATTTCCCCATGCAGTTTCTTTGTCTCTCGAGCCAAGCAGAAAGAGTCCTGGGTGATTGATTGATATTGCTGTTTGTTTAAGAGTCCCTCGCCCACCCGCCTGTCTGAAACGATGAAGCAAAAGGCCTCAATGAGAGCCTCTCTTGCCATAGGCACACTACACACACTGAAGGAGCCTCCAGGTTTTACTCTCGACCTATCTATGGGTCATTGCAAAATCCATAATTTTGACCCCAAAACCTGATCTCGATTTAATACATGAGGTCGACTTATAGTTGAGTATATATGGTATAATTTTGTTTCGCAGTTTCCAGTTACACTTTAACCAGCAAGAAAATAATCACATAATTGTTAACTGCATCAAATTGTTAACTCTTCAACTGCATCAAAGTGAACAGAAACAAGGTTTTTGTAATAGTTTTATGGAATGAGAAGGAACACATCCTTCTTGTTAGCTTTAAAATGTTACTTATAAGCAACATTTTGAGATTTCACACATTATTAACAAAACCCTAAACATTATTTTGATGGAAAGAATAAAAAGGGACAGTTGGAAGAGGGGAAGAAAGGTGAATGGGATAATATAGTTCAAAAGACTAATGAGATGCTTTGGTTTCAAATTTAACCAAATGTTTAAAATGACTTTTTGCTGGAAAAGCAGGGAAATGTAATTCTTTTGAGAATTCCCAATAAATATGAATAATAGCCACATTTTAAAGCTGCAATAAGACATTTCACAGGTGCAATATATACAGATTTTTAAACACAAGCACTGTTATAACATCTAACTGGAAATTTTAGCTACAGGCATGATGCATAGCTAGAACAGACTGAGCCTGAACTCTCCCTGGAAGACAAAATGACTAAGGGCTGAAACAGACGTCCCTTTAAAGCCCAGGGGTCTTCAGACTCAAGACGCCCTGGCAGTCTGGCGTTTACACACCACTGGAGCATCTTGAAGCCACCCTGGAACTGTGGTGGGGCCAGGAAAGCCAGCTCTTTCCTGGCCCAAATAGGAGCATATCTTTTCTGCTATTTGGGCTGGGTTCAAGGCACACTAAGGCCGTGGCATGAATTTGCTCCAGCACCAATCTGTCTGTTCTGGCCCTAAATTGAAACTGTTGTACTTTGGCCACATCATGAGAAGACAGACTCACTAGAAAAGGCAATAATGCTAGAAAAGTTAGAAGGCAGAAGAAAGAGAAGAAGACTGCATACCAGATGGTTACTCAATCAGGAAAGTTTTGGGTCCCCTATTGTTCTCTCTTTACACCTTGTCACTAGGAAAATTTATTAGTTCTTTTGGTTTTTCCTATCATCTGTACGCCGATGACACCCAACTGTATCTTTCCACTCCTGATCTCTCTCAAGAGCTTGAACAGCAAGTTTCATCATGTCTTTCAGCTGTCTCTCTCTGGATGCGTCATCGGCGTTTGAAACTCAATATGTCCAAGACAGAGCTTCTTGTGTTTCCACCTAAGTCCTCCCTTCAACCCTCTTTTTCTGTTTTTGTTGATAACACTTCTATTTATCCGGTCCAGGAAGCCCGCAGTCTTGGTTTCATTTTTGATTCCTCATTGTCCTTTATTCCCCATAATCAGTCCACAGCCAAAGCCTGCAGATTTTTCCTCTACAATATTGCCAAAATCCGTTCCTTTCTTTCAGCCTCCACTGCTAAGACTCTGGTCCACACTTTGGTGGTTTCTCGATTAGATTACTGTAATCTCCTTTTAGCTGGGCTTCCTCTTTCTCATCTTCAACCTTTAATTTCTGTTCAACATTCAGCCGCCCGTATCATTACTTTTGCTCGTCGCTTTGATCATGTTTCCCCTTTGTTGTCTTCTCTTCACTGGCTTCCCTTTCCGCATTCAATATAAGCTTTTGTTGTTAACTTTCAAAGCCCAGCATGGGCTAGCCCCTCGTTACTTATCTGACCTTCTCTCTCCCTACACTCCCTCCCGTACCCTTCGTTCTAATACTCAAGGTCTGCTGTCCTAAGCACTGCTCCATCTCGGATTCGCCCCTTCTCGCTTGCCGCCCCTCACTTCTGGAACCTTCTTCCCCCTCAAACACAGGCCATTACTTCTTTATCCACTTTCAAATCAGAGTTAAAGACTATTTTGTTCAGGGAGGCATTCTCTGGTATTGTCTGATATACATTTACTTGTTTTCTCACTTGGGTTTACAGTGGATGTTGTTAGTAATTGTTGTAATTGCCTTTGTTTAAATTGACTTTTATTATTCTGCTCATTGTTTTAGATTGTACGCCTCTGGCAGGTTTTATTTGTTTTATCTGTTTTATTCTTGATTGTCTTTTGTACAGCGCTGAGTACACTGACAGCACTCTAGAAATAAACTTTAATAATAATAATAATAATAATAATAATGGCCTAAATCTTCAGCAGCTGAGCAGAGCAGCTGAGGATAGGGGATCTTGGAGATGTCTCATTCACAGGGTCACAATGAGTCAGGGTCAGATCAAAGGCAGCTAACAACAACAAGGCCTTGGCTTACCTATTGTAATTTTATAGACTTTTTGCTTCAACTGGCACACACATCATAAACTGTTTTTCTAACACCTTTCTATCTGAAAGATTTATCACGTGGCATGGGGATACATTTGAGAAGCACAAGACCAAAACTCCCTTCAGCATTTAGAAGCATCTGAGAAGATCTTGGGACCCAGACCTTACTTTTAAAAACCCTTTCCTTGAATCTCCAGTGAACTTTAGTCATCTAAAATAAAGCACATGTGGCTTTTAAGCCACAATTAGAGCTGGAGAAAAGCAGCTTTGGCAATACATATCCCACCATAACTGCTATGTCCCCGAAGCATGGTTGGGGCATCCCTTTTCATTAACAGGAGAAACCCATCAATGAGCTCACAATTGCATCAATCCCCAGCTGTGATATGTCGCTGCCAGGGCAGGTGCAATTATTGGCGGTAATGTGGTTTCATCCTCTCCTCCCTCCCCGTCACTATTCGCTGATTACCTTTATTTATTTCTATCTCTTTTCTTTTAAAAACAAAATAAACCCCTAAATCACAGTAGCAGAGCTCCAGAATTAAGTGAAAATGTGAAAATGAAAATAAAATTAAAAAAACTAAAAGGCATGCTGAATAGGGCATAGGCTAGAAAGTGGGGTTAAGGGGGAGTCAGAAAGAGAGTACAATGGCAGAAGCAGCCCCAGTTGTGTGACTGAGAAGATGTGTGATATTGGCTGCTCACAAATGGGTATAATTTCATTTTCTTTAACAAGCACAATTACAGGAAGAACATGAGTCATGCAGTAATGACCTTAATTTCAATTATGGAGTAGCTTTTCATTTTAAATGTAACAAAACCAATAAATATATAATATAGGGAAACAGACAATAAAACCAAAAACAACATGACAAATCCCTGTTCAAAGAAGGTAATGTTTCACAGCTTATATCGAGTGGTTAAGACGCTGATTCTTGATTGCAAGATCAACAGGTTGGCAGTTCAATGCCCAGATGCTGCGTGATGGGGTGAGCTCCCATCACTAGTCCCAGCTTCTGCCAATCGTGCAGTTCAAAAGTATGCAAATACAAGTAGATAAATATGTACTACTTTGGTAGGAAGGTAAACAGCGTTCTGTGCAATCACGCTGACCACATCATCACAGAGTAGTCTCTGACACTGGCTCTTCAGCTTAGTAACGGAGATGAAAACCACCACCCCTATGGTCAGACACAGCTTGACAACCTTACCAATGGGGAATATATATACCTTTTTATGAAGCTATGAGATAAATTTATACTATAGTATTGATGTGTTGTTTATCTCACAGATGCAAAGGCAACCTTGCTGGAATACCAGGCAAGGCAGCCCACCTTAGGCAACAGGTTTTGAATATCGTTAAAAAGCAGCAAATTGTTGGGGAGGGGAATCCAGATAATCCAGATCTCCTTTCTCATGCCTCAAGTTGTCCAGCCATCTCTGCACATATCTCTTTTAGGAAGATTACCAGCAATAATCCTACTAGAAATACAAAACACCTTCCATCATTCAGCTAGTTTTTATCTAGCTGTGGCTGGGTGGCAGACTAAAAGAGCTCCAACAGACACTGGGAAGAAGAGTCATTCCATTGGTACTGCTGAAAGATCAGTTTCATTGGGCTGTTCTCTTCTAGAATTGCTTTTATTGTATCTTGTTATTATAACAATTTAACTTTTAAAACTGTGTTTCAGTATTTTTTTTTCTTATTTTTTCCTACCCAATACTTTCTGCTTTTGTGTCCTATTTTGACACTGTAATCCACTGGGCAGGGGACTGTCTTGTTTTATTAATTGTACATAAGCAGCTTTGGGCCTAAATACCCTAAAGGCACCAGATCCTGGCTGATCTTGAAAAGCAAGCAGGGTCTGCTTTGGTTAGTACTTAGATGGGAGACCCCCAGTGAATATCAGATACTGTATATTTCAGAGGAAGGACCTGGCAAAACCACTTCCTGAGTATTCCTTACATAAGAAAACACTATAAAATTCATGGAGTCACCATAAGTCGACAGATGACTCGAAGGGACATACACACGTACAAGCAGCTTTGAGAATCTTTATAGTTGAAGAGTAAGGCAAAAAGAACTTAATTTAGGTGTGTGTGGTATCTCTTCTAGCCTTAAAAGATTTACTAAAGTAAAAGAGGAAACAATAAGCCATGCCTAAAAGTACTCAGTACTGACCTGCATGAAGAGCATACAGCCAGCATGTGTGACTCAGGTTGTTTCCCTCTACAAATTCAGAAGGGGTGCTAGAGGAAGAAGTAAAGCTGTGTTCATAGTATGCTAGGTGTGGCAGAAAATAAATAGCCCTTCATGGTGCTTAAGAGAGCCAAGATTACTCACTGCCATTTCAAACTGCATATCCATCTATTTCCATATCTATTCTACCCTTTCTTAAACTACTACAAGATTAAGAAAAAAAAGAAAAAGCACGGATAGCATGAACACTCCATCTGAAATGGCATTAGGATGATTTTTGTTGTCATAGGGCCAAAGGAAGTGACAGAGGCATCTCATTAAGAAGCAGACAACAGAATTATACACTACAGTCTCTACATGGATCCTTCTGCCAACAGCATCTATACAAGTTCTCCACACTGTGGCTACAACATACAGCACAACTTACAATGTTGGTCCTCTGTGTATCTTCTGATTTATATGAAGAGACCACCCACCCCTGCAATGTCACTGCAGGGAATTCCTCAGCAAAAGAAAGAAGAGAATCAATGGGTAATTTATTTCTCCTCATCATCAAAGATTGGCAGATTCTTAAAGTAAGAAAGCATCAAGATATCAAATGGGCTCACTAATATGAAATCTAGTGAAAATTCAAATGTATGAATCCCACTGGCAGTACCAACTAGAGTAGATCTACTAATCTAATTGCTAAATGGTGATTCAGTTTATTCAGTGGCTCTTTAGTTGGAACTGCCTACTGGATTCAGGTCTATTTGTTTATTTAAAAATGTAAACTATTCGCGCTAACTAGCTCAAAATACTAAGCATTTTTGTGCTGCTAATCACTGTACAATGTCACTCCAAGTTCCTTACCTACTAAAACTGAAGTGATATAAATATCTAAATGTGAAAGCTTTTACAAACTACAGACTTTTTGATGACAATTTTTATATACAATCATTATTAGCATAATGCCCACAAAGAAAAGGGAAAGTACCCACTTCCCTTTTTAAATGCATATTTTAAAACTGGGCTAGAAGTGGGAGGAGGGAAACTAACATTACATCCCTTTAGAGCCTGAGAGCAAGAATGCCTTTTGCTTGCTATCCCTTCTACACAAACACGGTCTGCCAATTTGTCCCCATCATTGTTAGCAGACAAAAGGAAGCCAAGACTACAGCCAGACCACATCAAATAGAAGACACAGCAATTCCAGAGGCCGCCTAGAAGCCCACTGGGGTGTAAAGTCAGAGCTGAAGCCTTCTTGTCAGCTATTACTATAAAAGAACCAGAAGAAATAGTGACACTTCTATACAACAGAAAGGTCAAGGAGTTCGTAGCCTTTTCATGACCCAGACAAGTCAAGGTCAAAAGATTCAGGTAGCAGCTTGGCCTGGGCATAAGTTACTGGCTCAAATGAATTGTTTTAACAAATCAGCTTTGGTCAATTAAACCTAACAAGACATGTTGCATCACATAGCAGGGTTCCTGACACTGAGGCCAGGAGCTGAGGCTGGCCTCGTAAAACAAGGCTTTTAACATGGCATAACAAATTTAAGGTAATCCATCCAGAAACTGCAGATGTCAGCATGATAAAATACAAGTTGCCCTCACCAAGAATAGGTTTCACACGTTTCACTCTCAGAGAACTGAGCCAGGGTTATCCCTCCTTACTCTCAACTGCACTGACAAAATGTACATCAGCATACAGGCAGAATAGAACTTCATTTTAGGCTACATTATGTGTTTATTACTTATTTATCTATAGTTATATTTGAACACAAGTTTTTTAAAAACTGAAAAAATAATTCATCTAACAACAACAAAAAAGAATACCTGCTTGCAGTCTCTGCTTATACCGGCTTGCAGTCTCTGCTTAGTATGCTTTACTCAGACAGGAGCCCAACTGTGTGTAGCCTACCTACAACTGGCTTACAACCAATGATATACCCATCTGTTCAGAAGTCCCACTGAATTCAATCAGACTTATTATCAAGGAGTAGCCTCTGCCTGTACAGATATCCCTCCAGACTATCTTAACAGACATTGAAGCAAAATGTAGGCCTGTGACTCTAACATCACTTTTCTTCTCCTGCATGATTTTTAACTTCTTTATCTGATAAAAAAAATATATTAGTGAAGCATCAAAGTTTGCATTACATATTCTGTGCATCTGAGCTGACCCAGTAGAGCTCTTCTAGTAGATCTCAGTGCTTAGTCACTTCTCTGTACTGAATCCAGAGAAGTGGGTTTATATCCATAAAAGCTCATGCAAAAATACAGAGGGCTGGGTATCAGCTGGGGTTTGGTTCTAGGAACCCCCATGGATAACAAAATCCGTGGATGCTCGAGTCCCATTAAATACAATGGCATAGTAAAATGGTGAATCTTATATAAAATCAAGGTTTGCTATTTGGGATTTATTTATTTATTTATTTGGAATATTTTCTAGCTGTGGATGCTTGAATCCATGGATAAAAAAAAATCCGAGGATAAGGAGGGCCGATTGTTATTAGTATTATTATGTTTATTTATATCCCACCTTCTTCCCAGTAACCTGTCCCCTTTAAGGGCCGAGGGACTTCAGCTCCCAGAAGCCTCAGTCATGTTGGCCAATAGTCCCAGGTTGGCCAAGAGCTCCTGGGATTCTGGGAGTTGAAGTCCCTCGGCCCTTAAAGGGGAAAGGTTGCCTACCCCTGCTGTAAGGTGTTCTTACAGACTCGTTGATGCATCCATACTGTACTAGTTACATCAGGGGTAGGCAACCTTTCTCCTTTAAGGGCCGAGGGACTT
>CM034703.1:99810958-99823975 GCA_020142125.1 Phrynosoma platyrhinos
TATTATTATTATTATTATTATTATTATTATTATTATTATTTCCCCATGCTTCTGCTTGAGATTTCCATATGCCTGGGACACCTTCTTCAAAGCCTCCAGTCAAAAATATTTACAACCATATTCCAAACCAAATGAAACATATTTGTTTAAAAACAAATTGACATAAAGCATGCCATTTTTGGCACATAGAAGGTTCTGAATGCCCTCTTATTTTAGAAATATAGTGAAATAATTATTCAGTCTACACAACCAACTTTCAAATCAGTATTTTCTTTAACTAGCTGTTACTGTTCATAGAATCAATCTAAAACTGGCACATTATACTGGCATTTTAAGCACTATAAGCATTTTTAATATTTAAAAAATGTGCTTCTAGTAAGTTTATGTACAATTCTCCCCTCTCTCAGTCACATTAAGGACTGAATCCAACACTGGACATCCACTGTGAAAACAGCAGAATCCACAAAGAATGGGTCTCCATGTTCACCACAGCTCCTCCCCCCACGAACACAAACGCTTTCTTCACAGGGCTAGGAAACTGTCTGGGGCTGCATCCACAGTGCCAAAATAATCCAGTTTGACACCATTTTAACTGCCCCAGCTCAATGCTATGGAAGTTCCCAGAATATGCCCAGTATATCAACTGTAACACCTACAGCATATGAATGTCATAGGAAAATGACACCATTTGTCACTTTTGACACAAGTAGAAAATTGAAACAAGCAAAATTAAAGACATTAAATACTCCTTACTAGAAAGCTATTTTGAACACAAACATAGTACAGTGTGCTCTTGGTATCCACTGGGGTTTGGTTCCAGGACCCCCCATGGATACCAAATCCATGGATGTTCAAGTCCCATTAAAAACAATGGTATGATAAAATGGTATCCCTTATATAAAATGACAAAATCAAGGTTTACCTTTTGGAATTTATATTTTTGGAATATTTTTAATCTATAGATGCTTGAATCCATGGATAAAAAAAATCTGTGGATACAGAAGGCCGACTGTAATATTTTGAACTGCTGCATATGAGAGGAAATTATGTGTCATTTCACCTTACAGCATACCCCTAGTCTTTCTTATGAAAGGCACAGCCATGCAACACTTAGGGATAGTTCAAAGAGCAAAACAACAACAAAAAAAGAGATGACTGCAATGTGTCCACTATCATACTCTTGGTGAACACCAAATGAATGATATACAGACATGCCTCGCCTGATAAGCCGCTTCACATAAACATTGCAGTGTTCCTTGCACAAACTGCTACAAACAACTGTTATACCATACTGTGTGAAGTATCCCTTAGAAAGCTATCAACAAGCAACAAAGCTCATCTGAAGCGCATAAAAGCTACTTCCTAGGGATCCAGCAAAACATTATGCTGATTCATACATATTGTTCCATAGTAGTCAATTTTTGTTCAACAGTTTAACAGGTTTTCATTTCACACAGTTCTCAAATGTGCTAATTCCTTTATTGTTATTTCAATAAAGGCAAGTGATTATCTAAAGATCTCCCTTTTAGTATCTTAACTTTTATGTTCCTAACACTAGCCCACATAAGAGGCGAAATACTAAGTTGTTTTTAATATGCAGTAATGGGTGATTTTGTTAAGTACCACTTTGTTGTTGTTACCCACCCTCGAGTTGATCTCAACTCATGGCGATCCAGACCCTATGGATGAGAGATCTCCAAGAACCTCTGTCCTGCACTGCTCTGCTTAATTCCTGCAAGCCACAGGAATAATACCAACACATCAGCAAAGAGGTATTAGAAAACAAGACGCATATATCTGAACAGTCTTCATGGTTCTCTAATATCTAATGTATTTTTATATACATTCAGAAAATATTCCCATTAGGCATACTAAAATGCAAAAATGCATATTTTAAAGCGGTCTTAAAAGTTCTGATTTAGTTTATCATCAAAAACAATAAGCCACATTTATCCAAGCACACACGCGCACGCGCACACGCACACACACACACACACACACACTACACAAGAAACAACAAAAAACAAAAAACCAACAACCCCAAAACATTGAATTGCAAAATAGGTGATCATCTTTTTAAAGATCTTAGACGCTAGATCTTGAATATGTTAGTATATTAGTGTCAGGAAGAGAAGGTAGGAAGAGAATGTTGCCAGTTTAACTAGCCAAGACCTAATGCCAATGTGAGATATGACTTAATGCAGAATTGAATGCAACCCTGAATAGTGTGATCTTAGTAAGCCTCAGAAAATTATCTTCATAATATAAAATATTGCCAGTCCACCAAGATAACACACATCCTTGTAAGTACTCATTAAACTATAAAATATTGAAATCATGAGGCTTTTATGTATTTCCATTATAAAGAAGTTGCCATTTAAAAAAAAAAAACAAATCGGGCCATTTCTTAACTTGCTGTGATAGCCACATTTTTTCATATGTAGTTTCTCTTCTTCTGGTGAAAGACCGGCTCCTCATCCTCCCACCCTCCATTTATCCCCCTCTTTCCATCCACTTTTTTTAACCAGACAGACAGTCTGGCAATTCAGGGGCTCACACAGGCCAGACTTCCTTCAGTGCAACCCTTTGGGTAGAACTGCTAATCCATCTTATTAATTAACAAGATAATGGTAGTTAGCTGGAAACCAATATTAATGTTAACTTCAGGAAATATCAGCAGAAATGACTTAGCCTTTACATTGGTCTCTGGTAGTCAATTTGTGCTGTTAAACAAAAGAATATTTTGATATTTTAAAATCTGGAAATTCAATTTATCAAAACAGCAGCAGAACTGGCAAAACTATACCAATCTGCTGATAGGTGCACAATGCATTTCTGTTGAAGTCTTGGTTTATAAATGGAACCAACAAATCACAACCCCCAATTCCTTACCTTAAACTATGTGCTAAACTAGGAACAATATGTAACATAACAACGAGAAACATGTGCCAGTTATATGAGACATACCAAGACTTACAAATTGCCTCGTGCACCAATTATTATTAGTATTATTGTTATTAGTAGCCGTAATAGTATAACTTCAGTTATCCATGATGTCTCTCATGGTACGTTTACACTGCATATGGCATGTAACAGTACATGTAATACACTTGAAATGCAAAAGAACAGCTGATAATATAAAGATTACATACTGAAGAAAAGACCCTCACACAAAAGATAGTGTGTTTCAGTTTTAAAAAGCAGTCAAACTTTGCAAATCTGCTACTATAAAATGAAAAAGTTATCTATCAAAGGAAGGATTTCTATTATATAAAGTTCTACTGCGGCAAACAAATACAACAGCTTTCATTCAGCGATTGTCAAAAAACTTTCCAATGTGCCCACTGCAATGCAGATGCCAACCAACGAATCAAAGGCATTCAGCAACTAGACAAAGAGGGTTTGATGCCAACCTCGGTGCCACTGGCAACCATTATTGGCATCAAGCACATTGTCTGCTTTTCCTCCCCCACTCTGCTGGCACTTGACAAACAAAATGGCGGTTCTTGTAGAGACGGAACACAGCACAAGAGCTGCACTGATTGAAGCAAATACACCAAATGCTTTTATGGACTGAGAAACTGCTTATACCAAATAAGAGAAACCAGCAAATAATACCTGATTTTGTTAAGCAAAAGAGAGTGGTCATGACATCTAATTTTAAGATGAGTTCAAAGCATTCTAGAACAAGAGGAAAATCAATTTTAAAAATTATTTAATTAAGTGCTACATGTTTTAAACACCTGTGGACCATAAATCATTTTGGTCTCATTTTCTGCTCCAGATAGGTGATGGGAACAAATAACTACATCCAGTAACTTTTAATTTGTCCTCTGTTTTGAAATTCCAAGACAAAACTTACAACAGAGCCAAAATAAAAAAAGGTGGCGAAGAGAAGACGAGCAGGATTTTGAGTAAAATGGGTAAAATGGAAAAGGCAGAAAAATCTAGTCAATGACAAAACTTGGAAGACTTGTCTGTATTTCTTCCTTCAGAACAGATGTGGAAGTAAGTAGAAGAATCCTTTTTTTCAAATCACAAAAAGGACTGACATTTCTAGATCAGGAAATTTGCAATATATTCTAACATTGCTTTGCTCTGCAATGCGGATGCCAACCAACAAATCACAGGCATCCTAGGCTAAACAAAGAAGGTCTGATGCCAATCCTGGTGCCACTGGCAACCATTACTGGCACTCAAACTATTCTTCCTCATGCTTTTCGCCAACATTTAAGCATATACCCTATTTTATCCTTTCATTCATTTTATAACTTTATCCTATTTTCATCAATCCCTACCCAAGCACTATTTTAATTGCCGTGCTTTATTGATTAGAGATTTCCAAATAATTTTCCAGATTCCAAAATATAAAACCAACGCTCTATCAAGTGACCAGTACTTTAACCAACATTGTGTTTATACCTTTTGCAAACTTAGCAATCCCTGGCCTGCCAAGATGAGAAAACTGGGAGCAGATTATTCTGACAATTAGAAACTGACATCGTTTCTAACTACTACAAGTGTATCGTTTCATGTATAGAAGCTACTCCTTGTTTAGCAGATTCCCAAAAAGCTGTTAGCAGAGCACAAACTAGATGCACAGTTTGTAAAACAAAAAGAATGGTCTCCCATAGGCGGCTTGATGTAAATAGATGTACCATCCGAGGGTTGGTTTGTGTTTTCTTTTTTCTTGTCTTTTCTTTTGGTCAGTAACTGGTAAAATACTGGAAAAGGTGGAGCAATACTGAAATAAGATTTAAGTAATTCAAGCTTCTTTTGAAAAATCTTACACTATACATGACACCTGCACAAGGTATCACCAGTAAAACTACCTATCTTCCACCCCAATCCTCGCATCAATTCAAGCTACTAATCCATCAGCTATAAAGCATACATTAAAGCATTGTACATAGACAACTACAAAGATTTGCTTTAACTATGCTATTTTCATCTGTCGTTGACTTTCTGATAGACACTGCACAGATGTGTATTATCATCAATTCACTAGCTGAAGTATGTCAGTTTACCTGGTTTCAACCTCTTCAAATACACCTAGAGGTGAAAAGATGTATATTTGAAATTGCTATTTTAATCATCATAGCAAATTGCTTCTCGGAGCACAATCCTATGGCTATGCAATTTAATGCAATTGAGATTTATGAGATTTACAGTAAATATTTAGTCAGAAGTCTCACTTGGCTTAATGGGACTTACTCTCAGGTAAGCAGATATAAGATTACAATCCAATACCACAGGTGTTTATTTAAAAGTACGTCCTACAGGACATAAAGAACGTGTCTGCTCAGAAATTCAGAATTAAATTTTATTAAGTTCAGCAGGACTCACTGCCAACAAAGTGGGTACTTAATGAAAGCCCTACTCTCTAGTAAGTGTTATCGCTAGCGTTGGTATAGATGGTAACTTTAGATTATCTTTATAAGAATCTTCAAGTGAAAGTTGCTCCATAATAAATTAGAATTGAACTCAAGAGAAAACTGTCTTTAAATTCCAATGAAATTACAGACTTAAGTTCTTTTCTTTCAATGAGATTTAAATGACTTGCTCTGAATTGGGGTCAACCCTTGACTTTGTAAATATTTACCACTGCTAAAAAGGAAATAAGGGAAATATTTTCATTATATACACATACATGCTAATACTGCAATATATACTTACCACATTTTGCATATAAGGTAAGGAATTAGCAGGTATGATTCAAAATGACACAGAATCAGATAAAACAAACAATATGAGCAATAAAAATGTTTTGAAGTTGTACAAATCACTAGCCAAATGACAGACATGTTAGTATTAATTTGATGTATTATTCAGTTAATTTTCTAATAAAAGAACTCTATTTTATATTAGAACAAGAAATAACACCTCCCATCTGCTTTGTTTTGGGCCCCTTTTCACCATCACACCAATTTATGCAAAAAGCCTTCATCTCCAAACAATATGTAATTTCAGTTGCCTACTAGAATAGACATAGCTATTCTGTTGTTGCTTTTACAACATGATGGTTAGAAGCATCTATCTGAAAATGTACACACAGAAACAACCCATGCATCTTGTTTGTAGGCATTACCCAAAATATCAAACCAGAAAAACAATTGTCTAAGCACATGTAGAATTGTGACTGTAACTATGGATGTAGTTTTGCTACATTTTAATGCAACTTCATATCTTAGTATTTAAGCATGTTCTTTTAAAAGTACACATGATAAAACTGAAATTATTATTTGCTATAAATATTTAGAGAAAGAGGATGTTGTAAACACTGACAAGGCCACTGACTAACATGAAGCGTTCATACATGACATGTTCACACTTACGGCATATTAACATCCACATACTTTGATCCAAGGCCAATCTTTCCATAGTGTTCAGAGTGTTTTCTTATTAAAAATTGTAGATAACAGACACAAGTAGCTATCATTTTAATTAAGTGGATGAGGTTATACTGAATAATATGACTACAATTTTTATTCATGGCAATATCAGTGATCCTAAAAGCAGATGTATTAAGATTTAAAACTTTTGATTTCTGATGAACACCAAAAACTTTCCTAATATATTTCACCTTATTTATAAGAGATATTAGCAAGCATTTTGAGATGTACATGGAACTCAGGTATAAAGCACATGAATGAGTATGTACCTGTGCACATGTATACAGCCCTATCTGAATAGTATATACATGTGTGTTTGTGTGTATTCACACACACACACACACACCACACACACACACACACACAAACAGATATAACTAAATTGTTGATTTTAAAAAACAAACCTAACAGTTCAACACATTAATATAGAAAAATAACATACCTTGATCCTGCACATAATATGCCAGAAACAAATCAAGCTCCTTGACTGATACTGTTATGTGATGTGGCTGAACACAAAGTGCTGGATTTGTGCAGTGGGGAGATTTCATGAGCCGTTCTCCATCCGTACTTTCCAAGGGGATACCTTTGAAGAGGATCACCATGACTAGATCCAGGCGCCAGACTTTGTCTGCTTGTCGCAGGCAGTCGATTCTCCTAATCTTACCCTTCTGGTCAGGATTGGACAATACACAGCATGGGTGCTTCTTCCCAGTAACAGTGAGCACAAAATCCTCCCGGTACTCTTGGCGGATATCTTTGCGCAGCTTGGCGAGAAGCCTGGATGCCCACTTCTGTTTAATTTCAGGCTTTTCACTAAGTAACTCATCCTTGACTGCTCTTTCCTCATCCTTTGACATTCGCTTTTCATGTTTTTTAAAGTACTTGCGTTTTCGAGCCTGAAGGTTGAACCAAGTATAGGCGATTGCACGGACATGTGGAAGAAGTGCCTCAATGAATGGGTGAAATTCATCCTGTGGGGAGAAGCAGAGGAGAAAAGAATACAAAAACTGAAATATCAGTTCCATTTGCACAATTAAGGCAAAGTAACACAGCATTTTTTTCTCAATAAAAGAAGGAAATGTAATATAGTGAGCATTACTAATTCCTCTTATTTTTATTTTACAGCAATTCAAAATGTCCAGTGAAATGTAGGTGGGTACCATAAAAAACACCTCTGTAATTTCATTTTATAGGACATACGTGAAGCATTTACCCCTAAATGGCCATACAAACATATCAGCTTAAAAGAAAATAAAGTGACTGGAGGCTTTTAACATTTAGAGAGAGGGAGGATTTATCAACAATTGCACCAAGCAGTACCATTTTTACAAAGGACAACACCCGTAATTTTTAAGGTATCTGAATGGAAATGTTGAGAAGGTAGGGATACAACTCATTTGTACAACTAATTTCTTGTCTCTGTGATACAGAGGTAATGCTACACAGCTCCCACTTTTGGAGCATGGTCTCATGTGGCAACACAAAGAGCATGCACTAGTAAATATGATCCATTCTCTATCGTCCAACATTCCAATAATGAAACAATAGTATTTAACTACTACATACTATACATTAACAAACTATGTGTTTATCATATATTGTAAGACACAAAACAAGAAGAGACAGAAGAAACAAGATGTACTGAAGATTCCAATCAAACTTCCTAAAAATTTTAGTGATGCATGATTTCTGCTCAATATTGCATATTCCTTCCTAACCTTGTAAAATAAAAAGTTATGAATTTAATGATGGACATTACTTGAGTGTTGTCTCATCTATATTTGAACCACTGCAGTGTTCAAAACCTCACAGATACTTATTTTAATAACAAATCATGAGTATGTGCCAATTATTTTAAAAACTTATAAAAATCTATCTGAAGCATACAGTGAAAAGGACAACTTGGCACAAACTTTGGATTCTTTGTGCAGGGTAACATTAATACTGCATCACTGGATAAATCCTGTTTTTCTCACATGCATATCTACTTATAGTTTCAAAGAGTTCTTCCTATCACATAACTTCACCTGGAGATTCATATAGATTTGCCTCATTTTAGAGTTTACTGAAGTTAAGGGGGAGACAAAATTTCAGTGGAGGACAGCAACAATTACAAGAGTTTGTGGAAGACGAAGTTCCTAACCTAAGGCATCTGATACAAATGTTTAAATTTCTGTGAAGCTTCTGTCACATATGTAATTATTTTGTAAGTAAAACATCCTAAATACATCTAGCAACTACATGGATACTTTGATACTGAGAGAAAGTTACGAAGAAAGGAGAATGTGGTTGCTCTTCCAACCAATATCTATTAGTATGGGTGATTCTAAATCTTTATTTCTATTCTTAAATTATATATCTCCTTCAATAATGTACATTCAATTTAAACTGTAAACCCATGTTGTAGGGAATATAATATTGACAGTAAAATTGTTGTATCATACATATAACTGCACTTTAATTTTCATGGTGATATTAATATTGAAACATATTTAGCAGGAAGGCAACCCTAACAGCTTTCAAAGAAAGCTTTTATCTATACCAAGTCTATATATGATGGTGATGCAGATTAAATTTAAACATTTAGCATATCTTCAAGGGTGGTATAATTATTAATCTGATGTGCATTACTAGTTTTTAAGTCAAGGAATTTGTAGTAATAATAATAATAATGATTTGTCTAAATAAGCAAGCTATACAATATACCCAAATATTGTTTGCTGTATCTTGTGAATATGATAGTATGCTTTTATTCAGAGAAGGAAAATAAGTGATTTAAGTTTCTGCAGAAATATTACTGAAAATTTGGACATGCAATAGTTTCCCTCATTGGGGGGTGGGATGGGAATCAAAACAGAATGATACCCTTCCATGGGTTACACCTGAGGAGCATGAACCCGAACAGATCAATAGTACATTATTTGATATAATTACAATACAAAATAGAGCAAAGTGCCAAATAACCATTATTTAAAGAGAGTAAAACTCCTAAAGTGTTTTGAAGATTTCTGCCACAATTCATGGTCCACCGAAAGTAGAGTCTAGACCATGGAAAGAGTTAAACCACAATCTGCTCTTTGTGTGGGAAGGCAGCACAGCTCAGAGCAACCACAGCCCAGGATAAGACTTCCCTATCTCAATACTCTGGTGCCAGCTTTTTCTTGACTACTAAAGTTTGATTCTTTCCTTTATAACCTAACCTGTGTAAAATTGTAATTTAAAAATACATTTTAATCATGCATGTAGCAGGAGGACAGCAAAACAAGCAGGTGTGAAAGAAACGATGGTATGCACAGAATCAAAGTGGGGTGCAGGAATGCTGCCCAGAGCTACCTAAAATTACTGCACAAAATGTAAATAAACCATGTAGGGATACTATCATATTGATAAGCTTCAGATTCTAATATTTTGTATTTTACCAAAAAAAATCATAAAGATTCAGATTTTAATAACAGTGACACCATTTAGGACAATTTTAATGACTTTACAGGCAATAAGCCCTGCTGAATTCAATGGGACCTACTCTCTAGTAAGAGTAAGCAACAAAATAGTTGCTTTGCTTGTAATGTAATAGAAAGCACTCTCTAGTAAAAGTGCTTGCTATTACCGTACAAGCAAAACAACTATTTTGTATATTCAACTTATACAATGGACTGCTAATTAGAAGAATGTGCCACATATAAAGCTTTTAAAAACATGACTGTTGTCATTATGTCAGCTGATGTGAGCAAAAATTTAACATGGAACATATACTATAAGATAAAAAAGATACATTAAATCTGTAAAATTAAATACTGTCATAAAGCTGTATCACAAGATACTGTAATAATTATCACTATGCTAAAAATAATGCTAAAAACATATTTTAACACAAAACATCCCAAACTTTCTTCTAGTGGCAATCCGACATGGCATACATTCACCCCAAAACAGTCTTTGAAAGCCTTTCAAGAAACCTGAATTTTTGCATCAAGTGGTGATAGATGCAATACAGAAAAATAAAGCTGGTATTTGCATGTGGCAGGAATTATAACTGAACTTTGCAAAAAATATTTCTGAAGATATAGGTATCCACCTATTCTAACAGATGTCACAGTTGAATCCATATGCACTGACAATTTGTACAGAAAGTAAATATAAACCATTTGTAAATTTGAGCTAATACAGAGGGTTCTTGTGTGTGTGCGTGCATGCATGCATGTTGCAATTTTAGTATTAATAGGCCAAATTTCTCTCTGGAATAGCAAAATGGGAAAGTATTTATTACATTCTCACTTTGCCATCTATTTACTTTCTAGTAATTTCAGGAAGACCATTCCATTAAAAAAAAAAAAGGCAAGATAACTCCATAATAACAAAGCTACACACAATGGAATACTAGGTTTTGCACACAATTAATACTAGGTTTTGCACATAATTAATCTATTTCGGAGGGGGAAATGCAGCGAATCCTTCAACTTTGTTATTTACATAACAAACTATGAAAAAGATTATTAACCACTTCAGCACCATACATACCAAACAGCTCTGCAAGGTTTATATGAATCACACAAAATGGGAATGGGCATCATTCTATTGCTAATTGTTCATTATATTTAACAGATATAAATTTCTTAAATAGAGGATGACTAATTACAACTCAGTTACTATTACCTCCTACTGATTTCAATATAGCTTAATGTGACCTCAAATTAATGTGTTGGGATTATAAACTTACAGTACACTAATCATTCTAATGCCTAGAAACTATTTTCATATGGATTTCTTTAAATGAAAAATTGGAGATTTAAATACTTATGTAAGCATGATTTTGTTCAAATTTTTTTATTCTAATAGTCTCTAAGTACTTTCACCACTATAATTACAATAAACCTCAACCACTGAGCAAGTGTGGGAAGAAGGGCAGATTTTCAAAATGATTTTTGGCTAGTTCTTTTCATTACAACATACAAAGCTAAATAATATACTACACAGTCTTAAAGAGCAAATGACTTGTCAATTCATATAGCAAATTTGATTTAGAAAAATATTCTATGTGCAAAACTTTACTTCAGAATTAAAAGGTTATTTCCTAGAAATGCCAGAATTGCATAATATTAATATATTTCTAGATTCCCCGTGAAACCTACATTCTTACTCCATCAGTTTTGTAATTGTGTATGCAAACTACATCTTAATATATATTATTTTGCCTAAGCCAAAAGTGAAATTCTAAGGTATGTCTATGGCACATAAATAATTCACTGAACGGCATGTGCAAAAATATTCTAAAAGTTTAATATAAATGAAGGCATAAGGGCAAAAAATAGTATTGATCCATAATTTGCACGGAGGCTTTTATGTTTAAAACTTCATGTACAATCTCAGAGAGAGATAGAATGAGCAAAAAATTCCAGTGATTAAGATTAAGACAACAGTTGTGCTTTTAGAATTTCTGCTTAAACTAGCAAGACTTACTTCTAAGCAAACGTCTTTAGTATTTTGATGGCCCTTCCCACACCTATCAAATTTTGAATAGAGCAGAGCACCTAAATGAGAAATCAAAACCTGATGTTTGATTTCAGAATATCTGTACCTACAATGCTACATCCAGAGACATACTTGGGTACTGTCATTTCTCAACTATCCCATGACACTTTTCTCCCACCTGTTTTTGTACCAGCAAAGTTCCTATTTACTTGCTGCAAAGATCCCTAAGTTAATCACACTTTGATGCCAAACAAAATATAAACAATAAAAATGTGTCAGCCAAAAAGCTACAGGACTGTATCCAATCACTGAAGAAGTCTTATCGTTGTTTGAATCTTCATTCATAACTCTGCGGATGCCTTGGTCCTTTGGAATCACTACTGTTTCTCATTGTGACACAAAATCTTAATTGTTTTGGTCATATCACCATGCCCAACAAAATATTAATTAACTCAAAGCTCCACTTCTTCCACATTAGTCACAGCAATGTAGATTTAAGGGGGCAATCCTATACAGTGAGATGGGAAGTCAGTTCCACTTCACTCCGAAGGACTGACTTCAGAGTCAGTGTGTGTGTGTGTGTAGGACTGCGCTATTCAAACTGCAAAATATTTAACTAGAATTGCTCCAAACTGACCCAACTTCATACACAACTTGTAATACACACTCTGCCTATTTAATGAAAGATAAATGGTACTTAGGTTGCCTGCTGCAGAAACTTAAAACATCTCATGTGGCACTTTCTTTGCTATTATTTATGCTGGATCTGAATGCACACTCCATGTCCTTTATTTATTTCTTCTAAAACTTTTACCCCGCCATTCATCCCAAAAGGACTCAACGTGCACCAAAACTGTGAGCACCTACTCTGCCTTTAAGGGATCCTCTGTTTTGAACTCTGTCCAAAAGTTGCTCAAATTTCTAAACAGATTTCTATGCAGTATACAAAAAACAACTCTTTTTTTTTTAAAGTCCAAAAGACTGCAAATGCCTGCAGGCCTAAAGGGACTGAAAGAGTTCAGTTTTGCTTTTGACCTTGGGGGTTGACTTGAGAAAGTGACAAGCACCAGTTTATATCAAAAGAAAAGAAAAGCTTTCTTTGGAGAAGAAAGAAAGAAACGACCCACTCCCTTGCTCACCTTTCCACAAACCA
>CM034703.1:99853213-99873432 GCA_020142125.1 Phrynosoma platyrhinos
GGGATGTTTGTCTTCTTACCAAGAGATGTGGGGAACTTCACCTGCACCTAGTGCAAATTCATAGCCCTCCTGGAAGAGAAAGCCAAGCATCTGGAGGCCCGGGTAGCTACACTTCAGCATATTAGGGAGCAAGAGGTTTTCCTGGACAGAGCGGAACAAATGGGCTTGGATGAGGACCACACAGAGGAAGTTGTTGGGGAGGAGGTCATTTCAGGCACCCAGGAGGTGGACATCTGGAGGAACGTCTCACACACACAACTAGGAAAAGCAGGGATCGTTCTAGGAGCTTGCAGCTACAGAATCGATTTGAAGCTCTCTCCCTTATCAAGGATGAAGAGGAAGAGCAGCAGGGACAGTCCTTAGGGACAGTGCAGGGGACCCTAAGAGTACCACCACAGGGAATGGCCACTGCTAAGACTCGGAGGAGGTGTGTGGTGGTGGTTGGGGACTCCTTGTGAGGGGTACAGAAGGAGTGGTTTGTGGGCCTGACAAGATGTCCTGGGAGGTGTGTTGTCTCCCTGGGGCAAAAATCCGTGATGTGACAGAAAAGCTGACAAGACTTGTCAAGCATATTGACCATTACCCTTTCCTCTTGGTCCATGTGGGAACCAATGATACTGCAAGGCACAGTCTTCAGAATCAGAAAGGATTATGAGGCTTTGGGTAGGAAGCTGAAAGAGCTGGAAGAGGAAGATAGCAAATGTGAATAACTGGCTCTGTGGATGGTGCCGCCAAGAACAATTTGGATTATTGGATCACAGGCTGTGGTTCCATGAGGGTGGACTTCTAGCAAGAGATGGGCTGCATCTCACACCAGTTGGCAGAAGCATTTTTGCCAATAGTCTCAAACATTTGATCAGGAGGGCTTTAAACTGAGTCATGTGGGGGAGGGAGACAGAAGACAGGAGTACATCATGGGTTGGAAATAATAGTCAAAGTGTTATAGAGGGAACAAGGCAAATGATGCAAAGGCCCAACAGTGGGAGGAAAAAAACACCTCACACAGGCAGCAAGTGGGGAAGACACATGCTCTCTACACTAATGCCCAGAGTATGGGAAATAAACAAGATGAACTTGAACTCCTAGCACAGCAAAACAAATATGATATAATAGGTATCACTTAAACCTGGTGGGATGAGTCTCATGATTGGAATGTAGGAATAGAGGGGTATAACCTTTTAAAGAGGAATAGGCCAAACAGGGAAGGAGGAGGAATAGCATTATATGTCAGGGAAGTGTACACCTGTGAAGAGATCGAGGACTTAAATCCTGGAAATCAGGTGGAGAACATCTGGATAAAAATTAAAGGGGAAGGAAACAACAGGGATGTTATTGTGAGAGTCGACTACAGACCCCCAAGTCAGACTGAGGAATTGGATGATGCCTTTCTAGAACAGATGACCATGCACTCAGAAAGGAGAGATGTAGTAATGATGGGTGACTTCAGCTATCTGGATATTTGCTGGAAGTCAAACTCAGCCAATACTTCAAGGTCTAGCAAATTCCTCACTTGCCTCAAAGACAATTTCTTTGTCCAAAAGGTGGAAGAGATTACAAGAAGATCAGCTATTTTAGATCTGATCCTAACCAACAAGGATGACCTGGTCAATGGGGTACAAGTGGTGGGATCCTTAGGTGGCAGTGATCATGTTCTCCTGAAGTTTCTTATACAGTAGAAAGGAGAAGCCAGGCATAGTCAAACACTCATTCTAGAGTTTTTTGTGGGTTTTTCGAGCTGTGTGACCATGTTCTAGAAGAGTTCCTTTCTGATGTTTCGCCAGCATCTAATTAGATCCTTCCTAACAGCTTCCCTGTGAGACTTTTAAGTCAGGGTCCAAAATGATTTGCAAGACCCACTCACTCACTCATTCACTCGCCTGTTCTCTCCTTTGGACTGGTACAATGGTCTGGTCCCAACTAGCCCAGTCCTCCTCATCACTCTGCTGAGGGAGTGAACTGGTAGAAGTGTCTGCTTGCGTCCTCTCCAAGCCAGCAAAGATCAAACATTTGACTTGCCATCTTTTCTATCCTGTTGCCTCTCTGAAACCCCATCTTGTCAGGAGGAATATAAAGTGCAAGATCCTCTGCACCTTCCTCCCTTTGCTTCCCTGACAGAAAAAGAGAGAGAGGAGCAAAACTGGATATACCCAGGGCTAGGTGCCCTCTTGATTTTCAGCCTTTTGAGAGCCAGAGAGTCTGGCCTCAGTTGCAAACATTACCTATGACCTCCACCGGGCATGACAGCTATGACATATAGATATATATGTCAGAGATAGTCTGGGTACAGCGCTCCTTATCAGGATTGGACATAGTGAACTATTATTTTTCTTGGTTCAGAGATTGCAACTGGTGCAGAACACAGCAGCCAAGGTGTTTAGGCCTCCTATTATGGGCTGAAAGATCTGCACTGGTTACCAATGAGATACAGACCCATGTTCAAGGGGTTACTTTTTGTAAGGTCCTGTAGAGCTCATGGACAAGTTATCTGAGATATAGTCTTCTCCTCTAAATCCTGCATGGTCTTTATACTCTGAGAAGCTATATGGGCAACCCTGAGGTTACTGTGGATCACTGTGCCTAGATATGGCCCTGATATCCATTTGGCTATGGCAAATGTGTTATGGTTCCCACCATACAAAATGGCCTCTTCGCTGAAATCTCATAGGCACCCAAAGTTGTCTGGCATCAAGGAAGATCCATCTGTTTACCCAGGCATCTTCCTGGTTCATTTTCCTGTTCATTTTCTAATTGTTAACTCTTTCACCTACTCCTGGTTTTCAAATAATAATTTCATGAATTGTATTGGTTTTATTATTGTATTATTTAGCTACCATTTTATTGTATCTTTATTTTTTATTGTGGACTATTTTTTTAAAAAATGAAAAAAAGTACAGAAATGTTTGGAGAGCAATAATCCTGGAAACTCAGCCAGTTTCTGACATGGTGGCAGAGCATGCTTTGCTCTCCCTTGATTCCCTTCTGTATGAAAAGGCTAAGAATGAAGGAAAGGTAGGTCCCTCACCAAAGCATCCTCCTAGTGATGTCAGTGGGGTGGCCTCATATCGGATTCCTCTGGTCTCTGGCCCTCAACCCCATCCCAGTGCCCCATTCCAGCCCCTCCCAGCAGCAACGAGTGTCCAGAGAGGGTGAGCAAAATAGAGAAGGTAGGAAGAGCCGCTCCTGCCTTCTCCTTTTGGGTACTACTCAGGCTTGCCAGAGAAGCAGCAGGGGCACTCAGCTCTGTCTCCCCTCAGCAAGGTCTGGGCTAGGAATATGAGCTCCATTTGCCCTGTTGTGAGCAGCAGAAAAGGTGGGTAAGACTGGCATTTGAGGCTGGAGAGTTGTTCCCCCCAGCTTCTTTTTCACTATCTGCTGAGCAAAAGGACCAAATCTGTGTTTGCCTCCAGTATAATTTGTCCCTCCCAATAAAACCCCATAGAATAGCAATAGTGATAGCATTTACATTTCTATACCGTTTCAAGCTGAACCAAGCAGTCTCTCAGTGGTTTACAATGTGTAAGCCAATTGCTCTCAACAATCTGGGTATTCATTTTACTGACCTAAAAAAGGATGGAGAGCTGAGTCCACCTTGGAGCCCCTGGGATCGAACTCACAATCTTGTTGCTGCAGCCACCAGAGCTCAGCTTACCTTAAGTTGGGGTGGGGCAGGTCAGATACAACACTCACAGCCCTCCACCTTTCCATTCCTATACACAGGACACAGCTGTCAAAGGCACTTGGTTATAACGTGACTTACCTGAGCCAGCTTAAAATTAGATTTGGGTGGCATCCTGATAGTATCACACACATTTAGCTGCTGAAATTGCCACTCAGCTGCAGCCCGGCTCCATCACCGATCCGAGGGCTGCTCCAGCGGCCATTTTTTCAAGCCGGAAAACTCCCAGTTTCAAAAAGAGGCACAAGGAGCGCCCCTTGGAGCAGCTGGGTGGTGATTTCAGCGGCTAAATGTGTGTGATACTATCAGGATGCTGCCCGCTTCTAATTTTAAGCTGGCTCAGATAAGCTACGTTATAACCGAGTGCAATAATCTTCTATGTTTGTTGAATGGTGAGTCATCACAGAAACCCCACTGATTCAATGGGTCTACTTTAGTTAGAATTGGCAGTAGTAGTAGTAGTAATAATAATAATAATAATAATAATAATAATAATATATTTTATTTATTTCCCATCTCTCCTCAAGGCTTGGGGTGGAGTACAACATGTTAAAATCCAAAACACAATTAAAAAAAGAAAATACATAAAACCCACAGTACTATAAAACCATTAAAATACATTCATATAATACATTCTTTAAAATATACCAATTAAAAAGTCTGCACCAAGCTTTGAAGGTTATTCCCTCAAATGTTGCTGTGTGACTTCAATTCATTTTTGACTTAGGGTAACCCTATCATGGGGTTATGTTTGCAAGATTTGTTCAGAGGAGGATTTCCCTTGCCTTCCCATGAGGCTGAGAGAGTGTGACTTGCCCAAGATCACCTGGCCGGTTTCATGCCAGAGGTGGGGATCGAACCCTGGTCTCCAGAGTCATAATCCAACCCCCAAATCACTAGGCCACACTGGCTCTCAATGTTTCAAAGGGACAGCGTAGACTTTTTTCTAGATATAGTTCAGGTCTTATGTTTCATATTTTGTGTGACTTCTATATTTATAGTTACAGTATATATTTCTATTTCTATTTTACTAATGCTTGTAGTTGTATGTATTTTATGTTAGCCAATGAATTTTGGAATATGGTCACTGACCGCAGTAAAACAATTGATACATTGATTGATTGGTTAACTGGAGATCTTCCTGTGAGGAGGAGAAAGAGAGGGAAAGAGAGAGGGGAGAGAAGAATCACTCCCCAGAGGCAGAGCAACTGGACCTGCACCTTTCCCAGGACATGTCCTACAATTCAACTTTCTGTCCAGGAGGAATTTCAAAACGTCCTCCATTTAGAACAGGACAAAGAAAGATGAATTTATCTTTATAGGAGTGTTTTGAGCTTTTGTTTGGTCATCTCCCCCATTTTTCTGGAATGTCCTCCATTTTGAGCAGGACTGAGAAGCATGACTTTATCTTTATAGAAGTATTTTGAGCTTTTTCTTGGTCATGTCCTTCTTTCACCACCATTTTTTGAGTGTCCCCAATTTTATGGTGCCTTGTCCTCCCTGGCGGTGAGGCCTCCTGGTCACCATAGAGCAGGCTGGACCTGCAAAAGACTGCTGGGCTGGAAGAGGCAGCTGGTGCCAGAGGGATGGAAGTGCTGACAACTACACACCTGGAGCAAGTTTCCATTCCCTTTGAAGAAGTGCAAGAGACAGGCTGCATCTGCACTGCACTGCACTGCACTGCTGATATAATCTGGTTTAACTCCACAAAAGGGTTGTCATCATTGAGCCTTATTGCTTGATTAAACAAACCCGGTAGGCAAATGTTATTTTTCCCCCTCCCTTGTTGTCTTCATGTTATAGAAGCGTTGTTTTTGCCAAACTGATTATTCCAGTTTGGCAAATGGGACACTTTTATGACCCTCTTCCACATTTTTACAACTAGAAGAGAACAAAAGAGAGCAACGTCACGGGGAGGGAGGGAAAAAATGCTCCTTTGGGTTTGCCTGCTGGATTTGTTTAATAATGTGATAAGTCTCATTCTCTTCCACAAAACCAGGACAAAAATATGCAAGACAGGATTGAGGCACTTTATTTAAAAAAACAAAAACAACCCACCGCCCAGTAGTGTCACTGACAAGAGTGCGGAGGATGCAGTTGGGTGAAACCCCAGAAGGAGGCGACACCCCAGAAGAGGGGGTTGACATATGGTCAGCCCCCCCCCTCCGCAGGCACTCCTTAAGCCTGTGTGGGTGCCGCTCCGGGCCTCGGGGATGGTGCGGGCAGCTGGCGGCCGGCCACTTTCCCAGCAATGTGGCTGCTTTCCCACCCTACATGGCGCTTCTCCCGGCCATGCGGCCACTTCCACAGCCCTTGGGGGGCTGTCATTGGGGGAGAGGTCTCCAACCCGGGTGGGCTGCCAGTGGTTGTTTCCCTGGGTGGCCGGCTGTTTTCCCATTCTGCATGGCATTTTCCTGCTCTGTTCAGCCCTTCCCCAGCTGTGCAGCCATTTCCACAGGCCTTGGGGGAGGTCTCCAGAGGGGTGTCAGGCCCAAGTAGGCAGCAGGTGGCCATTTCCATGGCCTGCATGGCTGTTTTCATATGACCCCACATGTCACCTAGTCCAGGTAGGTGGGGCTTATGGGGTGGGACCCCCAGAAGTCCCACCAGAGGTCCCACCCCATAAGTCCCACCTCCCCACACTGGGTGACATCATGGGTGAGTACACCACTGCCACCGCCTATAAAAAAACCCCACACAACACTACATTTTGATATTTAACATTGCATACAGTCAAACACCCATATCCAAAATATTCCCCCAATTTTTTTTTTTTTTGTTAAGCATGACGACCCTATGGATGAGACATCTCCAAGATCCCCTGTCCTCCACTGCTCTGCTTAATTCCTGCAACCCCATACCCATGACCTCTTTAATACAGTCCATCCATCTGGCATGTGGCCTTACTCTCTTCCTACTTCCTTCCACTTTCCACAGCATTATTGTTTTTTCCAGAGTCCTCTCTTCTCATGATGTGTCCAAAGTATGACAGCCTCAGTTTGGCCATCTTGGCTTCCAGGGTGGTTTCCAGCTTGATCTGCTCTAGGACCCATTTGTTTGTCCTTTTGGTTGTCCATGGGATCCTCAGCACTCTTCTCCAGGACCACATCTCAAATGATTTTCTTCCTATCATCTTTCTTAACTGTCCAGCTTTCACATCCGTACATGCTCCTATAGTTGCTGCAGTCTCTTGTGTCTCCCTTTTCCTGGATGGGGATGTATATCGATCACTTCCAATCTGTTGGCCATCATTTTACAGCAGTTCAAATGGAATATCATCTGTCCCTAGTGATTTGTTTTTCACTATTTCTGTTATTGCAGTTTCCACCTCCACTTTTTAGAATTTGGGGTTCATCTTCATATGGTTCTTCACTTCATGTGTCCTTCATTTTGTCATTTCTTTTGTATAATTCTTCTGTGTATTACATCTAACATCTTTTTATTCCTTCCTGGTCTAGAATTATGTTATTTTTATTGTCATAGAGCATCCTGGTCTTTGGTTTGATTTTTTTGTTTCTTCCCTTTTTGTTGTTGTCTTCTATTTCCCTGTATTGGTCATTGTAGTAATTTTCTTTATCTTTCTGCACAATCCATTGTATTGTTGCATTCATAATTCTTTGTTCCTATCTCCCTTTGTTTTTCTTCTCTTCTTTTCTTTATTGCTTGTAGTGTTTTTTCTGTCATCCATGTTTTTTCTCTTTCTTTTTGTTTATTGAAATATCTGTCTGCATTCTTCTTTTTATTATATCCCTGGCTTTGGACCATAGTTCCTCTGGTTCTCAGTCTATTATGCTTAGTAGCACGAATCTTTTTTTTATGCTGTCAATAAATTCTGTTGAGATATTGTTTAGATGATATTTTGGTATAATCACTGGTTTTGTTTTCTTCTTGAATCTTAATCTTATTTTTGATATGAGTAATTCATGATCTGTGCCACAGTCAGCACCTGGTCTAGTCTTGGCCACCAATATAGAATTCCGCCATTTTTTACTTCCGATTATATAATCTATTTGATTTTTGTGTTGACCATCTGGTGATGTCCATGTGTATAGCCTTCTTTCTGGTTGTATGAAAAATGTGTTTGCAATGAATAGGTTGTTGGCTTCACAAAAATCTATCAGATGTTCACCTGATTTGTTTCTTTTGCCTAATTCAAATCTTCCTACTGTTTTTGATTCTTCTTTACTTCCAACTTTTGCATTCCAATCTTCAATGATCAGCTTTACATCCTGTGTTGGTGTACTGTCAATTTCTTCTTGTACTTCATAGAATCTATCAATTTCTTTCTGTTCTGCCACTGTGGTTGGTGCATATACTTGAATTATGGTGATATTCATAGGTTTACCATGGAGCCTTAGTGAAATGATTTGGTTTGATTTTGCATGGTATCCTCTGACATACAAATTCCAAAAAACAAACCTTGATTTTGCCATTTTATATAAGGAACACCATTTTGAGTAAGCAAGTCTATATAATGGGACTTAAGCATCCATGGATTTTGGTATCCAAGGGGGGTCCTGGAACCAAACCCCAGAAGTTACACCAATGTCCCACTGTATTTCAAGTTCTTGTTTATTTATATATTCCCATCAGTTTACATTCTGAGATTTGTAGTCTGTTGCTTCAACCAGCCCAGCTGGCGGGGACATTTTTCAAACCCTTTAATCCAGGATTTCCTGGTTTTCCAGGACAAATAGCAAGCCTAACTCCACTTTAACTTCCATGGTTCAAGCCTATGGAATTCTGGGGAATGTAATTTGTTGTGGTCTGCCATGGCCATTGACTCTGAGATCCTCCACCCATGTTATTCCCCCACTGCTGCTGCTGCCCAGTAGCTGTTTGGCACATTTTGTCTGGCTCCTCAGCAAAAGCCTGTCTGACATGGGAGACCCTACCAGCAGCAGTGTGACCACTACCACAGCCACTTGCCTCACAAGAGCACACAACCCCATCAACCAATCAACTAAATAAGACTCACAGAATCATAGAATGGATCACAGTGGGCATCAAGTCAACTCCCTGCCATGCAAGAATACACAATTACAGACTTCTTTCTCTAACCTTGAACACAAAGCTCAAAATTCTTCATAGAATCACATCCACACCCACCAATTGGAGAAATGTATTTTATGTAAACCTTCCTAAATAGCATAATATTCTTCAATGACAGTTGTCCCTCCACATTTGCAGACTTCAAGTTAGTGGTCTCGCTCTTCGTGGGATGGACAAGCAGGGAAGGATAAAATGGCGGGGTGCACGTGTGCCATTATTTTCAATTGGGCTCGAATATTTGTGAACCACCCTTTTTTTTGGGGGGGGGGTCTGGAACAGATGCCCTACGAATTGGGAGGGACTGCTGTACAGGTTTTGGGGTGATGGCATTTGTGAATTTGTGTATAACATTCTCATTTGTGGATTTTGTGTCACAGTGAGTATGTAGAAATCTATTACTTAATTTGTTCCTAAAATGAAAGGCATTCAACTACTCCATTGGCCCAGACAGTTTACTATTACAAGGAATTGTTCTAGAGCCCCATTTTGCCTTGATGTTATAAAATGAGATGAGATTATTGGCCCTATCTAATGGGATGAAACATTTCTCCACATCTTCTACCCTGCTGGTTTGCAAACTTGCTTTAATTTTTACTAACAGGAGCAATTGCAAAATGCAACCATAACATTATTGCACTTCTTAGTAAATATACAAAGGCAACGATCATATAATGCAGGGGTAGGCAACCTAAGGCCCGGGGGCAGGATGCGCCCCCCCCGAGGCCTTTGGACCGGCCCCAGGCCGGTCCTGCTACCACCGCTGCCGCCTGCCATGATAATATTGATTATTGTTGGTATTACTTGTTCTTGGGGTTTTCTTGGTAAAATCTCCACAGGGGTTTTGCCAAGGCTTTTCTGGGGCTGAGAGAATGTGCATGCATTTTTTAAAAAATATATTTATTTATTTATTTATTTATTTTGGGTGCTTCGGCCCCCCAATTGTTTGAAGGACAGCAACCCGGCCCCCGGCTCAAAAAGGTTGCCTATCCCTGATATAATGCTTAACTAGGAATGTGTGTTTGTGCCCTCAAGTCATCTAACAACTTATAGTGACCCCATTGATTTCATAAGGCTTTCTTAGGTAAGGAATATTCAGTGGTAGTTTTGCCAGTTCCTTTCTTTGGTATTCACTGATAGTTTCCCATCCAAGTACTAACCAGGGCTGAACCTGTTTAGATTCCAAGATAAGAAGGGGTCTGGTGGCTTTAGGTTTTTAGACCCTTTTACTTAGGAATATGTTTCACTAAACATAATGGAGGGAGCTAAATACTCTAAAGGCACCAGATCCCATATGATCTCAGAAGTTAAGCAGAGTGGGCCCTGATTAGTACTTGGATGGAGGGAATAAAATGCACCATAGGCAATATTTCAGAGGAAGGCAATGACAAGCCACCTCTAAGTATTTATTGATTAAGAAAATGCCATACAATTCATGGGGTCACTATAAGTCAACTGGCAAACTAAAGTCACATAAACACAAAACAAAAATAATGGTCTATATTTTTCAGTAAGCATGCCCTGCAAGAATCTCTTGTTTTCTCAGTGAATTATTGCATTTGATGTACATGAAGACTACAACAGGGGTGAAATATACATATTTCTTTTATTTGAAGTAATTCAGAAGAGTAATACTAGTCCAGTTTTCTCATTTTTTCAACCTCACCTTTTCAGCATGCACACAAAGATACACACATTGGCCATGCCTTCCCCAGGAATGAGGAATCTGTGAGGTATGTAATGTAGACTTATTTCTCATACATTTCGCATACACCCAGCACCCTCTGCTAGCAGCATCATACCCTGGAACAGAATTTGAAACAGATCATTATTTCCAGTTTCCTTAAACATGTACATTTGAGGAGGAAAAGTACACACAGTATGATGGGATTGTTTTAGGACAGGGGTAGGCAACCTTTCCCCTTTAAGGGCCGAGGGACTTCAGCTCCCAGAAGCCTCAGCCATGTTGGCCAATAGTCCTATGTTGGCCAATAGCTCCTGGGATTCTGGGAGCTGAAGTCCCTCGGCCCTTAAAGGGGAAAGGTTGCCTGCCCCTGTTTTAGGATAATCATACTTCCTCAGGGGCTCTAGGAGGGTTTTTATTACCCGCATGTCAGGCTTCTTTAGAGAACTGTTCTCATGGGGCATTAGAAACAGTTTGCTTGAAGGAATAAAAATAAAACTCCAAATATAGCTGCATCTCCATCCTGGATAGAGTGGCCAGATGCAAAAGAGTACAGAGCTTCTGCTCCCTCTTCTGTGTAACTAATAAAGGTGCAAGAGTTTTGTCTTCTTTGCTTCCAGCCATTTAGTCATAAAAGTATTTATGCTGATCTTGGTTTCAGGGAAACTTCCTCATATGTGTTATTTGGACTGCTGCCTTAGCTGTTAGTAATGTTACTGCTATGGTTGTAATTACTGCCACCACATACAAGACTCATAAATTGTGAGTCATGCTCTTGTGTTCAGGAAAGTGGAAAGATTACTGTCTATATACCGGTAGTATTGGCATGGCTTGGAAATGGAGTGGGCAACCATGGCCACTAGAGGGCAACTGGTTGTCCCAAGTATCGAAGTTCCAATGTAAGTCGCATCTACCTGTATCAAGGTGAAACTGATTTGCCTAACTAGCATCCACTAAGTATGTGTAAGGACAGACAAATAGCACTACTCAAAAACTACCTAAGAACTGGTTTGAGAACCTGATGTGGACTGATGTTTCATTTGTACCAGTGCTACCTGCCTCTGATCTTGCTTTCAAAGACAGACATTCAAAGACAATATCTGCTTAACCGATGCATTTATGGAGAAATGTTCTAGCACAAAGTCTCCATAAATCTCCAGCACTGTCTACTCACAGTGAAACTGACTCTGAATTTCCAGACATATGGTGAAGGGAGACTGTGAAGCAGTACCATGTGTTGGAACAAAAGAATCCCTACTGTTGCCTTCCAATTCTCAAAGCAATTATAAATATATTTATAATGTACATGTACATTTATATATGTCCTGTTCTTTATTCAGCCTTTGAAATGAGCCAGAAATAAACTTTTCCCTGAAAAGGAACAGCTTGTGTAATTGCCAGTTCCAACTTAAAAATAATATTCAGTGTCGGAATATATCATTATGTACACAGAGAGTTTGGCAAGGTTACTTTTTTGGACTACCACTACCAGAATTCCCTAGGGATTTTGGCAGCTGTAGTGCAAAAATGTAATTTTTCCAAGCTCTCTGTATGCAAACATATATGCATTTATATCACTATAAGTTCTGGATCTATCCAGGAAAGTTCAAGTAAAGGTTAGATGGATATCCAAATTCTTAACAGGCTAAATCCTGTATGATGATGAAGACTGTTCTGAGAATTCAGCATGACCATGAACACTTGGGAGTTAGTCTGTAAAGTCTCTAGTAAACCATGGAATTACCAAAAAAAGAAAAAGAAGGGGGGGGGAAAGGGGGGGAGCTGGCTTTCCTAACAAAATTCCAACAGTGACACAAGGTAGGAAATTTCTCAAAATCCAGTGACTGATCTAATTAATACAGACAATGCTCTGATAAGAATCTTTCCACATTAAGATAGGTCAGGTTTTTTGAGAATGTCCAAACAAACACTCTGTTATTTCCATATAATAATTATTGGATCTGAACATGTATTGATTTTCTGAATCAACAACACTGCATAGTTCAAATCTCTACAATTTTACGCTATGGTGGCTTGGCCACTTTTATGTTCCCTGACTATATAACTTTACAAAAACTCATCCCAACTCTGCCATCTGAGTTTGCTCCAATTTATATAACACTCTAAATCACAATGGCTACCATACTTTGTCACAGTAAAATGTGGGGAAATTGTGTCTCAGTTATACCATGTTAGGGTTCCTTGTTGTAAACTCCAGAACAGAGCTTTGAAACATTACAATTTTGGACTGCATTCTCAGAACTCCGCAGCCAACATAAACATGCAATTTAGAAATATAAATTTTCCAAATTCAACTCCCAATCCCATATTTCTTCTCTTATTTGAAGTAATTCAGAAGAGTAATACTAGTCCAGTTTTCTCACTTTTTCAACCTCACCTTTTCAAGCATGCACAAAAAGACACACACATTGGCCATGCCTTCCCCAGGAATGAGGAATCTGTGAGGCATGTATTATTAATTCAAATGGTGACAAAATTATAGTCACCAAGGAGACAGGCTTAACTGACCTACACCTTCAAAGCAACCAAATATATAAACATTGGCAATTTATTTGTATGATTAGGACCAGTCTTATCATGCAATTAATTTTTTGACTTTCCATTCCAGGTACATGTAACTATAGCCTGCATTCTTTATTTATTATTTTAATAGACAGAGAAAGATTAGTAAATCCATTTATATGATAAGCTTTAAAAACCAGAAATAATATTTTCTTTTCAATAAGAAAAGAAACTGGTGTATTCTAGTAGCCTATGCTTCCAAAAGCAGTTTTGTTTGAACTGGCAAGTGTGGCAATAGAAGTAAGCTCAGGCTACTTTTGGACCCCACAAGTGTGTGCAAGACTCCTAAAACCAATAATCTGAATTTTAAGAATCTAGAATGTTTTAATATTTTTAAAACAAGGATTGCTATACCATGTCACAGTGTTCTACTTGATAGAACATTGGTTCTCATGATGAGCAGCTTTGTAATACTGACTCAGCATCAAAACAATGTAGTACATCCAGCAGAAAAGCAAACGTATCAGTTTAAAGTACAATCCGATCCCATGGTTTCATTTACCAGCATCTGGGGAAAGAAATGTCTCTCTAGGCATCTGGGGGTCCTCCAGTATGACTATGATTCTCTCATTCGCTGTGGTTTCAAGCTTAGCTGCAGTAAGCGTGGGAACTGACCCACCCCTGTCTGATACAGGGGTTGAACTAATGCAGCAACATAAATAGGCACTGCTCTAGTAAACCATGGAATTACCATTAATTTTCAGCAATCCTAGCACAGCACACCAAGGAAGCTCTCCATCAGCGATTGGTGGCTTCCATATCAGTGGGGCAGTAAATCTGCTCCAGGTTTTACTCCATACCTTAAAGGAACTATCTAAGGTACTGAATCTATGTTGGGGGGGTAGGATTCAGGAACTTGGAACAAAAAACTGAGAACAGATTAACTACCACAGTGCCAGGAAAGGTATGCACTGCCACAGAGACCATGTCAGTGTTAATCATTACAGGGTCCCTACCTAAGAAGTTTCAAATCCTTTTATACCAAAAACACATGCTGTCTACAAATAACCAGATCTATGAATACAGAAGAAACAAAAATCTTGATGTTTCAGCCTAATCATCCAGTAGCCATTCTTTCATGTGTTTACAGGGTTGCACTGTACCTTCTGTTCTGGCTGCCAAGAACCTCAGATTCCTGTTTATCCCTGTGCCCCTTCCTTCTATCGGGGTGACTGCTAAGGCATGTACTTTCCATCTCTTGGACATCCATAGGATCCATAGGTTCTTGGCTATTGAGACTGCCTATCTGCCTGTCTAGGCTTTGGTTATTTTATACTGGACTATTGCAATAGCCTAGTGGAGGGTTTGCCTTCTTGTTCTCTTCTTCCTCTGGCTTTAATTCAGAGCAGTGCCATCCAGGTTGTCTTAAATCTCCCTAAATATTCATATGTTTCTCCTCCTGCCCTGTAGATCCTGTCACTGGCTACCATTTTGGGCTGGGGCCTGTTTTAAACCTTTAGTGTTTGCATTTAGGGCTCTGCATTCTAATCTCCCCCAGTACATGGAAGCTCAGCTAACATGACATGCACCATCTAATAATTTAAGATCTAGAGGCAAAAGCTTATTGTCTGTCCCACTAACGCACTCAAGGTTGCAACCCTCTCAAGATCTGGCTCTGCATCTTTGGAACGGTCTTCTTTTGGACTGCCAGTTGGAGAAGAGTCTCATCCATTTTCACAAGAGGTTGAAGACCTTCCTGTTTTTGCCAGATTAAGCTGCTGAGTTGTGCCTGTGGCTGCTGAGATGGGCAGCAGCTGGTGCGATTTGGGGATTTTATGTATATTTATAATGTTATGTTTTATTGTCCCAGTCTTTGATTGTATATGTTTGATGTTCCGTCCGTTGGTGGAAAGGGCATTATAAATAAATGTTGTTGATTGCTATTGTTGTTGTTATGGGAAAGCACAATGGAAATGACAGAAAATCAGATGCAACAGCCAACCAGTTTCACAGCTTATTGGGTAAAATTTTGTATGTGGAGAAAAGATCTCATATGCTTCCCAAATGAAGGATTCAAGTCCTGATGGGAAGAATGCTCTATTTGGAGAAGCAAATGTCATAATGTTATACCATCACCAGGGAAGGGCTGAAATATAAGGGAGCACAGAATCCTAATCAAGTCCCATTCCTTTTCCAAGAAGTCAGCTCAAGTTATTTTTCTGTCTGAGGCAAAGCAACAAACAGAACACACACCACCCACTCTTCCCCTAGGCTCTTTCATGACACCTCAAACCTACTGCCTAAGGGAGCTGTCTCCCTCTGCTTATGGGAACCCTCCTCTTCTTCAGCCTGCACATACTGGCACCCATACTGGCAATGTTGCAATGTTATGAGAGCAAAACTGTGGTGCTAGATGCATGCACAGACTCCTAAGATCTGCCAAGATATTGTTTACTGCTCTGCCCAGAATTGTTTATTGCTCCAGACTTCTTAAGTGGATTGTAAGATTGCATTGTAATCCTTTTCAAAAGTGATGAAACAGAAGATTTCACCTGTACATTTATTTTTATTTTTGACTTGAGGAAAAAGTGGGTTTAATAAAGGGTAACAAGAGAGTACTGTTGGATTACATGTTGAATATTAAGTGTTGAGTATCCCTTATCTGGAATTCTGAAATCTAAAATACTCCAAAATTGGCTGAGACAGTGCCACCTTTGCTTTCTGATGGTCCAGTGTACACAAACTTTGTTTCATGCACCACATTAAGATATTATGTATAAAATTACCTTCAGGTTATATGTATAGGTGTAGACGAAACATAAATGAATTTCATGTTTAGATTTGGGTCCCATCTGCAAGCTAACTCATTATGTATATGCAAATATTCCAAAATCCCCCCCCCCATAAATCCAAAATCCAAAACACTTTATTCCCAAACATTTTTGATAAGGGAGACTTGGCCTGTGCTCATACATTATAGTTCATATAACACTGTTATACTGATGGCGTTTCAAACATAAATAAAATAAATAAATATAAAACATAAAATGTATCCATCAGTTTATAATAACCTTAAGACTTTGTTCTCTCAACTTTCATTCCATCCAATAAGTCTTAGTCTACCATCTTTATTCCTTACATGATGTGTTATGTCTTGCCAAAATGACACTCACACGTTTCATTTTTTCCATTTTTGAATTGCAGACATTTTTCTAATTCTTAAAATACAGCACTTTGTTATGACAACAGCTGTGCACAGTATTCAGGTAAATCAGTCAAAATATCAAACATTCACAAATTATTTGTATTTCAGTAGCTTTCTTTAAAAATATAGTACACCTAATATTTACAGGTTAAACACTGGTAACTCCCTGCTAAAAGCTTACAGTATAACAACATTCAACATCACTTAAGACTCTAAGGCTGAACTGTGACAATTTAATCTGTACAGGAGCCACTTTTTTATGGATGACATTTGCAACATCTAACATGTCATATTGCTCTTTTTGGTAAAGAGAAATAAAATAAGCATCTTCTGTGCCTGTGCAAATTCAGAATTATGCACTCAGGGTAAGTAGGTAGTTAAGTCCTCCCAATGAGGGAATGAGTTCCATCAGCAGAACTGTGAGGGATAATAATAATAATAATTTTTATTTTTATCCCGCCCCTCTGCAGCGCAATCGGGTTGGCGTACAACAAATTAAAACAACATCACAAGTTAAAACAAACCAAGAATCCCCTTCCCTAACCCACCCACCCCTTAAAAATATATTAAACTATTAGTAAGTTAAAATACAAAATAAAAACAATATAGTCCGGACATAGAAATAGCAGCATGACAGAGGCAGTTAAAGAGCTGGAATCAATGTCTTCTCCTTTTCTTTTTTAGGCCGGGATGTTATTCAGGGAAGGCCTGCCGGAAAAGATCTGTCTTGACTGCCTTTTTGAAGCTGTCAAGGGTGGTAATGAGACGGATCTCATCTAGCAGGCCATTCCATAATCTGGGAGCGGAGGGAGAGAAGGTCCTCTGGGAGGTCACAGACAGCCTGGTTTTTAATGGACTGTAACAGGTTCCCATGTATGGGCTGTAATAATTCCCATATATACCTTCAAGATCTACTCTGAGATGCTGAAGGATCCTCCAGAGCATATACTATAGGGCTGTGAGGCTGAAGGGTAACAAGAGGAGGAGGCTTTGTGCATAAGTCTGCGTATGCATCACGCAAAACGCTTTTTTTCCACTGAAAACTTTCTGACACATTCTGCACCTAAAAAAAGCATTATAATTTACTAGTGAGAGCAAGGAAGGAGACCATCATCCTTACTCCCAATTAAGAAAAGAAATACAAACAATGCTTTCACTGTTTAATATTTTGCTTACCTAACCCAGTCCATCTCACAATGATTTTGCTTTCTAATACATAAGCAAAATGAGGTACAAGAGGGGAGGGACTTTCATTTCTCACTATCATTAGTAGTGAAAGATCTGTAGCTAGCAAGCAAGCACACACACACACACACACACACACACACACACTATACATTGTGGAATTATGGGTTAGGAATGTCTCTCTTTAGAGGCTCATGATCAAAGCATAGTACTGCCATTAGATAATCAATCTGCAGTTGCGTACATAAAAACCTAGGCAGCATGCAGTCTCCATTGCTTTCAACAGGCTTTAGACATCTGAAACTGGGCATTCGCCCAAAATTTAGATCCAGTTGCATATTACATACCGAAAAAGACAGCACAAAATCTGAGGCCCTCTCTCAACTTATTTTATTCTTAATGAAGAAAAAAGAGAAAAGTGTAGTCTGTAAAATATGCAGTCAAGCCCAAACCTTTACATAATGGTACTAAAAAAGTATGTAAAGTCATATATGGATAGGGTTTTTTTTCCTTTCCTTTGAAAATGCCTTGTATATTATGTAGCTTTCTCTCACTTCTCAGCTGAATACTCCTCAGAGATTCTGAAATACTCTGCTTCTTGTGCATGACTGACCAAGGGTGTCCTAACCCAGTGACACAGTTCTTGTTAACTGCTATCGAATCGACCTCAGCTTATGCTGACCTTGTGAATGAGAGCCCTCCAAGTCTCCCTGTCATCAGTAGCCCTGCTCAGGTCTTGCAAACTCAGGACTGTGGCTTCCTTGATCAAATCCATCCATCTATAATGCAATCTTCTTTTCCTCCTACTGCCTTCTAACTTACCAAGCATTATTGTCTTTTCTAGTGAGCCATGTCTTCTCATTATATGGCCAAAGTATAACAATCTCAGATCCAAACACACTGCAGAAATAATCCAGTATGAGACTGCAAACTGCCCTGTCTCGATGCTAGGGAATCCTGGGAATTGTAGTTTATTGTGGCACCAGAGCTCTCTGACAGAGAAGGCTCAATGTCTCACAAAACTACTGTTCCCAGAATTCCCTAGCATTGAGCCAGGGTAGTTAAAATGGTCTCAAACTGGATTATTTCTGCAGTGTGTTTTGGACCTCAGTTTAGTCATCTTAGCTTCTAGGGAAATTTCAGGCTTGATTTGCTCTAGGAACCATTTCTTTGCCATTTTGTACCTACTGTTTCCTTCCCTTGCACCCACTGTTGCATATCCCATCCTCTCTTCCTTGCCTGCACCACTAGTGCTGCTGCTTTCCTTCCCTCTCTAAAGAATCAACAGCTCCTCCAAGTGTCTGGTGCTGCTATGCACAGAAAGCAAGGAATCAGAGGGATGAAGACAGAAGTGCTAATCCATCTGCAAGGCTTGAGTCAGAAGGAAAGGTAGAAAAAGTGTGAAGAGGGTTGGTAGCGGGGCAGCCATAGCAGGAGAAGGTAAGATGAAGTGGAGACAAGGCAGTGATTACTGAGGTGTCTCTATACCCAAGTAATGCGTTGCAGCTAAATGTGATTTGTAATGGGCTGCTACCATTTTTCAGATTTTACATTGATTACATGCATCTGGAATGAAAAATCTATTGCATTTTTAAAAAATTTCCAGTGTGATTCTTATGATTCCACATGTCTGTCCTGATCCCTTGAGAGTACAGCCTAATTTTTGTATGCTGAATGCATTTTAGCTGCACACATCATCCTATCTTATACTGGGGACCTGGCTGGTCTTAATTTACCACTAGCATTTACATCAACACCAGTGAGAAGAGGCTGCCATCTAAGTGTGTATTTGTATGCCAGATGACAAGAACTGGTCAGAAGTAAAACGCTGTTGTCCCAGGCTTTGTGAATGCCCCCTTTGTGAGAGGGGCTACTCACTTATCATTCATTTAATTAGACATGTGTGTCCAAGTAATGAGCTCCCTAAGACATTTCCTATATAAACATGATTCCCCACCAAAGTTTTCAGATCATTTTTTAAAAAAAATTGCCATTCAAATAACACTTTGATGTTGTGTGTCTTCAAGTCATTTTCAACTTATGGCGACCCTAAGGCAAACCTATCATGGAGTTTTCTTGGCAAGAATTTTTTGGGGTGGAGGAGGTTGCCTTTTGCCTACACTACTACAGTGCTTGATAATATTTTGTCAGGATGTTCACCACATGGTCAGAAAGAACTTTAGATGTAGGATAGAATTACAGAGTGGCTGGTAAGATAAAGTATTTCCAAAAGAAGAAGAGGAAATACAGAGAGTGGTCATGGAATCGATCAAAACCAGGGCCAGAAGACCAATACATATATCAATTTTCTTCATTGGACAGTTGAGTACCCCCCTCCCCAGTCTGCACCAACTTTTGATTCATGCCCAGCTTGATACAACTGCATGTACTTTGAGCTTGTATGTTTTCCCCATAAGCACTGTCTAACAGTGGAAAGAGAATGGTATGTGCATGGGGTATTTGCTACCATGTGCTCCACAGGCCCCAACATCCCAAAACATTTTGATATATGAGCTACAAGATACCCTCTTCCAAGTCAACAGACACAATCCAACAGACTAGTAGGTGAAGCCTACTTTAACATTGGTGACAAGAGACCATCCTCTACTGCACACACGAACAACAGGCTAACTTAGGAGGTACAGGCTGCATGACATACACAGCCCTTTCTTCTGATACATTGCTGTTGTTCTGCATTCTCAACCTCTTCTGCCTGCTTTACTTTGCCCAACAGAGGATTAGCCCTGGTGCCCCACTAAATGGAAGGATTTTATTATTCCATTTAGCCCATTTTTCCCCAAGGTACTTCTTACTATTCTTTTCCTCCTCCTCCTCCTCCTCCTCCTTTCCAGTGATAAAATTACATGTTTTCTCACAAGCATTCCATGATGTTGCAG
>CM034703.1:99896953-99911700 GCA_020142125.1 Phrynosoma platyrhinos
TTCTGTTACTTTTCGCTTCGTGGCCAGCGTTTGATAAGGTCCTTACACATGTTAAAATTTTGCATTATCTAAAACTGGAGGTAAATTTAATAAACGGAAATAATTTGTTCTTATCCATAGATAACAACAGCGAACACCTTAATTATGTGTCACAAGTCTTGGGAATTTCACAGTTACAGTAAACACTGTTTCCCTTATAAAGGTTTTTATAGTAATGTGTCAGTTTTCCTAATGAGAATTCTACATATGTTTCAAGGGAGAAAATGGCCCCTTATTTTTTTAAAAAAAGGATTATGCAGAATAGATGACAAATCATAGCAGGAAACATGCTAAATACTCCACAAAGATTCCAACAGAGACAATTTTTGGTATAACAAAATGGATTTACACTCATTAGTCAACCATAATGAAATGAAGCCATACCATTTTATTAAAACAAACTGTACCCTTCAATTTTATTTAGTGGCGCATCAATCACATGAGAATATCAAACAATAGTGCAGCAATTAAGGCTATTTTGGTAAGTGCTATAGCTTGAGATCATGGCTGAAGGTATAAATTTCACAGCTGGACTTTGCAGTGCACTTAGACACATTTCACCCAAGCCAATTATAGTCCACAGTTAAATATAGTGGGCAGGGAGGGTTATCAGTCACAACATATCACAGAGACAATATTTGCAGGTTTAATGTTATGCTGAATTCCCCCACAAAGTGTCCATTCTTCAGAATAAATTGGACTGATTTTAAAGTCTCGGTTTAAGATTAATATAAGATATATTATATAGAATATATAAAATAAGGAATTATCCAGTTACGCTTCCTAGAAAAGCACAAGATTAAAGGGGGAAGTACAGAAGAAAAGAATTATCGGATTATATTGGGCCCTGATCCATGTCCAGAACAGCAAATACAAGAGATGGACAATTTCCAAGGGCTGGGGAGGGGGGCTGCCCTTGTCACCAGACCATGGAGGGCTGACCCACCCTACAAATGTCATTTTTGCCCCAAACCCCCATATGTCTCGCCACACACCGAAAAACGGACTCCTCAAAAACGGAGGGGGCATCACTGGCTATCTTGGGGTGTTTTCAGGGGGGCTGTTTCCAGACCCGTTTGAGGTCTGGTGGGACTTGTTTCGCTTTTTGGTCACTTCTGGGTTTGAATAAATGCCCCTCATAGGTAAAACACATCAGGGGTACAAAATGTTGAGCCTCCACCCAGGATGCTTATGTGCAGTGAGATAGCAATAATGTACTCCCAATATATTTGCCATGAAAAATGTTGGTGGAAATGTTTGTGATGGTAACATGGTAAAGCCTGTATGTATATACTGATGAATCTATTTAAAAATACTGTTTATAGTCTTATCACCCATATTTCGGAATGACTCATTTAAACTGTGATAAGCCAAAAGAGCATCTAAAATGTTCCGAAGAGAGTGGAACTTATTTTATGGACAATAAAGAAAGAGTTGACCCATTACAATCAAGAAAACTTGAAAGGAATATTATACAATTTTATATATCAACATCGTCAGAATACATAGAGTTATTTGCAGTTATATTTCAGAAGTTGCACATTCATACCTCCAAAGCTAAGCATGCCTAGTCTTCAGCATTGCCACTGGGAAAGCAACCTGTATACCATTGTGGTTTGAAGGAAAGTTTAAGTAAAAGAGGTGAGAATAAATGAAGTTGCAATGTTCCACACAAACTATTTTTGGATAATCCGGAAAATAATTTCATTCAGACTTTAAAAGCCCATCCACCTAATGTAACCAGAACTGAGGATAGCTACAGCAAATGGTAAGGGATGCTGGGAGTGGTAGTCCAACAACATCTGCACAGCCAAAGAATTCTCCCGTTACCATGGATAATGATAGGGAGGAGACAATCAGCAAATGTATTAGGGACATGACGAGATATCCTGCAAAATAGTCCTTGCCTAAGAAAACCCTATGACATTCATGGGGTGGCCATAATTCTTCAGGCAACTTGAAGGCAGGCGCACACACATGCCATAAAAACTTGAAAATCTAATTGTAGCTGAAAATGATGTAAATCAGGAGATGAGACTGAGGGAAAGGGGATACAGAAAAAGTTTCTTATACACTTCCAAATTAACTTTGTGAAATTGCTATATTGATTTGATTAAATCAGTGGTTCCTCAACCTGTGGGGAAGGACCTCTAGAGAAGGTACCAGAGTTGCTCAAGCTCGCCCCCTCCAAAAAAAAAACCAAACCAACATGGAAGCCCTGATCCCTTCCACTCCTCCTCCGCTTCTCAACCCCTTTTTTGTCCTGGAGGGGAAGTGAAAGGCAAGCAGAGCACTTGTAGCCTCAGCCAGAGGAAGAGGAAGAGGAAGAGGAAGAGGAAGAGGAAGAGGAGAGCTATTTCCTTGCATGTTCAAATATGAATATACATGAATGTGTCAATTAAACTACACACACTAAGCAAACAAAACATGTGTATTCATGTGCTATGTCAAGTGTGTGGGGGGGTGATGTCCAGATGTAGATGTAAAGGAGTAACAAGGGCAAAAAGTTTGATAACCACTGGATTTTATATATACCACTGGATTTTATATATACTATATATACACACACACATATGTATTTGTATCCTGCCCCTCTGACAAGCAGTCGGGGTGGCTAACAAAAGTTAAAACTCCATACAATGTATTAATGCAACCCCAAAACCACAGAACCCACCCACCTCTTAAAAAAGTATTAAATACATTTAACAATTAGAACATGTTAATTAAAACAATCTAAAAAAACCCAACACAACCCAATCACAATGACAAATTGTGCTTGTCCCAGCAGGCCTATTTCTATCTTCTCCGACTACATAAGGGTTACTGTCCCTTATTTACAAATAAGAAGGAAGGGGGAAAACAAATGCAGAACAACAGAACAGGAGGCCCACAGAACTGTTTCTGGGTCAAAAGTTTCTTTAATTTTTTTTTCAAGCTTCTCTAAACTTAAATTTTTCATGTGATGAGTAATATTTGATTGTGTACAAAAATTAATTAATCAAGTGTAGTTTCCTGAAGACATTATAATAAGGAAAAAATTACAGACATGCTAAACAAAGGTTGGAATCCTCTCTCCTCTCTGTCTGTTAAAACTCTTCCCCTGTAGAATTCAAATTGTATTAAAGAAGTTCTCCTCTGTATTGCCCTCCATTTTCTTACCAGACAAAATCACCGAAGGAGAAAAGATGGAATAGGTGCCCAATAACTTTTAACTGTGAGCAGTGGAAACACCTTAATATTCCCTAAGCTTGATTTCATCTCCTCTGACCTCTCTCAGTTATATAGCTTGTAACAGCAGATCCTGTCTTTACTCTCTCCCAAATATGTAGTTTATCATTATAAAATGTATCTTCCTAAAGATTGTGTGTTGTGGATGATTCTGGAATCCAGATTCCACTAACATTTTAATATTTTAAAAGATTGTGTAAGAAAGGCAAAGAGGTAAAAGTGTTCAACTCAGCTTTCTATCAGGAGAAAGAGGAGGATGGTCATGCACACACTGAATTCCCATTTGCTTTCACTGATGCTATTTTGAAGAAGCTCAGTCCTGGTTAGCACTTGGATAGTACCTGGTTAGTATTGTAGGCTATATTTTAGGGGAAGGAAATGAAAGCCATCTCAGTAGTCATTGCCTAAGAAATCCCTGTGAAATTCACAGGATCACCATGATTTATGGTGACTTGAAGGCAAATATACACACATATGTAGTTTGATTATTTTGGATCTGTGGAAACACCTCTTGATGATTATAGCTCTTTCTCTTGTTCAAATCCTTCTAATAATCTATGTACTTAAACAACAAGAGCCATTGTGGTGTAATCGTTTGACTGTAGCACTACGAACCTAGACCAGGGTTTGAATCCCTGCTCAGCAATGGAAGCCCACTGCAGAAATAATCCAGTATGAGTCTGCGTTAACTGGCCTGACTCAGTGCTAGAGAATCCTGGGAATTGTAGTTTATTGTAGTACCAGAGCTCCCTGACAGAGAAGGCTCAATGTCTCAGAAAAAAACTACAGTTCCCATGATTCTCTAGCACTGAGCCAGGGCTGTTAAAGTGGACTCAAGATGTATTATTTCTGGCAGTCTGTAAAGGCCCTAAATGTCTCACAAAACTACAGTTTCCAGAATTCCCTAGCATTGAGCCAGGGCATTTAAAGCAGTCTCAAACTGGATTATTTCTGCAATGTGTTTTGGAGCTGGGTGACTTTGGGTAAGTCACCTTCTCTTAGCCTCAAAGGAAGGCAAAGGCAAACCCCCTCTGAAAAAAATCTTGCCAAAAAAACCTCATGATAGGTGTTCCTTAGGGTTGCCATAAGTCAGAAATGATCTGAGCAGAAGCGATAACAACAATAATGCTAAGTTATCAGAAACCCCCAGAGAAATAGCAAGGGAAGCTCTCCTTGTTAAAATGGGGAGGCTCTTTCATACTGCATTTTCACATTTTCATAAAGGAATTAATATCTGTAAGGAAGCATAATTTAAAATGTGGTTTAAAAAAAACACCCTGATTATGACTTTGGGCCGATGCAGATGGCCCGAAAGGGACGGCACAGGGCTATCTCTGGGAGCGGCGGAAGCCCCAATCCTCCTTTTTGCTGCCCTTAGAGCTGGTGCCGTGGCTCTTTTGCGCCCTTTTGGTGCAGCCTGTGTGCACGCTGCGTCAGGACGGCATCGGGGTGGAGTCGGGGCAGCTGGCGTGTGGCTGCCCTGCCCAACTCCACCCCCAGGCCGGTCCTTTGTGCCAGTCTGTATCGGCCCTTTGTTTCTATTAACAAAGAAATCTCCCCAGTCTACAAAAAGCAAACTATGAATCCGAAACTCCCAGAGTTGTGTCTTATTTTATTTAGCAAGCTGCATTATGAGACACAGATAAACATTTGGCCCATTTTTTACTTTACTAAGGTAAACATCTTGTGAGGTTCTCACATGGGGGCAAACTACAAAAACCCCGTGCAGGATTTAAAAAAACAGGGGAAAATGCAAAAGCGGGTAGTTTTTCATACACGACGGGGTCAATGTGACATTAACCCGAACAGAAAGTAGACAAAACCCACCCCTTTTTACTTTTGGGATTTTCCAGAAGTAAAAAGGAGCATGTTTTGTCTAGTTTCTGTTTGGGTTAATATCACTGTTAATTCTCATTAATGCTAATATCTGAAAAACAACCCGCTTTTGCGGGTTTTTTTCTACCTGCTGTTTAGGTTAACCCCGAACATCGCCTGAAAAATTACCCACTTTTGCGGTGTGTGTGTGTGTGTGTGTGTGTGTGTGTGTGTTCAGTTTAAATCCAGTTTTCACACAGGATCTCTCTCATGTGATAAACTCCTAACCATATAGGCTGTCATAGCCACTCCTGGAACGTTTGTCCTCCTGTCCAGCTTGAGCTAGCAGCTGAAGTCTGAAACTTAGCAAAAGCAAAGCAAAGCAGCTTCATTTATACACCGCTTACTGCATCTTACATACTGTACCTTACTTAGACAGAACTAGGATTCATAGCAGATAGGAAGGGAATAATACTCAATTAACAAAAAAAGAACAGAAGGCCAAGCCCTAGTATTTATACAAGACCAGGCCTGGCTTGTTATAAATGTTAAGGATCAATTCGACTTCTACTGAAGAAAAACTGGGGGCGGGGGGAAGAATTCCTCATAGACAGTCCTTTACATGTTCTCATTTATGCTGACCTTCCATCTCATAGTAGGCTTTCTGCTGTTGCTTACTTTTTCTTTGTCCAACTTTGGCTTCCCTCCTTAGATGTATTTGCTTTTTTTCTGAAGAGGCTGGAATCAAGCATGGCTTTCTACATCTGCACCTTACTTAGACAAAACTAGGATTCATATCTTTTTTCCTATCACAGTTTATTACCTCCAATAAATAGCCTGTTAATTTTCCTAAGAGAAAAAGTCTTCACGTGATTACCTTCATGGGAAAAGCATACCATTCCAAGCATTCCAGTTTTCAAAGGACTAGTCCACTTAGCCAGTCACTGGGCATATTCACACTCCGTTAATATGGCCAATGCATAGGACACAGATTACACACCAATTGTCTGGGTTGTTACAGCAATGACTCCCTTCTGAGCTTGAAGGCCTTAAGGTCTGAACAGTAATCTAAAGGTCTGAGGAGCATGCTAACAGTAATCAGTTATTTTTAACTAATAAACGAGGAAGAAATAACTACGTGCACACACAGTATTTCCTATACCGCTTGCATGAGTGCAGTAAAGGTTTCTTTGGACTGCCTGGACTGTAGAAAACCTGCTCACTCATGTTTCTGGTTCTCATTCCCTGCCCTGCGTTGCGTTAGGCCTCTGCCCTGTATGCTCTCTGCAACTGCCTAAGCACCACCAGTCCATTAATAACATGCCACCTGTGAAAAGGAAACACAGAAGCATTAGCATCCTCTCTACCTTTCCTTCCTCCAATTGCAAACCCTTGAGTTTGCCAAGTCACCTTGTTCATTAAAATTTATGCTTACAGATAAACATAGAAATGCAACCAGAACATTACCTACTAAACATAACAGGTAAATACACAGATGGGAAACATAAGAAAGTATTACTATATAATCACAGGAGTGAGGATTGTTTATGCAGACAATTGGAAAATAAAAATTATACCGTTGCTTAATGACTGGTTAATGAAATTGATGGGAAGGGAAGGGAAGGTTAAATGGGGTGTTATATATAATTTTGCTTTTGTTTTGTGTTGTTTTGCTATTGTTTTAAGATTTTGTTTGTGAAAAAATATATGAGGTATTATAAATAAAGTATTGATGGTCATAAATAAAATAATTTTAAAAATATGCTTACACCTATATACATTTGAATGAACTGAGTCCTTATCTCAGTGTTTCCTGTAGCTCTGTAATAATCATCCTATTGTTTCTTGCTCTAGCTTTAGATGTATGACTTCATCCTATTTCTCTAAACAGAAAAGTTCTAATTTCACCTCACAATCACCTCTAGTTATTATTGTACCATGCTATAAACACCATTTGATATACTAAATATTCCTTATGCTGCCCCGTATCTTGTATTGCTGCAACAGGTTCACCAAAGCATGCTTAATAACCACACTCACAGACATCAGGAACAATAGTTGATGTGAAATCTGTAGTATTTTGATCCTGCAATATACAACTTTATAATTGGGATCAAGACTAACAAGAGGGTACAGGGATAAAGGCTCCACCACCGTTATCACCTGATCTAGTTAAGAGCCTCTGGGCCTACTATTTACTTTTTAAAAAGCCATCCATGCAAACACTAGCTTTCATACCAAAAGAAGACTTACAGTGAGGTCTTTAGCCAAGCTAAAAGGCCAGCTTCCTCCTGGTTTGCATGACATATGTACATCCCAATGACACAGTTTGCATGGCGTATGGCTTTTCCATTCCTCAATGCTTCCAGGGGGTTGCCCACCATTTTAAAAAAAGTTCTGATAAACATTTATCTTTAGAGATATGTATTTTTCACCTTTTAAAATGTAAACAGGGAAAAAAGCTTCAAGCTCCTGTGGGGGATAGTGGTGTGTATAAATGATGTCTGCCATCTTCAGCCAACTTCTTCCAAACATGAAAAACTCGGAAGAGGAAAGAAATATATTGGAGCTGAACAAGTTCAGACTTCTTCCAGCTGGTTCTATTGTTTTACAAACAGCATATCTTTTCTTCTTCTAGAGCACTTAAAAGTAGGAGAATGAATTCTCATGGAGATCCTATGGAGATGTTCTTTAAGGCTGGAAAGGAATCCCATCTAAAATGAGTTGGGAGCAGGTGTCACTGAACTCAAAATATGACACTTCTAAATAAACACATATAGGATAATGCTGCATGACAGACTGGGGAGCCATGGCTGAGTTGTAAGTCATAAGGATGAACCAGAACTGAATAGCTGTCACTAAGCAGGGGGAAAACAAGCAGTCATAAGCTTTCAACACTTCCTCTATGCCATCAGATCTGGTGTGCATTGGCAGCACTTTTCAATAGAGCATCTATTAATAATTTAGAAGTTACATCAAGTTGCACTTAAGGAGAGTGTCTCCTAGCACATCTGATACGCTGTTCAATGTTAAAGTGATAAAAGTATTGGCCTCGCTTCACTCCTACTAGAATAGGACAGATGCGTTTTCAAAGTTTATGTCACCAAGTGGATCTGTGTTCAAAGAGCATAGAACCATGGGAATCTTTTCTCTGCACAGTATGGGCTCTGTTTATATAATAAGACTACATATAGCAGGAAAACAACCACAACACTCCCAACATTAACCACAGTGTTCTTCATTAGCATATTAGCAACAATTATTTCCCATTCCATTTCCCTATTTTAAACCTCATTTTCATACCCACCTATCCACAGATCAGTCAGGTTTATTTGCAAATTAATTTCCTAAAGAAGGCAATTTTTATTGCTTTAAAACAGATGGAGAGCTAGTACTGATATGTCTCACACAACAAGAATAATAATATAGTCTTTAAAATCTCCCTCTTGCACATATACACATATATTACTCACTATTTTATGTTTTAATTGGTATTTGTGCTAATATTTTGTAAGCCGCCTTGAGTCCCAGTATTGGGGGAAAGGCAGGATATAAATGACTAAAATAAAAAATATATAAATCCTGCAAAAATGCAAGATGGCATGGGTTCATACAAACCTATGAGATTCCCATAATCAGATTACGGTGTAGCAAATTAGTTGACATGACATAAAGGTTAATAATATCTCCATATCACTGAGCCTAAGAAAATAAATTATGGGTCTTCATGCTACACAGCAACCAGATGTTATGCCCTGATGCTGAACATAATAATATCCTGAATTTGAGAGCCTGCACAGTTAAATTTGGATGGGCTGCCCATAAATCACCCTCCCCAAATGACAATCCTGTTGCATTCTAAAAAAACTGAAACATTAAAAAAAGCAATGACAGATTAACTTTGTCAATATTGCCAATTTTATTTTATAAACTAAGCAACAGGACTAGTTGAGAGCCACCACATCCCCACATATCTCCAATCTCATAGAGCCTACGCAACATTACTTCATCTGATTATGGGCAATTCTTCTATCACACTTCAAAGCAGTATGGCCCAATTGCTTCAGTTCAGGGACAAACCCCCCATCCCCCTCCAACTGTGTAACTTATTTTAATCCCTATGGAAGGGATTTCCAGGAGTTGTGAAGAGGCTGAAGGTTAAAGGAAATAGTTACATGAGCCACATTTATACTTCACCCTATATCAAAGATCTCAGAGAATTAAAAAGTACTAAAATAAGTTGCACAATTTAAAGCAATAAAATAATTAAATTAACTAAAACATATTCAGTAATATGTTTAAAACAAATTAAAAATAATATTAATAATAATAAAATTTATTTTTATCCCGCCTCTCTGCAACACAATCGGGGCGGCTTACAATATTAAAACCAAAACAAATACATACAAAACCCTAGAACCCTCCCACCCCTTAAAAAAATATTAAACAAAGAACGATTTAAAAGCAGATTAAAATAACATAAGAACAATTACAATAACAGCAGCACAAAAAGGGAGAGAAGATGGACTAAGGGGGGATGCAGGCGGGCGGCCATGGGCCGCCCTGGGAAGTGGAGGATTGGGGCCAAGGCTGCCCCATGCCTCAGCCCCAATCCTCCCTTCTGCCAGCCCAGAAAGGAGCACTAAAATGCCAGTCCTTTCAGAGCCAGCAGAAGGGACACATCAAGAGCCACCATGCGGCTCTTCTGCGCCTCTTCCGGTACAGCGCGTGAAGACGCTGTGCCAGGAGGACATTCAGGGTGCACGCCATGAGTAACGGCGCATGCCCTGAGGACATCTTCGGGGAGGGGTTGAGGCGGCCGCCGTGCGGCTGCCCCTCCCCTTCCGTGCCTCCAAGATGGCACTTTGCGCCGTCTGCAGAGGCCCTGAGTCTAGGTCTAGGGGCCGGAGAACTATTCATCCATCTTAACAGCCCTTTTGAAGCTGTTCAAGGTGGTAATAAGACGGATCTCATCTTATTTAAAATGTGTTTAAAACCTATGTACACTGTATTTGGGATGAGTTAATGAGGACTGAAGGCTTTGATGAACAGCCACATTTTAACTTGGTGCGTAAATGATATGGTGCCAATTGGGCCCCCAGGGGGAGAGCATCCCACAATTGAGGCACCATAGCTGATAAGGCTCTCGCCCATGGTGCCAACACAGTGTATCAATCCCACTGGTGGAAAATGAAAGAGCCCCCACCAACAGATCCTTGAGTAGATACATATGGGGAGAGGTGTTCCCTCAGGTATCTAGGTTCCAAGCCATTTAGGCCTTTCAATGCCATTACAGGGACCTTGAATTCAGACCAGAAACATACTGGCAGCCAGGGCAATGTTTTTAAGAGTGGCATGAAATGCTGCCTATATGGTTCTCCAGTCAGCAGTCAAACTGTTGCATTTTGCACAAGCTACACCTCCCAAGTTATCTTCAAGGGCAGCCCCGATATAGCACATTACAGTAGACTAATCAGGAGGCTAATCAGGAGGTTACCAGTGCATGGACTTAATTATCTCTGTCCAGGAAAGACCATAGCTGGTGTACCAGTTGAAGCTGGCACTAAGCATTCTGGGGCACCTGGGCTACCAGTGACAAAGGTGGATTTAGGAGCACTCCCAAGCTACTTCCTTGTCCTTCATGGGGAATGCAACCCCATCCAGGACAGGCTGTTTACCTAATTCCTGGACCCAAGAACCTTTCTGCTCCTGCAACCATTATTAGATACTATCCTTGGATTTCTCATATCTCAATTCCCGAACTATTAATTACAAAGAAGTGTATGGGTGTCACTAAACCATGGCTTGCCCCTCATTTCCCTAGTGATGTTTAACTGGAAAACTACATGGGCTTCAGATCCATTTCTGGGCACAATTCAAAATGTTGGTGCTTACCATTAAAACCCCACAGAATGTGGGGATAGACGATAAGGATTAATCCCCTGTCGTCTTGCCCATTACAAGATATCATAAGCATAGACTTCTCATGCGGATGAAGCAGATGCAACCAGGGAGAAGGCTTTTCTGGTGATGGCACCCCATTTATGGAACTCACTCACCAGGTGCTACATTTTACAGGAAGGGAGCAGCAGGAGGAAAAGACATTCAGAACTTGGAGAAATGAATATAATGACATGCTGAAATCACCCATAACAGTGCAGTGCCAGGATGATCCCCTGAGACCTATTTGTCTGTAAAGTAACTTTCTGGGATCTGCTTTTTTGTTCTCCCATGCTTTTGGGTCAATCTGTTTGCTCCTTGAGCAACTTCTTTTATTACAGTTGATCTAATTTTGCTCCATTGTACTGACTTTATTCCTTTGCATTTTATTACAAATCAAATATAAATTTACAAAATAAATAACAATATAAATATATGATGTCACAACCTTGTATTGTACTGTTTCCATATATTTTGCTTTGCTTCATTGGCTACAATTGTGGGGTGAGGAAAAGAAAGTGTTGATATCACACCACATGGTTTTACACTCCTTCCTATGGAGACACTTTGACAGGTGATACTCATCTCTCTGTAATTTGTAGGTTTCAGTTCTTATGATGAAAAAAAAAACCTGTCTGTGTTACATCCAATTATAATTTCTTGGAATGTAATCAACTTTGAACATTTACATTATTTTAAAAACTGTATGAAAACCAAACACGGCTTGACTTACCAAACTAGATTCAGAGGATTTATTTGCAACTGCACTATGATGTTCCTTTAATTCCTCACTAACATAACTGCTTACCTCCTAATAGGTTCTTAGCTTAAGATCTAATCATCCACTCTTGAATTAAGATGCCTGAATGAAGCCGACTCATTTGGAACTAAGCACTTTAATGTCAACAGGAACATATGGTATTGAGACTGAATTACCAAAGATCTCTTGTGAGCCACCTATTATGGAAACAGGACTAAGACCCCAGTATTATTATTAGTATACTCATTTATTCGCTAGCAAATAATTGAGAGTAAGACCTTCTTAAGAAAGTGGAAATTGTCTAATAATTACATGCAGGAAGAATAATGCACTTCTTGATCGACTCAGTTTCACTCCCATTGTAATTTCTGTTTCACATTCATCTATAAATGCCACTTTTAAAAAGAAACTAAACCAGATAAAAACAATAGTTCAGACTCAGTTATCCAAAGCTCAGTGTTAACACAAAATTGTGTTGATGTTCCTTGACTTCCCTTAAGTATTTAGGAACCTCACTTGTTTACTCAAATATATCTAGCGTTCTTGGTGCTTCTCAGACAGTGTTAAATGTAAGCATGTCTCACTACAAACAGATGTCAGCCTTACCTGGTTTACTGGCAAACAAATCCTAAATGCATTAACTGCATACAGTGTATTTACAACCGAAGTTAATGTTATAAGGTCAGTCAGTAGGCATTTAATGAAGTCCAGGCATCAGAAAACAAAACCAGGGACATGAAGAGCTTAGTTGAAATTAATCAAGATAATTTGGGACTCTGCAGAATTCAAAAGTAGTTTAAGCCAAAATTCTGCTAAGTCCGTTCCCCCTAAAAATGGATTGAAGGAAATAATAATTATTCAGTTAAGGCTCTTATCAAACTAGTCCTCATTAAAATGCTTCTACAATATATTTTTCAAATTGGAGGAGGCATTTTTTACATGTGAAAATAGGACTTTAAAAGTTACATTTTAAAGACAAAAAAATGAAGAATATCAAATCACAAATTCAGATTATTTGAATTCTTACATTCTGTCAACTTGAAGGCAGAGAACAACAGCATTATGCAACAGATGAATCTCATATGGTTATACTAGTACTCCGAAAATGGGCACTTCTTTTCTTGGATGTACTTGTATCACCAATAAAACATTTTGAAATTAAAATGAACAACTGCAGAGGAGGCAAGGCCCATTTTTTGTCGCTTTAAGATTTTCTGGTTTATTTGAGCATCAGTTTTCATGGATTACAATCCACTTCCTCACTAGATTACACACTAATTGACTTTATATTGCTCCTATGCTTTTAACAAGACCAAAACACACAGGGGTGAATATCAAGTTATCTACTTTGAATGGAGGAATGATTCATGGAAGGATCTGTGATCCAGCAGAGGACTTTGCTACGGAAAGAGAACAGGGAGACAATTTCCACTTATTTTTCCATCCTTCAACACATCTCTATAATATCCTCCACACTGTTTCAGAGAGTCCTTAACTCCCTGAAACAGATTTTCTAGATCATGAAGGGAATGTTTCTGAAGGACATAGGAAATTGGGGCAAATTGCTTTTACACTCAACTTAAACCCAGCTGAGCTGATGCTCATACCATTGGAACATTAGTTATGTTCCAAGCCTTGGGAATTTAATTTGATGTTGTTATGTGTCTTCAAGTCATTTCAACTCATGGTGACCCTAACACAAACCTACCATGAGGTTTTCCTGATAAGATTTGTTCCAAGGGGGCTTGCCATTGCCTTCCTCTGAGCAAAGAATGTTTGACTTGCCTAAGGTACCCCACTGATTTTTCACAGCCAAGCAGGGATTCGAACCCTGGCCTCCTAGAGTCCTAGTCCAGCACTCAGACCATTACACCATCTGGTAACACATGGAAATTAATAGATGAAGTTTCTTCTGAGAGGAGGGGTCAGAAAGGTCTCACTAATCTATTTCTAAATTGACAGTGATGCAAAATATGTATTAGGACCAACCAGAATTTCACCAAAAATTAAGCAAGCTTTCAGGTTCTCCACAACTGATTAAGAAATCCATCATTTTATTTTATTTTTATTTATATTCCACGTTTTCCCCAAGCTGGGACTCAAGGTAGCTTACAAAATATAGAGAATTACAAATAAAAGTACATTTGGTTAAAAACATTTAACATATGGTTAAAAACATCAAAATGTGTGATTAAAATAATATTAAACTGGAATTCAACCATAAAACTGAAAAGTGTACTCACTATTTTATAACATTTCAGAGAGTCCTTTTACTCACAAATGGATTTTAACAGTTTCCTAATGGACCAATTCATTTTCCTATACTTTTTGAATATCACTGTATCTTAGGAAGCTCATAAAGGCACAGGAGGTGAACTAGTGAAAAAGGTGACAAAAGACCTCAATCCTATTATGAAGTAGACTTGCTGAATTTAGCTGATCATACTTCTAAGAAAAAGTGTTCAGGTCAGACTGCACCTTCTGTTGCCTGGGAATGAAGCTGATTCCTTCACTATTGTCAGGCTTAGTAAAAAAAGAATTGATATTAAGGAATCTGCATTTTAAAAACAGGATGGCTACTTATGCATAACCAAAGAAGAAGAAATACTATTACCAAAGAAGACACAGATTTGAATGAAATATGTGTGTGTGTGTGTGTGTGTGTGTGTGTATGTATATATGTACACATAATAGATATTATATATGTAGATACATATTATAGATCTCTAGAGAAGATACATATTATAAATACATAGATATAGCGTGTGCGGCATGCGTGCGTGCATGTATTGTATAATGTAATGCTGCTGCTGCTGTTGTTAACTGCCCTCGAGTCAATCTTAACTCATGGTGGCTCTATGGATGAGACATCTCCAAGACCCTCTGTCGTTCACTGCTCTGCTTAATTCCTACAACTCCTTAACACCTGTGACCTCCTTAATAGAGTCCATCCATCTAGCATGTG
>CM034703.1:99911800-99922266 GCA_020142125.1 Phrynosoma platyrhinos
GTGGTCCCCTGGAGGATGACAGAGTAGCTGTCTTTTCAGTTGATGAACTCGTTCCTCATCCCCAAGGGTAGTGGCACCCGTCTACGGCACCCACTACTTGGGGGGAGCCGAGGTCAGCGAATCCTTGCATGATCTGTGGGTGAAAAGGAGGGGGAGAAGCGGAGGGTGAATGACAAAAATCAAGGCACTTACCAACTCATGACGTTTTTTCGCGTACTTGTTCAGGTTCAACGAACCTAGCAGCCTAATGTATACAGTGACATCTATACTATGTGCCGGGTCATGACTTTTTTGTGCCGGAGGAGAAAGGGAGAGGTATGTGTGACTGTCCTTACCTGAGCGGTGTCCCCCAAGTACACTGTCTGTGACAGCAGCAGCTTCTCCATGCTGAGGGCGAACTCCACCAACACTTCCCCCACAGTGGTAAGGCCGACCCCAAACTGCTTTGATGCCTGCTCGTAGCTGGCTTTGTGGGCAAGGACCCAAATAGCCATGGCGACTCTCTTCTCCACCGGGATGGCTTTCCTCATCATGGTGTCAGACCTTTCCATTTCCAGACGCAGGATTTCCACTATCCTGTGGAAGAGGCCACGGGGCATTTGGAAGAACATCCTCCATTGCTCATCGGACCAGATGTATGTGACAAACCCGTCCCACAAGTCGGTACTTCTGGGGAACATCCACCAGCAGCACGGGGCTCTCTCGGGTGGCATCAGAGCAACAGCGGCGGCAGTACACCGTGCAATGCTAGTAGCGATACCCACTCTACCGGTTGTCACTTCTGTGTCCTCCGATTCATCACTGGAGTCTTGTATGCATGCAGCTGCTACAGAAGCCATGGTGGAGGCTCCTGTGGCCGTGCACTGCAGGCTGAATACCAGTGTGGACCACTCAGTCACCATGGCATTCATGATTTCTCTACTTTGCACAGTGCGCAGGTCCATAACAATGCCAACATTGCTGTTAAAGGGGCCATGTTGTTCCTGCACACGTGCGCATGCGCCAGAGAGACCATGAAAAAAAAATTAAAGCCGCCGCTGTGGGCCCATGCGGTTACTCCATTCCCATTTAGGGAAACCTTGGGGCCAGCAGTGTGGGGGATGAGGCTTCACTGCAGCCTCAGAAAAGATGCATTAACTGGCCCCCATTGTGGTTGCTCCACCCCCACTTACGGCATCCTCAGGGCAGGTGATGCGGTTGCTGCAGTTTGGGGAAAATGCCTTTTCCTGTTTGTCTGCATAGCCCCTAAGTTCCCACTTATTCAACTATTCTCCTTTAGTTGGAAGTAACAATTGGATTTTAATAACTTGCATGCCCAAGAAAGCCCTATGAAATTAATGGGGTTTCCATAAGTCAAAAGGTGAGTTGAAGACACAGAGACAGCTGTGTCTAATCTAGGCAAATTATAGGTGGTGTGGATAAATGGAGGTCTTTTTGACTTGATTATTTTGTGTGTGTGTGTGTGTGTTCACTTTAAACAAAACTTGGACTGGACAGCCTTTCAAATAAAACAAATATTCTAACTGACTATGCCATAGAATAAGCAATAAGTACAAAAGCAGTTATCTTCATTTGTGTATTCAAACTGAGGAAATTAAAACTTTCATTTAAAAAATCCTTGGTTGTTCTATTACACTGTCCAAATATTACAATCTATCAAATGGAGCATGCCATTAAGATGCTTTTGAGCAATCCATTGATTGGAACAAGAGAAGGTATAGTATGAGTGAAGCTAATTATGGGAATGTGATGTCTTTTATATTCTGTAAAAAAATCTATTTATGGCTTGCTTTTGTTTATGTCTTTTAAAATTAAACCAAGATGACATATTCAATATTTCTCTTTTTGCAGTGCTAAAAAACTACCACTTGAGGGCACCTAAGCTTCTTTGGTCCTCTCATTCTCACACATATACAGAAAACCAATCTCCTGAGATAAGATGAAGGTGCCTCATGAGCCTCCTACCCACCACAAGTCTACTGGTGTGTATTTGCAAGGGTAAACATACATTTGGAATTCTGTGGAAGAAATAACAGCTATAAGGGGAAATTTGGAATTGAAAAATAGCTGGTGGGGAAATGGTTAAAGTATCCATTCTTTGCTTTTCCTCAGAAAATCTCAACTTCCCAAAGCTACATTCCTTCAACTTACTTTTAAGGCTACTCTAACACTCATCTGTATGTGACATGTAGTTTGCTACTAAGGACAATTCTGGTCTAGTACAAATCACTCTTAGCTACACAAATAGCACACTTTAAAAAAGGAGATTGCTTACCTTTAACTGTTTCTTCAAGTGGTCATCTGTAAACTCCCACATATGAGAGTCTCTGTGTTTGTGCAAACCCACTTCGAAAACTTCTAGAGCTAGATCTCTTCAGCTGAGAGTCTGTTCTCCCCCCCCCCCCCCCCATATATATCACATGTTCCCTCTCAAATGTCCTCAGTTCCATTTTTACGGCAGCGGCCAACAACCAAAGAAGTTAAGCATAGCAATGGAGGGAAGACAGGTGGGTTGTATGAGTTTACAGATGACCATGCAAAGAACCAAAGTTACAGGTAAGCAACTTGCTTGTAGAATTGGAAGACTCACATATATGGGAGATTAGGAAGCTATACACATCTGCAATGACTGAAGTACAGATAAGCCAAAGGAAGTAGAGCCCCTGGCCCAAATATCAAGTCTATAATGTTTTACAAAACTAAATGGCTGAGCCCAAGAAGCTCCTTGACAGATAGACTGGCACAACAGTCAAGACAGTAGATGAACTAGAGACAACCCTTGTGGAATTGGAATAGATAGAGGAAAGCTCTGACTTTCTGGCAGTCTGGTAGGCTAACAAGATAATAGCAGCTGCCTGCTTGGAAATGTGCTTCAAGGAAGCTTGACAATCTTGCTTATGTATTCCATGGCAGACAAAAAGTCTGCCATGGAGATTTTCTGAAGTGTTTTGTCAGATCAACTTAGAAAGCAAGGGTACATCTGACAACTAGTGTGTGCCAAGCACGTTCATCATCCATGGTTTAGGAAAGTCAGAAGCAAGAGCTGCTGGGACAAATGAAACAAGGAAGCCACTTTTGGAAGGAAAGTACCATCTCAAAACAGAGCCACCTTGTCTTTGTAGAATTGGAGGAACATCATATGCGCCCTCAAAGTGTCCAGTTCATTTGCACTCCTGGCAGAGGTCATGGCCTCATTAACTGGGAGGGAACCAGTCAGTCTGAGTCAGGATTGATGGGAGTTCAAGAAGGAAAGGTGTAAACAAAACCTTTTAAGAAAAGCTCAACCAAGGGTTTCAGAAGCTAAGAAGAGAATTCTCAAGGTCGAATGAAGGCAGAGTGAGCAATCACAAACTCTTATTGAAAAGAAGGAGAGGTCCTGTGATGCCAAGGAAGAAAAGAACCAAAGAATTGGGTTAATGGAAGCTCTGTGCTAGACCACATAAATGTCACTGAGAAAAGAAGTGCCTCTGCTTATAGCATTGTGAATCCTGGTCAACTGTCTATGTGCAGAAGAATGGTTAATGTCTCTGGGGAAATGTCCCCCAAGCTATGAGACGAAGGGTACCTAAATCTGGGTGTTGAATGTGACCATTGGCTTAGATGAGGAGATCATGACAAAATGGGAGTCTGTGAAAGCAATGAAACAAGTGCAGGAGTATGGCTTTCCAGGCCACTAAAATTTCACTCAATGTAGTCTGTGTCATCAACCCTGACCGTCATGAGGACCTTAGTGATGAGTGGGAGGGAAGAAAAGACTGTTGTGGAGGGTTCTAGGAGGCAGCTGTTACTTGTGAGACTGGGTTTGTGGTCTGTTGAGGATGTCACAGTGTTTTGCTTCCCTGGAAAATAAACTGCAATAGAAGTGACGCATTTCACAATACACCAATTCCAGAATTTGATCGTGAGATCGAGAAGAATCCAGGAGTGGGTACTTCCTTGCTTGTTCAAATAAAAAAAACACCATTGTGTTGTGTGTTGTGACCTCAACATGCAGTTTGTCAAGGAGACATCTGAAGACTCTGAAAGCTTTGACCACAGCAAGTAGGTTGAGAAAGCTGATGTCATTCCCTTTCTCTTGGTGAGACTAAATCATCATCATCATCATCATCATCATCATTATCTCCGCCTCTCACCATGGATCGAGGCAGGGGACAACAACAATGAACAAACAACAACATCAGTTAAAACACATTGGTTAAAACACACATCAGTTTAAAACATACATCAGTTTAAAAGGACAAATAAGATGTGCTCATATTAAAACAATCCACATCTAAAATTCATCATTTAAAATTCACAGTTTAAGTACCTCTGATAGCTAGAGTCTCCAAGTGAGTTTCCCAACCATGTCTCATGGATTTCAAGATGGAAAACACAATGCCCACAAACAGGTCTGACAGCAGAGGCCTGTGAACCAAGGTCAGAGTTCAGAGACTCATTAGAATATTATTTAATTCTAGGATGAATATAAAGAGAAACCAGGCCTAGAGAGGCCTCATTCAAAGCCAAGAGAAGGGGGTTGTTACCATATCAATCCTAGAAGGACCTACATGTTCTTTGCTTGCATGACCTGAGCATGATGCATGCAGTAAGCGGCCTCCACAATCCAACATACTTTGTTGAGAGGCAGGTAGGCTTTGCCCCACTAAGAGTCTAGCATGGCACTGATGTACTGGAGCCACTGGGCCAGATGCAACTCTGACTTCCTGAGGTTCTTAAAGAGATCATGGAGCAGAAACATGGTAACATGAGGTTGTGCTAGAGCTTGGTTTGGGAACTAGAGAGCCAAAGGTAGATGTCTATATAGGAGAAGATGGAGACACTCAAAGACAAAGGAAGGCCACCCTCACTGTCATGCACTTGGTAAAAATATGAAGCGCTATTGAAAGGCCAAAAGGAGAGCGCAAAAATGGAAAACATAGGAAGCAATGATGAAAAAGGAAGATTAAGTATGAAAATATGAGTCCTGGAGATCAGTAATCACAAACCCATCTCCACAGTGCAATGATGAGAGATGATTGCAGAAATTGTCACCATCCTGAACTTCTGGGTGGGGATATATGAACTGAGACCCAGGATGCAATGCAATCCTCTGTTCCTGGTACAGTAAAATATCTTGAGAGGAAACATCAACAAATGTTACTGAATGGCAAAGAAATTATATCCTATGATGTGTGGGCAAGAAATAGAGAGCATTCATTATAATAATAACATAATGACATTTCAACCAGGGGTGGCTGGTGGGTTCCATGTCAACAGGGTAATGAATCTGCTCTTGATTTTGCTTTATAGTCTGACAACACTTTGAACAGTGCCTGAAAGTTTGGACTAAAACCTAGAGTGGATTCACCAACTTATTGACATAGATGAGATAGATGGACTCTCTCAATGGCACCCTTGTGAAGATCTCTTTGTAATGTTGGGTTAGACCAGGCCTGCACAACATATGGCCTGGGGGCCACATAGAGCCCATCAAAGGATTTTGGGCAGCCCACGAGGATGTGGAACAACTTCAAAGCTCCTTTGCTGCTCTGCACTCACCTGAGGAGAGAGCCATGCAGAGGAGGAGGGGCAAATGCTCACCATGCAAGCCTCCTCATCCTGAAATTAAATGATACTCTGATGAGACTCTGGTCCCTGACCATGTTGGCTGGCTTTCTCCTGAGGAGAAGGCTGGGCAATGAGGAGGAAGAGGGGCAAACACTTGCTCCTCAAGGCTCCTCCATTGCTCGGCCTTCTCCCAAGGAGAAATTTGGGCAGAGGAGGAGAAGGATGAGCAAGGCTCCTCTGCTGGTTGGCTTTCTCCTGCAAAGAGGGCCAGGCAGAGAAAGATGGCAATGGAATTAATATTATTATTAATTAATAATTAACAATATTTAATTAAAACTGATCTGCGGCCCAAAGAAGTTTAACCTATTTTAATTTTGGACCCTACCTATTGCCACGTTGTGCAGATCTGGGTTAGATGATAAACGCCAGAAGGTGGGAGATTGTGGAACTCACTAGCATAGCCTTCAGCCATGATGCTGAGGACCCACAAATCCACTAAGCCAGGGCAGTTAAAGTGGTCTCAAACTGGATTAATTCTGCAGTGTGTTTTGGATAAAAAAATCAGGCAGACTCATGTATCAGGGCATCATGTAGGAGGAATCACCAAAGGGAGGTGTGTGTGTGCGTGCGCGCACTTGCATGTGCTTTCAAGTAACTTGTCAATTTATACCAACCTCATGAATTTCATGGGGGGAATGCTAAGGAATATTCAGAAATCATTTTGCCAATTTCTTCCTCTATAATACCCACCCAAAATATTTTATTGGCAAGGACAAGAGAGTGATCCCCATCTTCTATTGAGCTACCTTTAGGCCATGAGAGATCATAAAGGGCCATGTTCTTCTGTGGCTAAGTGCATGTAGGTATAAGGTAATGTTACTGAATGGCAAAGAAATTATATCCTATGATGTGTGGGCAAGGAATAGAGAGCATTCATTATAATAATAACATAATGACATTTCAACCAGGGGTGGCTGGTGGGTTCCATGTCAACAGGGTAATGAATCTGCTCTTGATTTTGCTTTATAGTCTGACGACACTTTGAACAGTGCCTGAAAGTTTGGACTAAAACCTAGAGTGGATTCACCAACTTATTGACATAGAATTCAACAGCTACCACTATTTTCAATACAGTTATTCATAATTTTGAAAATAAAACTATATATTAATTCCAACTTCATCGTCCATTAGGTTATTTTTCGTCTCCAGTTACATATCCATGGATTATGTAACCATGGATTCAACCATTCACAGCTTGAAAATATTAATCTATATCTATATCTGTATATAAATTCCAAAAGGAAAACCTCGATTTTGCCATTTTATATACGGTAAGGGACACTGTTTATTACCCCATTTTCTATAATGGGAATTGAGCATCCATGGATCTTGGTGTCCACAGGGGGTCCTGGAACCAAACTCTAGCGAATATCAAGGGTCCACTATATATGAAGTCACAAAACAAAGTTGGATGAAGAGAGAAGAAAAGAAATCAACCAGCCGTTCTTTCCAAACTGTTACATAATCATATCTCTTTATGGTATGCAAGTTGCTTGGAGTCATTTAATCAAATGTGGTATAGTATTTTAAGCCAGACAGTAGACCACATGAAGAGGTGTTTGCTTGCTAACCTTTCATTGAGTAAACAAAGCTTTAACAGCTTGTGAGACAGGGATCAGACATCTTCTTTTCATGGTGTGCCATATACTCTGAATAGTCTGGTTTACTGAGGAGACACTGAATAAACACTATTTGTTCATACATGTTGATCTGTGTATCCAATTTAGCACACATGCCCCATTTGAAAAATTTTCACAGAATTCTTTCATTTCATATAAAATGCATCATTGTTATAACTAATAATATACATTTACAAACTCTGTTCTTGTAAAATTAGTATCCTTAAAAATTCCCCTCCCACAAAACCCTCTTAACTTTTCTAACAGTCTTCTAGAAAGGAGAAGTAGAATGCTGGAGCAGACATAATTGACTAACATCTATAGCATAGCTCAAAATAGACTGAATTACCTGACCTTTGAGTCACAAAGCTTCTTTCATGGGGTCCAACAGACTAATTCTTTAAAGATACAGGCCTACAGTGCTCTAGTTGGTACTGAAAAATACCACTGATAAGTGAGGAAGGCTGCAATCCTATACATACTTACATGGTAGTAAATCATATACAGGACTGTACTCTTCCTGTATTAGACTGTCTATCCTATATCTGTAACAGATGAAGTGTAAATTAAAAAGATGAAACTGACAGTATTAGTGTGAACGTGTCGACTCAGACTAAGTCCCATATATCTTGAAGTACTTTTATAGACTAAAACTGCAAGTTTCATTTTTTAAAGTGTTTTACACCTGACCTATTACAAATCCAGGAATGACAGTATAATAGGGCAAATACACAATCCTATACATCAGGGGTAGGCAACTTTTCCCCTTTAAGGGCCGAGGGACTTCAGCTCCCAGAGCCTCAGCCATGTTGGCCAATAGTCCCATGTTGGCCAATAGCTCCTGGCATTCTGGGAGTTGAAGTCCCTTGGCCCTTAAAGGGGAAAGGTTGCCTACCCCTGCTATACGTGTATATGCAGCAATAATTCCCAATAAATTCAATACATTCCCAGGTAAGTATGTAATGCAGAGGTGAGAAATATGTATCTTGGACAACAACTCTTTTCACCTCTAGACACTACACTGATAGTGAGTGATGATGGAAGTTGTACTCCAAGAGCAGCTAGAGCATCCCTGTGTAAAGGATGGCAGCTTAAAATTATTTTCACTAACCAACATATCATAAAAATGTAAGAGCTACTCAAATCATAGAATCATAGAGTTGGAAGAGACCACAAGGGCCATCCAATCCAAATAATTGGTTCATCCTTCAAGCTGATTACCATTCCTGAGATTCAATATAATTCTGGTGGAATGAAAAATCCTAGCAGTGTACCTATGCTGGATCTCAAGGAGGAGAAGGATGGGGTCCAGCAACAGTTGGAATGGGGGCTGCTAATGGGACTGGATTTCACTTTCCCCTCTGCCAGCCACATAGGCTCTGTAGGCACCAACTCTCTCTACTTGAGTGTGTGAGCTGTTGATTCCCAGCTTCCAGTTTTCATGCTAAGCCTGGATTGGAGCAGGGATGTATGTCCTCCTCTGAAGTTGAGTCTTTAGATGTCTCCCAGAAAATGGTAGTGCGGGAGAACCAGAAAGTTGGGAAAGGGGAGATGGCACTTTACATCTTCTTCTACCCAGCCACTAGGTAATCTGGTTTCTAGTCAGATTCAGAAACTATAGATTTCCTGAAGGGAACAGAGCACTGCTTGCACAAGCTTTAGAAAAGTACAACTAGTCAAATAACCAAGGGTTGTGTAACAGTACTGCCACTATTGGATCCTGCCCTGTGTTTTAAAAGGGGTGGGTGAGTATACAACCTGAAGTTCTAGGATGCTCCCACCTGCTCAGCTGCAATGAAGAAAATGATCTTCCTTGGCTTCTAAGATGGCAGCTTTCCTTTATTAGTAACCTGAAGTACAAGGGCTAGAAAACAGTGGTCTAAGTAGAAATAACAATGGGTTGAGAGAAGGCTGGGGATTAGGAGAGGTTTTTGTTTCCAACAACCCCTAACAATCTTAGGGATTCAGCAGGCAAGGAGAGGAGGTTTAAATCTAGATTGTGGTAGGGAGGGAGAAGAAAGCATTTAGCATGTAGACACATGTGGACATGTGTAATCCTTACATGACACAGATGTAGCCCTCAGTGTCTAAAACATTGTGCACACTTGTTTCAAAAGAAAGACACATTTAGTACAAAAGTGTGCACATGTCCTTTGTCTGACAACCTGCACATATTATGTGGAAACATCAATTATTACTGTCTTGAAAGAGGAATATATTACTGACCATCTGTATTGCATGTTTTAGTGCAGAAATCAGTAGAGAATATAATTTAAGTGGAGGTGCACCCTTAGAGGTGCAAATTTCTTATCTTTTTTTCAGCAATGGAGGGGTTGCAGGATTGCACAAAAGCAGATAAGCTTGCCTCACGAGCTCCCCCAAGCATGTTAAAAGAGCACAGATCTATACGTTTGGCCACCAAAATGGAAATTGTAAGACAAGTGGAGGCTGGTGAAAGAAGTGATTTTGGAATAAGCTTTCAAGTGGTCACTAGAAGGTTCAGAATGTTTTTCCTTACTTATTAAAGGCTTATCTGACCTGGCTGTATTAGTGGTTATGCACATATTGCTAGTTTTTGAATAGAAGGTTTGCTGAACGTTGAGATGCCCTTCTTTTTTGTGGTGTAGGAAGCTATCTCTATTATCTCCATGTTATTTCCACCTCTGTGCCAAATTTTCTGTTAAAGAACTAATGATCAGGAACATGTGAGAGCCAGCATGGTGTGGTGGTTTAATTGGTGGACTACGATTCTGGAGACCAGGGCTCAGGCATGGAAACTCTGAGACTTTGGGCAAGTCACCCTCTTTCAGACTCAGAGAAAGGCAAAGGCAAATCCCATCAGAAAAATCTTGCCAATAAAGATGCTAGGTTTGCATAAGTTGGAATCAACTGGAAGGCATACAACAACAGAACACACAGACTTCATTAACTGAGGTATGTTTGTATTGCTGGTGCATTAACAGAGAGGTAAAGGAGACAGAAAAGACTGAAAGAACACTGTGGCAGCAAAGAGCTTTATTGCTAATGATACTAAGAAGTTTAAATATACAAATGAACCCTGACACATTTACATACAAATTGGAGCATTTGTAGTTAATCCAATTGCTGTGAATTACAAAAGCATGGTGAAATATTCAGTGAGGAAACAACTGAAAGAAGGAAGAAAACTGCCTCTAGTACCAAGAATGGTGAGTGCACCCTGTACAGTCTTCAAGCCAATGGAATTTTATTGAAATC
>CM034703.1:99922366-99936431 GCA_020142125.1 Phrynosoma platyrhinos
TGGATAGAATCAATCAGGGGGATTATGGGCAAGGGCTTGCAGGATCTGAACAAGGCAGTGGAAGATAGGGATTCTTGTCTCATCCACAGGGTCACCATGAGTCGGAACTGACTCGAGGGCAGCTAATAACAACAAACATCTCCCCTTAACCAACTGTTTCCATTAACATGTAAATACGTTTCATTTCATTTCATCTGTAGTACTGAATTTTCTTTGGATGTTCAGGCAAGTCTGGAAATTCCAATAAATGGAAACAGGGTATAGACACTGTCAGTAGCAGGCATATACACATCTATGTAAGTGATTCAGTAGGGGCAACAATACGCTATTGAAAGAATAAGCCATTGTTCTACCAGGATCATGTACATTGATGAATGGATGGAATGTTAAACTTTTAGAATGAAAAGTAATAAAAAAAAATGAGGATAAGAAAAATGTAATTATTACTTTCATTCACAAGGTCTACCACTCAGGTTTGCTACAAAAACAACAAAAATGTACAATGTAACTTTGAAGACTAGAATACCGTGAATAGATAATATCTACTCTGGAATTGCTATCGTTCTGATAAGCAAGGACCAATATCAAAGAGCTTCTTTCTAGTGCTGTTAATAAATAACATATACCAGAATTTAAGAAATGTTGTTGTGTGCCTTCAGGTCATTTCCGACTTGTGGAGACTCTTAGGCAACCCTATCACAGGCTTTTCTGGGGCTGAAAGTGTGTGTCTTGTCCAAGATCACCCAGTGGGTTTCCTTGGCCAAGTAGGGAATCAAACCCTGATCTCCAGAGTTGTAGTCCAACACTTAAACCACTAACCATGCTCAAGAATGCTAGGCAGTAAAACTACAATAATAATAAATGAAATAGTTTAGGAAGGAATTTGAGGCTACCACTTCACTATCCATAACAGCAGAGCTGACCCTGCCTTTTTTGCAGTGAGGTAGCCAGAACTGTACACAATATTCTGACTGCATAGTTTTATCTAAAAGATGGGAGGATGCTGTTTGTTTCTTTTCTTAATAATTTTTACATGAAATGTGCCTTTTTACAGCTACCACATTGACAAACTGAATTCATTATGACCTATCCACCTCAAGCACAAGATCTTTTTCCTGGTTAATCACTGCCAGATGAGGTGTATAGTAGATTGACTGTAAACATATAAAACAGACAGATAGACAATGTTATGATTGCTACGTCTGATATAATTTTATAGCTATATTCAATATTGGTTGTTACTTTGTTTTCTATTTTCCCAGTTTCAGACAAAATTATGGAATAGTGAGAAGAAAACGAGAAACAATTTAATATCTCTCTCTCTCTCTCTCTCACACACACACACACACACACACACACACACACACTGTTGTTTGGAAATAAAATGGAAAACAGGATATGGAGAAACCAAATGGTTCCCACTTGGCAAAGAGATCAGGCAAGGCTGCATCCTTTCACCCTATTTGTTTAACTTGTATGCAGAAAATATCATACAAAGAGCAGGCTTGGACACAGAAGGAGGAGGAGTGAAGATAGGAGGAAGGAATATCAATAATCTGAGATATGCAGATGACACCATACTACTAGCAGAAAATATTGCAAACCTGGAACAACTACTAAGAAAGATCAAAGAAGAAAATGCAAAGGAAGGCTGACTGCTCAACATAAAGAAAACAAAAATAATGATCACGAAAGATTTACACAGATTCAACCTAGACAATAGGGAAACTGAAATAGTAAAAGAGTTCCTGTACCTTGGGTCAAACTTTGATCAGAATGGGAACCACGATCAAGAAATAAGACTAGAAATGGGGAGGGCTGCTAAGAAAGAATTAGAAAAGATCCTAAAATGTAAAGATGTAAACTGAGCACGAAAGTTAGAATCGTACAACCCATTATATTCCCCATCACCATGTATAGTTGCAAGAGCTGGATAGTGAGGAAAGTTGATAGGAGGATTATTAATTTGTTTGAAATGTGGTGCTGGAGAAAATACCATGGACAGCCAAAGAGACAAACAAATGGGGCCTAGAACAGATCAAGCCTGAATTCTCCTTGGAAGCCAAGATGATAAAGTTGAGGTTGTCATTCTTGGGTCATGTTATAAGAAGGAATGACTCATTGGAAAAAACAATAATGCTAGGAAAGGTGGAGTGATGTAGAAAGAGAGGAAGACTGTATGCTAGATAGATGGGCTCTATTAAGGGGTTCACAGACATGAATTTACAGGACTTAAGCAGAGCAGTGGAAGATGTCTCATCCACAGGGTCACCATGAGTCAGGATCTAATCGAGGATGGTTAACAGGAACAACACGATGACAAAGGCCTTCGTCTATGGGTATCTAATTTTCATCTGATTTGAGGTCAACATTTAATTTTTATCTGACATTAGTAAACAGATCACCCAGTATATTGCATGTATACCAAGAACTCTCTTCAGCTTCTTAGATATGAGGAAAATGTGCCTAACACAAGCTGAGACCTGCATGTAACATCATGCACACCATTCATACTGGAACTGCACACCATTCATACTGGAAGCTATAATCACAATCCTTTCCCATTGTAATATTTCACTGACCATAGTGCCTATCTAGGAGGCTGCACAAAGGATTCTAGGGGTTTATTCAAATATGTTGTTTTTTTTTTAGTGTGACTATGCAAAACACATTCAAGGCATGCAGAGTTTTATCCCAGTTTATCTTGGGTCTATTCACATCAGTTATTCACACAGCCAACAATACGAATCTTTTAGGAAAACACGGGGGGCCCCTCCCCCCTAAAAAACTTACTTCTGCATTTGAAATGCATGTGAACTGCAAAGATTCAACCCATTTTACTGATTATTTATACCATCTGAATAACCCCTAGGTTATTGGTTCAAGGGCAGAGAAGAAAAAGTAGACTGGGCTGATGTCCTGAGCGAGAATGGTAGCAGCAGCTGTAGTGAGCAATACAGAAATATGAGAAACTGGGGAAGATCAGATAAGAGTGTGAATAAATAGGGGGCAGTCTGCATGCAGCCACAGCAGGAGTTACTTTTTCTGTTTGACAAAAACATGGTGCCCACAGCACCAGTCACTAGCCCATTTTCTCTATGACGCCACACAGCAGGTTGCAGCAGTTATGCAAGATACTTATTGCTGAGAAGTATTTAGCCTGCTGCTTTCCCAATCTACCTTTTGGTCCACAAGGTTCAAGGGTGTTTTCGTCCCCTTCCTGGCCCATATTCAACCCTGGGCCCATATTCTAGCAACAGTCAGGAATGGGGGACTTTGGGGGGTTGCAGACTGCCAGAAATAGTGCAAACCGAGTCCACTTTTAGGGTTAGGGTTAGGGAATCATGGGGACTGTATTTTATTGTGGCACTAGAGCTCTCTGACAGAGAAGGCTCAATGTCTCAGAAAAAACCCAATTCCCATGATTCCCTAGCACTAACCCTAACCCTTAAAGTGGACTCAATTTGCACTATTTCTGGCAGTCTGCATCCCCCCTTTGTTTTTGTTTTTCCTGATTTGGACATTTTCCTACCAGACAAACAAAGCAAAACTCATTTCTGTACATGCCTACATAGATGTAGGCCCTAATGTCTGCTCAGGAGGCAGCCCCAGTGACATGTTTTCCCAAAGCACAAAACACAAGGATTTGGTGTAGGGAGTCTGCAGTTGTTACTTTTCGGGGAGCCACAAACATAAGCCTAGAGACAAAAGGTACAAGGCTCAGAATTTTACTTGTATCTGTTTTTATTCTGTAAGCCACCTTGAGCCCCACACTTAGGAGAAAAATAATACAAAAAAAAAGTGACTGGTTGACTGATTGAAACAATGTACTGAACCTTCTTAGACTATGCAATGTAATCACACTGGAATTTCCTAACACAAAAGAGATTAAACAGAAAGGATTTTAGGACAGCATCTACTTTGAAAAAAATTTGGTTGGTCAAAGACATTAATCCATAAACATTAGGTGTATCTATTTCTCTCTTAAGAGAAGAGGTCAAAGGCTAGTTCACACCAGTATTTGTGGGAGAGAGCTGTGGTTCATGCACACGCATGCAGACAATGACTATACACTTGTGCTCTTGTACTATGAACAAAGGACAAGATAATTACATCCTGTCTAGCATGCTGATAAGAAAGCCTTAGTGCAAATAATAAGAAGGAATCCTTCTGATTTTATCACAGAATAGCTTGCTCACAAAACAACTGATACTTGAACTAAAAGCATGGGATTCAGCAGCAGGAGTGAATAATACCTTTCTTTCTTTCAATTTCTTTTGTGCTACTTGCATGAATAGCATTTTCTGTAGGGAGATGGTAACTGTGGAAGTACTAGATGCCTCTGAAATCTCTTTCCTTTTTATGTACCAAGGTCAAACATTTTGTTTTTCTTTCTACGCAGGGTGACAGTATGACTGTATAAAATAAAGGCAATACCTTTCTGCTTAGCCTACTTGGTGAACATTATTATTTATCAACAAGTATTGACTGACTGATAAGTGACATACAAAAGTGACAAATATTTCATATGCCTTAACGCAGGGGTCGGCAACCTAAGGCATCCAAAATGGTGCCCGCCACTGTGCACATGCGTGCGCAAGCGCATGGTGGCGGGCGCCATTTTGGATGGCTCCACCGTGGCTGGGCCATGCGAATTCGCATGGTGCAGCTGCGGTGGGGGCTTCCCTGGGCCTTGGCTTCCCAATTCGCATGGCACAGGAGTGGTGGGGCCTTCCAAAATGGCGCCCCCCACGCATGCGGGCATGTGCACAACGGTGGCCGTCATGCGCATGCACGGGGGAGCAAGCGCACGTGCATGTTCACGTGCAAGTGCACGCCCAGCCAGCCAGCCCCTGCGCCATTTCCTCCCCCTCCCGGCAACAAAAGTTGCCGACCCCTGCCTTAACATTTCTAAGTGCTAAAATGCAATTTAGAGATAGTGACCCCTGCCTGCAGCCTCACACAATAATCAAATAAATAAACATGATATAAAAGGCAAAAGGATTGAAGAAGAAAGAAGAAAGCATGCAAAATTCAGGTCCCAATTACATAACACTCAAGTTATGTAACCTAGTTACATAATCTCTACTTGACCAGATGTAGACAAGTGTGGCCTTCCAATTGTTTTCAGCTTTAGACCACAAACATTTGGAAAGCAAAGTTGTCTGTCGTTTCTCAACGTTCACATAACACTTAGCAATTCTGAGAATCTCCCAGTTCTTAGCTCTCTTCTTGAAAGCAAAAGTCAGGGTGTGCTTTCATTCAGCCCTATTCATTAAATAAATCTATTCTATAAAAGGATTTAAAACTATCCTTCATCCTATGATATCAGGATGGCACACAAGAGTCATAGCAAAAACTAAGACAAGTCACAATAAAATATGATAAAACTAAATCAGAATTGTAAGAAGATCAGAGGGAACTAAGCATAACACTTTAAAACGCCCGGCCAAGTAATTTTTAACCTGCTGCCAAAATGGTAGCACCAGTGCCAGTTGAATCAGAGACAGAGAATGGCACCATAGAGAGTGCCTGCTGCCTAATTCCTACACATAAAGCTTCATCTGGCAAAGGAACTTGGAGAAGAGTTTCCTCCAGAGATCTTTGGTATCAACAGTTCAGCGTAGGGAAAGATGGCCAGTTTGCATACCTGTAACTTTAGTTCTTTGGGCAGTCATCTGTGAACTCACACTAATATATTATCCTGTGGCTGTGGAGTGCATCTTTCTGAACCTTCTAGAGCATTACATAAGTGTTTTTGCGGTAGACCCACCCACCTCCAGCATCACTATATAGAAGCCTTCCCTCCAAAAGTACCAGTTCCACGGATGCCAATGCAACACTCCAAAGGACAGGCAGGATGAGGGGAGGACAGGCGGTGTTGTGTGAGTTTACAAATGACCACTTGAAGAACTACAGTTACAGGTATGCAACCTGTCCTTCTTTGTGGTCTGTGTGACTCACTCAAATGGGAGACTAGCAAGCTATACAAGTTGGAGGCATGAGTGTCATTGCAAACAGTTCAGAAGTTTACTAAACATTAAATCAATGCAGCCCATAAAACATTAGCATAACATCCCCGATTCATACAATTTATTTATTATATTAATTTGTATCCCACTTTTCTCCCAAAATTGGGACCCAAAGCAGCTTACAATCTAAAAACTTACAATTAAAATTTACAAAAAGATAACAAAAAACTCACAAAAGTGACAATTAAAACAAAATTAGAGTGTTGCAAAATTAAAACAGATCAATTGTTTAAAAATAGAATACAATTAAAATACAGGGTAATATCAATCCATAACAAGTTTCAGGGTAAAGAATTAATTTGAAATGTCAACATACAGTACAAAAGCAAATTTCAGAAGACACAAATGTCCTGAAACATCAACAATAGTCATAATATGAAAGAATAAAGTAAAGATTTCCTGAAGTCAGCAGTATCAGCTCAAGAACTCAAGTCCACTCTATAATGAATTATAAAAGTCATTGGCTATGACCAAGTAGCTGCCCGACAAATGTCCTTGAGCAGTGCACCAGCCAAGAAAGCAGGAGACATGGCAATAGCCCATGTGGCATGGGCTCAAGTTCTAGCTGAAGGGTCCTTCTGAGACAGGTCAGAAGTGAGACAGATAGCCAACACTACCCACTTTGAGAAGCACTGTGATGAAACAAGCAATCCTTTCATTGCCAAAGAGTAGCATAGAATCTTTGTGAAATCCAAAAGGCTGAAGTGCTGTCGAGGTAGAAGGATAAAGCCCTCTGCATGTCTAGACAGTGCAAATACCTCTTTAGTGCTGAAGTGGGATTCTGCATGAAAGCAGGGGGAACAATATCCTTGTTGACAAGGAATGCAGACACCACCCTAGGCAAAATGATAATGTTGGGTCTCAAGACAGCTTGAAAGGGGTGAAAGTTCAAGTATAAATGATTCACATGGAGAGCACAGAATTCTCCATTCCATCTGGTGGGCACAATTGCTATCAGGAAAGCAGTTTTCCAAGAAAGCAGCCAGCGGTTGCAGGTAACCATAGGTTCAACAGGCCTCCCACAAAGTTGGAGCAAGAAGAGTTCCAAGGCTCAATACTGGAGGATGGAGGTTTCAAGAACTTCTTAACTGGAGGACCAAAAACAGGAAGACTTTCTGAATAGCTGAAAGTTCACAGAAATTTGTAGTGAGGTAACACCAAATAGACAATAGAGACAAGCCCTTCCTTGGAAGATAACATGAACAGGAAATCCAGAACATGTCTGTTATTGGCTTCAGAAGGAGGAATGCATGGGGAGTCAAGTAATCTTGGAACTTCCTCCGCTTGTAAGATTTTGACTGTCTAATGGAAAGTTGATGATTGGCAGCGATGGGCATGGAAGCTAGTGAACAATCCTTCATGCCATTATGTTGAGGGTATCAGGGTCAGAATCTCTGATCTGACCTCGATATCAGGTATGAAAGTCCATTCTACATGGAAATTTGACATAGACCCCTTGAGACAAATAGAAAAGAGGGGTGAATCACAGCTGCTGGGGCCACCATGGTTTGATCAGGATATAAGCCACTCTGTCCTCGTGGAGCTTGGCTATTGTCCTTGTGAAAAGAGGGAAGGAAGGAAAACCATACACCAGGGGTAGGCAACCTTTCCCCTTTAAGGGCTGAGGGACTTCAGCTCCCAGAAGCCTCAGCCATGTTGGCCAATAGTCCCATGTTGGCCAATAGCTCCTGGGATTCTGGGAGCTGAAGTCCCTCGGCCCTTAAAGGGGAAAGTTTGCCTACCCCTGCCATACATGGTGACACTTCCTGAAAGGAAGGCATCTCCATACGACCTCTCCCCTCCCCATGAGTCTGGAAACAAAATTCCTTGCATTGAGCATTCCTCTCAGAAGTGAAGAGGCCCAGTGACAAAAGATCAGTACCAGAACATCGGGATGGGCCATCCAGTCATGAAAAGATGTCAACTTCCATCTCAGCATGTCCACCAGGACATTCTCTTCTTTGGGAAGATGGACCATGACAATTGTGATGTTTCTGTCAATGCACCAATCCCAGAGTTACTGTGTGAAGCGGAAGAGAGTCATGGACTGTGCATCCCCTTAACTGTTAAGGTAGTATATGACTGTGGTGTTGCTGGTCAACACCTACACCACTTTCTCTTGCTGGAGAATCTCAAAGGAGTGGAGCGCCTTCTCCACTGCTGACAGTTCTAGGGTGTTGATGTGGAAGGTCTTTTCCTTCAATTATCATAGCCCATGTATGAAGAAGTTGTTCAGATGGGCTTCCCATTCCATCATTGAAGCATCCATGATGATCAACACTTGAGACTGAGGAAGGAAGAAAAACATGCTGCTCTAAACATGGACTGCCTCCAACCACTACTGAAGAGAATATAGAACAGTTCTCAGAATGGTGAGTCACTTCTTCATAGAGGCTAGAAGCGGATTGAACTGAGAAATGAACCAGGCTTGCAGAGGCTACATTCAAAGCTTGGAATGATGAGTGACCAATGTAGTGAACACCATGTAGTCTAGCGTTACTTGTACATGTCTGGACTTGAGCTGAGCATCAAAGTGCTAAGAACCACTCATCCAGGAGGAAGGCAGCCTTGGCGTTCAAATCCAGAATCCCCCTGACAAACCTTATCCTTTGAGTGGGAACCAAGAGATTTCTCTGGGTTCAGGATAAGGCCCAGTCACTTGAGAAGTCACAAAACAACATATCTGTTCAGTAGGAGGTGCTGCCTGATGGGAGCCACAACCAACCAGTTGTCCATATACACTTTTCCCTCGCCATTCACAGTCTTGCCGTTTGCGTCCCTCACTCCTTCATGAACAGCAAGCCATGAGGGACAAAATGGTGTGCACATCTAAGGCGCACACGCCATACTGCATGTAGGAGCACCCCCCCAATGTTGGCAATTTTCCCAATTCGTGGGGGTGTGTGTGTTTCCAGAATGGATCCCCCGTGAATTGGGAGGGGCGACTGTACAAGTAAAGGATGACACTTTGCTGCTTTAAAAAATCCGCCATCACTGCCATGACTTTTGTAAAGACACAGGGAGCAGTGCTGAGACTGAAGGGGAGAACTCAGAACTGGTAGGCTAGCTTTCCTGCTATGAAGCTGAGAAAACATTGGTGAGATGAGTTAATTGAAATGTGGAAGTAAGCATCTTTCAAGTCCAGAGTGGAGAACTGATCACCATCCTGCATCAAAGGAAGGATGGAGTTGAGCATCACCATCCTGAAGCACCATGGACAGATATAATGATTGACACCTTGCAGGTCCACTATAGGATGCAAACCCCTGTTCTTCTTGGTTATGCTGATGTTACGAGAGAAGGATTCTTGACAAAGTTGAGAAGGAGAAATGTGTTCAGATGCTCCTTTTTGCAAGAGGGTTTCCAGCTCCTGAAGTAGCATGATCAAGGGAGGTGTAGCACAAAGTACGCCTAAGGGAGAATACTTTGTGACGATGTTGAAAAATCATGAATCTGAGGTAATGGTGGCCCAAGCAAGGTAGAATTTCTCAAGCCTGTTGTGAAAAGGCAGCCAGAATTCATGATACAGTGGCAGAAGGCAGGTGTCCTGGAAAAAATCAAAGGCTTCTTAAAGGAGCCACTCTAATGCTTCTTGGAATGGACAGACCTAAACTTGGGGGCAGAGGTGGTCAGCTTCTTCCCAGCAGAGAAGCACAGCAGGAAGGTATGGAGATACTAAGCTCAAGACTGTAGACATGTTTTGAAGACTGTAGGCATACTTTGAATTGTAACTGTACCATGTGGACCTGGACATAGAACCAAGCTGGATCAGGGGCTTGAACCTATACTTTTTGACAGTGGGTGAGATAGTCCAAAGGGTGAGTGTGGCCTCGAATGCCAGCAAAGTAACGCTGAACCGTCAGGTATATTCTCAGAACCGAACAGGCCAAAGAAAGCCATTGAAGACTTACAAAACTGAGGGTCAGTCCGAAGAACACAGTTCCTGTAATTGCTGCTGCATCAGCAGACAAAAAGGGACCTCTCAATGAGAAGTCCCTTATACTATACAGGGGGGTTGGAGGTGGGTGGGGCTTCTGTCAAAACACTTATTTAATGCTCTAGAAAGTTCTAGAGTGCAGGATCAGGACAATTCGTTTGTGTGAGTCACAGTGACCACAAAGAAGCAACATCTTTAGGTCTTACTTACCAACAGAACTTTGGTTTTGTCTGAATCAAGTCTCAATTTATTCTTTCACATCTAATCCTTCACGGCATTCACAAAACAACTCAAGATATCTACTGCCTCCTCGGAATCACTTGTAAAAGAAAGACAGAATTAAGTATCACCAACACATTGACAGCTCCTAATCACAGTGCCAGAGGAAAACCTCCCCACCAGTTTGATATAGATATTAAAAAGCACAAGGAATAATAATGAGCCCTGTGGAATCACACAGATCAATGGCCAGGAGGTTGAACAACAGTCCCCTAGCACTTCTCTTGGAAACATTCAGCCAAAAGGATCTGAACCCCAAAGTACTAACAACCAAACAACCCAGAAAGACACCACAATGGATGGAATCATATACTGCTGAGAGGTACAAAAGAACCAAATAAGACACTCCACCTGTCTGTCTAGTTCTTGGCACAGGTCAACCACCAAAGTAACCAAAACTGTTTCTGTCTCCAGTAATGAAGACTGAACTTTAGTTTAATATTAATCTATTTTACCTATTTTGTTCTATTTATATCTGTTCTTCATAAAGTAAACTCCAGATCAGATGGCTACAACATTAAACACAAAATACAATAAACATCTAGAAAAACCAATAAGCAGTCAGCACCCAGACTGAATGCACTGGCAACTAGTCAGTCACAAATGTCTGGGGAAATTGTTAATATTCTTCGCACTAAGACTATCTCTTGGGAGAGGACACTGTTAATTGAGCAATACCACAAAGATTGTCCTATACTGTGTTAAGTACCCAATGTACAATGAGAGCTATTGCCTTATGGGTGTCAGACGTATTAAGACATCAAGCTTAAGCCACCTTGCCTCCATTATGAAAACTGAGTGCACAAAAACAAATGTAAATGCCTCAGAATAAGAGAAAGTTAAATTTAATATGATAGTTCACTAATTTAAATAGTTGGTAAAACAATTTCTTTTCCCTTGGATAATAAAAAAAAAATAGTTACAAGCGGGGGGGGGGAGTCTGATGACTCTCAGCAAAGACTGAACAAAGTCAGAATACAGAGAAACAAACAAAATGAGCAAATAAACTAAAAGACCTAAAGTGGGTCAGGGTAAACACTGCAGGTTAAACTGGAAAGTAAGAATTAAATTGTGAGAATAATCATGGAGGATCAGGCCAATGGAAGGATCAGGATAATGTCTTGGATAGATAATTATCCTGTCTGGTGTTTCTCAGTGTTTCACAGGCATAATTCCATAGTACTATCACATACATAAGCTGTACACCATTATAAGAAGAGATAGTGAGCTCTGGAATCTAAGAGGGTTTTTTTCCCCGTTTTTCTTTTGCAGCTTCACAAAACATAACCATTTCTAAAAAATAGATCTATAGGTCACAATCCATCCAAAGCTAAGCATTTTAAAATTCCATTAATTTCAACAGGAGTATGTGCAAAATCAAGGAGAAAAATAATAATCCTGTAGTCCATTAAAATGAACATATTTATTATGGCATAATGATTTCAGCAACTAGAGCTATGTCAGAATAAAGTCTTTCACCACAAACAATGCATGGGGAGAAAGTTATACTAATGTTTTATTATAAAACCATAGCCTCCTGAAAAATATACATATGGTTAGTTGATAGTCCTTATGTTGATCCCTTAGAGGTAATCAAAGGAGTGAGAGATGCTAATCCTTTTCAGAGGTGCAGATAAGTGATAGGCTTTATTACCCGGTTTTAAAGGCAGTGTTAGCATTTAAAATCTTGGTGAAACAAGATTGACAATTCTTCAGTTTATGCCTACAAAATTAAGTTTTGTGAATTCTTAAACAGTATATGCTTATCCAAATATAAAGTGACAAGAGTCCTTACCAAATTTTCTCCTAAAACCCGGGGGGGGGGTGGTTCTTGAAAAGTTGTCATAAGCTTTGAAAAACATATAGCAGAATCCCTTAAGACAGGGTCTACAACCCAAAGCATCACTGACACATACCTGTTGAATGTTTCTTGTGGATAGTTTCAAAATGACATCAATATGGCTGACAACCCATCAGCATGGCTGAATTCAGTTTATAATTAAGAAATGCATCCCAAAGTTTAATCAGCATCGGTTGTCATGTAATTTAAACTTCTAATTGTTGTCCTTTACTCAGTAAGAAAGAGACAGCCCCCTTCTTGAGCCATCTACAGCCATAAAACCTGCTCAAAGAGCTGTAAAATCATTTCATGCAAATATTTGATAAGGCAGAGGGCTGCAGGGAATGAGAGGGAGAAATCCCTATTGCTTTAGTGAACCTCTACTAATTTAATGTTGGATTTAATCTTGGGCAAATCACACTCTCTCTGTCTCAGAGGAAGGCAAAGGCAAACCCCTCTGAACAAATTTTGCCAAGAAAACTCTGTGATAGGTTCACCTAGAGTCACCATGTGTTGGAAATGATTTGAAGGCACACAGCAAGAAGAATTTTTTTCAACTTCTCTTGGATCTGAGATCCTTTTATATATCCTCGTATCCTCTTTGTAGGCTATCAGTACTATTACCCTGCTCTTCTTATCTGCTGAGACATACATATTTCCTTCAGCCTCTTGTGCTTCAGCCATAGTAACCTGAAGCTCATTACACCCAACCCCTTGATAGTATATAAAGGTGTAAATCCCAAATATGTTAAGTACTAAAGAGACGCCATCACTTATCAAACATCAAAAGACACAGTGTTGCTTATCATAAAATATGATAGCGGAAGAAGCCAGTAAGAAATATCAAAATTATCATCTCTTCTGAGAGGGGATAATACAGTACTGAGGATGAACAGCAGCACTCCTTTGAGGAGAAGGTGCACCTTAAAATCATCTGTTAGGTGAACAGTGGCTGTGTATGCTGTCCAGCTGCCTCCTCCTGCCTGCTGTTTGTGAGTCAGTCAAAAGCATTACTTCTTCACTGAGTTAGGCCACTGTGGTTTGAGTAAGGGAGGTTGCAGACTGCCAGAAATAGTGCAAACTGAGTCCACTTTTAGGGTTAGGGCTAGAGAATCATGGGAACTGTGTTTTATTGTGGCACCAGAGCTCTCTGACAGTGAAGGCTCAATGTCTCAGAAAAAAAACAATTCCCATGATTCCCTAGCACTAACCCTAACCCTAAAAGTGGACTCAATTTGCACTATTTCTGGCAGTCTGCAACCCCCCTAACTCAAAAATTTATTAACCCACAGAAGATTTTTAAAGGTTTCATTTACTGTCCCATATTGTGCATTTTCATCTTCATATTGTGCCTATAATGGCCCAACTGCTTTAAAATGCATCTAGAGGGAATTTCTTTTAAAACAGTTACTTGTACAGTTCAAAAGGCATTTTGGAGCATTAATAAAATGCTCCAGAGTAAAACAAGCCCTTGTATTTCATTAATACTACTGACCTGTGTTTGAGTTGGAATTGGAGAGCAAGAACCATTGTCTCCATAGGTTATCACTTCGCTCACCTGATGCTAGTTCATGTTTCATATTAATTAGAGAAGTAACTTCTCTGGACTTATGCTAAGAAAAGTGCTTTATACAGGGAAAGAAGGTAACTTCAATAGTTATGGAAGAGTAAAAGCTTCTAGGCACCACAATGCCACATGCCATTTGTGGGTTTCAATTTTCTGGCAGCTGTGAATATTTAACATTCTGAAAGCAATTTTAAAAAGAGTTTCCTTGCCATATTAACAGCTGCCATTTACTATGGTCAATAACACAATCTCTGTGCTGGAAAAATTCTCCCTTTTTATCACTTGAGTGACCATGCAATTTTTCCCCCCATATACACTTCCAGAAATTTAGTATTTAATATTTACCATCAGTGGTCAAGTGAGTGGTCAGCCACAGAAGTGCTGGGAGCCACATCTGCCCAATCTCACAC
>CM034703.1:99944673-99963588 GCA_020142125.1 Phrynosoma platyrhinos
AGATTAATCAGTATCAAGTAGCAAACAGAACATTTCAATCATTTTTTTAAAAACCTGTACTAAAATGCTTGTTCATTTCAGCACCATTGTGTGGATATTTAAGTTTTTAGAACACTGTGAGAAAAGCATTTCAGCACAACCTAAAAGATCTATAGAAAGTAAACCAGCTGCTAAAAATGAGGGAGTTAACAAAGAAGGTCCAGAAGTGTAGATGCACTATAGTTCACAGTGTAGATGCATATGAACATAGTTCATAGTGAACATAGTGTAGATGCACATATGAAAAAACATGTCACTTAAACAAATATGGAAGATCTGCACTGGAGTAATATACACTTGTAAACCTGTAAAGATTTGGTCCAGAGGGAAAAACAGAGCTCATGGATCATCCCTGAACTTGTGCACATAAGCTTGCAACAAAATGGGGAAAAATAATGGCACGGCATGGCTTGTAGTCACAAATGCTCGGTTTTGGCAAGTCCTTTCTTATCATAGAATCATAGAGTCGGGAGAGGCCACAAGGGCCATCCAGTCCAACCCCCCCCTCCATGCAGCAACTCACAATCAAAGCACCCCCAACAGATGGCCATCCAGCCCCTGTTTAAAGACCTCCAAAGGAGGAGACTCCACCACTCTCCAAGGGAGTGTGTTCCACTGTCGAACAGCTCTTACTGTCAAGAAGATCCTCCTAATGTTGAGGTGGAATCTCTTTTCCTGTAGCTTGCATCCATTGTTCCAGGTCCTATTCTCTGGAGCAGCAGAGAACAAACTTGCTCCATCCTCAATATGGCATCCTTTCAAATATTTAAATGGAAGTATCATATTACCTCTTAACTTTCTCTTCTCCAGGCTAAAGAGACCCAACTCCCTAAGTTGCTCCTCACAGACCATGATTTTCAGACCTTTCACCATTTTAGTTGTCCTGCTTTGGATACACTCCAGTTTTTCAACATCATTTTTGAATTGTGGTTCCAGAACTGGACACAGTATTCCAAGTGGGGCCTGACCAAAGCCAAACAGAGTGGCATTATTACTTCCCTTGATCTAGACACTATACTTCTATTGATGACCCCTAGAATCACATTGGCCTTTTTAGCTGCTGCATCAAATTGTTGACTCGTGTTCAACTTGTGATCTACTAGGACTCCTAGATCCCTTTCATACGTAGTCTTGTTAAGCCAGGTGCCCCCCATCCTATATCTATGCATTTCATTTTTCCTCCCTAAGTGCAGTACCTTATATTTCTCCGGGATAAAATTCATTTTGTTAGCTTTGGCCTAGCTTTGTGATCTATTAAGGTCTTGCAGTGGTTGGGGATCAGTTGTCAGCCCATTATGGGAGCTGGTGGCACAGTAAGTGGGTACTCTCCATGAATCAAAGAAGGGGAGGAAAGGTGCCTGTCTTCACCCACCTGGCCAGGAACCCCCTCCCTATGCCATGGCTGAGGCCTTCAGAGTAAATATGGCAGCAATAGCAGGTAAGAAGGTACATGCCCATGCAGTTTGCTGGTTGTCATGAAGTTTCCAGGAAACTCTACTGCAAACAGCCGGTCTTTTCAGACTGCATTAAGGACCTCTAGGGCAGATCTTAGTCCTGAACCACCATATCCTGGCCTGGGGCTATTGGTCTGCATCATCTAAACTCAACGATGTTAAGCTGGAGAAAACACAAGCCTTTTGGCCAGTGTGTTCAACCCCAGGAAAAAATCTGTTGTTTGCTCATCTTGTGTCAAGTGCCTTTTAACTAAAGCCTAGAATAAGGGTCATCAGTGCCAATATCATCCCCAATTTTAATTTAGTTGCTTAAGGTGACAGTTATCCTCAGAAGGCTTGCATGAAGTGTTTGCGAGTAAGATTAAGGACTATCTCATAAATGTATGCTCATTCCTTATCAAATGTGTAAAATGTCTTGATAACAAGCTACCTTAATCAAAGTGATGGGCAGTTTCTGCTTCAAGTATTTGATCAGTGAATTGTTCACTGAATCCTTGCTTATTTCATTTTATATGTGAGAACAAATCATTCAAAAAAAATTCTCCTTGTTGACTGAGGTTTTGAGACTTTTTGTGTATTTTCAATTATATTTTGCACTTCAGAACTTTTTTGAGAAAAAGTCTGTTGTACAAAACCCCTGGCTTGGTGCAAAATTTTGGGTTTTACACAGAGCATCTTCATTTTTTACAGAAAGTAGTATATTTTTGTAAAAAAAGTCATTTGCTGGACAAAATATTTAAGGGTTTTGTGCAAATATCTACATATATCTGTAAACATATTTTAAATTCCCAAATGCTAGAAATTCTGCAGCCACTGTTGACCATTTTCTCAATACTGAGGTCAAGAAAACATGTGAATATTCTTTGGATCACTTTTGATAGCATTAGTTCACAGGTAGTGCAATTTTTGGTATCTAGATATTTTTTTTATATTGTTACATTTTTAAAAGTGTAGTCATTTATAATGTTTTTATCTGGTTTAAGGAGAAGAGTTTGGTTCGTGCAATTGGTTCGGGATTGACTAGAGTACATTTTGTGGCCTATTTAATTACATAGAGGCAATTTTATATTGAGAAACCTCTACACTTTTCTACATTTTCTAAACTCCTTAGTGTATTATTCACCCTATCTTTTACACATTTTAAGCTCTTTGGCATTATAGGAGAAATCATCTGCTACACACTTGCCTTAAGCAAAAGCAGTTCATAAGCTTTGCCCTTAATCTCTCTTTCAGTTTCCTTCCAATTAGAAAAAAATCTTTCCCCAATACTTTAATTAATACTTAAACATTAAAATATTAGGCATTATGGAAGAAATCATCTGTTACATGCTTGTATCCAGAAAACTGGGTTCATAAGCTCTTGCCCTTAATCTTTCTTTCAATTTTCTTCCATTTAAAAAACAATCTTGTCCCAATACTCTAATTAATGCAAATGATATTCGTGATTAGTTAGTATTATGCTAATCTGAGTCCTAAATTTACCTAAATCTGCATGGTGTTGTCTGAGTACCAGATTGTTTTAGGTTTCTTAGTAAAATTACATTAACCTGCCAGCTGTACAAAACAACATGATAGAGTAGAAATCCGAGCAAATAATCAAGATTACATTAGTTTTGTTTCTTAATGAACAACTGTTTGCATTAGGGATTACAGACAAATTATGGTTTTTCTCTCTGTACCAAGGCAGCCAGGCATCTGTTAAGAGGCTTCGTTTTTTTTCTTAACTTCCTAAATAGATTGAAGTCAGCTAAGGCAGTGAGAGAGAAGTCTAATATTTCATGTAATTGAATTTTTTTCCATTACAAAGTAATCGTCCCTCTGAAGACCACTGCTAAATCTTGAATTTCTCTCTTCGACTGCTCTGTAGAACATTGAGGACATAGTAGTGAATATTTTAGGAAAGGAACCAGTCACTCTTCTCTTATTACACAGGAACAGATTACATAGTTTACGACCATACCTGTTGGCCGTAACACTAGCGTACTTGCAAATTCCTTCCATTTGATGGAGATGGATTATCACAGTTAAAGATTCTACGTGGTACATTTGACTTACATTTAAAAACCTTTTTACTAAGGAGGAGCCAGCACAAAGCAGCAGTGGATTAAATGTTAACTCTTCTATGCCCCTTAAACAATGTGCAGTCTGCATATAAAGACTGGTGATCTCAGTGAACACTAATTTCAGAAGTCTAAGAATTTATTTAACACAGTTTTCAAATAAGCATATGTATATTTTCACTATCGGACTGATTCAATGCTGTCCTGGTTTCATATTGAAGGCCCATGAACATGCTTGTTATTTTTTTCTGCTTGATTTAATTATTCTTCTTGTGTACAGGTTTATTCATTCTTCCATGCCCTAATCTCATCTCCAGAACTCACACTGTGACAGCTCATTACTGTTGGTAAAATGTAGGACGTTGATAGGAAAAGAAAGCTCCCTCCTCCCCAGTGTATTTGTCATTGTACTGCTAGATTCTCTGATTATTAGATACAAGTAAAAAGTTAATTGCAAATCAATCTATAGAGCACAAAAATCACAGCATACATTGAGTAAGATACACAAAGGAAATCCTGAAATTTTGTACTTTTTTATGTGTCAACTCCTATAAAGAAATGTAGTACATTTTTTCTAACAACATGTACCACATTGTGCTGTAGAGAAAAAGAAGTCCCACCTGTTGAGGAATTCAGCAAACCACGAGATACAATTTAGCATACAAAAAACAAATTCTAGATTAAGTCAAGTAAATTATGACTTTTTCAAAGGCAATTTCAGGGATGCCACAAAATAAAATCCATTACTGTCATAAATCAGTTTTAAACTAAGTTGACATACTGGTGGAACTCTGATATCATTATTTATATATTCATCTTCCTGCAATTTATTTTTAATTTTCCATGAAAGGAAAGAGAGGCATTGGCTGCTATCTCAAAGATATTTTAATTCAAGCAATATATGTATTTTGAAATTCCTGTTTTCCTTCAGTAATATGCTAATTTGTACATGGCTGTATTCTGAGTTGCTGCTTCTTACTGAAACTGCAATTTCTTCCCTTCTTAAGTCATAGGAAGCTCCCAATTAGACATGGCTTGAATTCTATGAAACTTTGCATACAATATGAAGAATCAAACTTAACCACATTAAATGTAATTTACTGACAGGTATGAGACACTAAAAGCAACAGTAAAAATGAACCACCACCACCACCACATTTAGATATTGCAGTGATTGTTCAATTGTTCAAATGCTCCGTTTTCATACTGCTCATTGAAAAACTATGGTGTGAAACAATTTTCATTGCATTTATTTAAGTCTGTATTGTTTAAAATGCTTAAATCCAAACTTATCTCCCAAGTGGGGCAAAATATATGATAAAGAGACTGAAAATAAGAAAGAAGACCTAGTGGGAAGGATGTGTGGGAAGGAAACTCATAAACAAAATGTTATTTTTATTAAGGTATCAAAAGAAACAACCATATACCGTATATAGTCAACTATAATTCGGACCTATGTATAAGTTGAGGGCAGGTTTTGAGGCCAAAATCACAGGTTTTGATATGATCTCTAAATAAGTCGAGGGTAAAATGTAGCAGCATGTAAAAAAATGATGTAAAGGAAACCAATGTTAAAGATCTTTAAAAGTTTTGACAGGCATAACTGTTTGTGGTCACCCTGAGATGGATGGGGCGAAGCAGACCACCCCAAGAGAGCAGCTCTGCGCCGCCCCTAGGAACGGCAGATCGGCGCTGCAGCAACCACATGCTGCAGCCCTGATCCGGCGCTTTGCCAGCCCCAAAACAGCCAGTGAAATGCCACTTCTTTTTAAAGCAGTAAAAAGTTGCCTTTGCCACCATGGCAGGTTTCCAGAGATTCTTTGGCACAGCATGTCTAAACGCTGTGCCAAAGACATGCCCTTTCTCCACCCACCGTGCGGTCAGTCAGACGGTGTGATGCTGGCATTGGAACAGCATCAGGGCATGTGGCATGCAGACACCACCTCCACTCTACTGCAAGGCTGATGTTAAATGCTGGTCTGTTTAGCCCCATAGTAGAGGGAGTTGATGTTTCTTTTGGGTGCTCTGAGAAGAGATTAAGCTTCCACCTTTCATCAGGTCATGGTTCCTTTTTTTTTTATAAGAGCTAAAATACAGTGCTTACATTGACCCATGGATTGGTCAACCCAGGTGTTTTGGATCAGTTTTTTGACTAAAATTTCTAGACTTATACATGAATATAGGTATACAGTAATTTCTGTAGCACTATATGTAGCACTTCAGATTGTATACAGAATAAAAGACTAGGTAACTAATTTGTGAAAGTATAGAGAAAATGGACACACTGATGCACAGCTTTCTTCATAAGCCATCCAGAAGGCCTGTGACTCACATCTGTATTCTGGTTTCTTGAGATCAATGGAACTTCAATTTGTCTTCTAGACAGTAAAAAATAACACATGCCATCATACTTCACATTCACACCCTTCAACATGTCTGAATTAACTGACTGCAAGAAGTTAATATGTAAACCTGTGGCTTTTAAAAATATGCTATATATAAATATATAAACATGCACTGAACATTAAGTGCTTTTTAAAAAGCACAATTTGAAACAATAAATAACATTCCCCCATGAATGTTAGTAATATGTAAAAAATGTTAGATGTAAATTTTCCCCACACCACCCTGTACACACCTCATCTTGTCTGACCTCAGAAGTTAAGCAGACTTGAGCTTGGTTACCACTTGGATGGAAGACCACAAGGAATTACCATTTTCAAACAGGGCTAGGAAAGAAGCTTCCTGAAATCCTGGAGAGGTACTTTCAGTCAGAGTTGAATGTATAGGGCTCGATGGAAGAACTCCAAATTTCCTAAGGCTGTTTTTATGTTCTTGTGGCTAATTTCTGGATTATTATAATAATTATGCTAAATAATTATGCTTCAACCAAAAGGTTTCTTCTGTTTATGGGAATTTCCCCTGTCCCCTGTGATGGCCTGCCTAAGATTTTTGTTTCCTTGTTCATTTTACTGTTTTTGGTAATAAAATGCAACAAAGAGAAGTAGTAACTATTTCCACCAAAGACTAAAGTACTCCTACAACATCTTCAGAAGGATTTGAAGAAAGTGATATAATAAGGGTGTATGATGCCAATTGATAGTGGTTTGAACATTGGACTATAACTCTAGAGACCAGGGTTCAAATCCCTGCTCAATCATGGAAACCTACTGAGTGACCCTGGAAAAATCACACGCTCTCAGCCTTAGGAGAAGGCAAAGGCAAAAACCTCCCTGACCAAATCTTGCCAAGAAAACCTATGATAGGGTTGCCTTAGGGTTGCTATAAATAAGAAATGACTTGCACACAGCAACAAAACTATGTACATTTTAATTCCTGCATTTAGAAAACAATACTGCCTTAAAAGAATAGCATGTTGTATAGCTCAAGCTTTATTCCATGTAGTTCTATACCTGGCTGTGAATCATTGCTATGGTGCAAATCTGTATCTGAAGATTAGATTTATAAAAAATAAATTATAAATAAGGATTATTAACTGGTTTCAGTTAATAAGATTCAGGAAGTCTTCTGCCACAAACCACAATTTTTACAAGACACCAGATGTATCACAAACTCCTTTTGATTTGTGAGGTACAGGGAACTGATGTTTCTAGTCCCATTTCACGTACAAAACAAAACACACAATTCTTGAGATCCAAGTCAACATTGTCAATTTTTGCATACTTTGCTGACAGTTGTTTCCAAAGAAAATGAGAAACAACCCCAAATTTGTTATGAGCAGTATAATTCTATACATGTATCAAAAGAATTAAGTTTGGCTGGGTTCAGTAAACTTACTCCCAGGTAAGTGTAAAGAAGTAAAACACTGCAGACAGAGTTTGTGCTCTACTTGCCTGATGAAGATTTCCATATAGGTTGAATACTTGTGTATATACCCATCAAGAAAAGTTACTAACAGTACAATAAAATAATAACCAAATGTTTAGAACTTTTAGAAGAGGAAACAAGAAAAGTGCCTCCTTGTCAGTAACTGTCAAGGATGCTGAGAAGCATGGAGAAAGGTCAAAACAGGTCAAATTTAGACATAAAGGACACATTGTTTGGAGAACTTCTTGTATGCAATGTATATCTTCTGTGTGTTGTTAACTTCAAATGTCAGACAGAACTATTCAGGCTGCTCCAGAAGTAACTGCAGTCAAAGAGGACAATATCACATGTTTACTTACTTTGCAATGGACTTCTAACATAATTTTTAAAAATGCAGATATCATTCTGTTACTACATTTTAACAAAGTTTACTGTAGAAATTAAAGCAATTTAGCCCTGTTGTTCAATCGTTCTTAATATGCTTCAAATCATATTACAGGTTGAGTTTCCCTTATCCCAAATGCTTGGGACGAGGTCTGGTTTATATTTTTTAAAATTCAGAATACCTGTATTTGCATACACGTACATAATGCAATATCTTGGAGATGGGACCCAAATCTAAACACAAAATTCACAACACAAAACACAAAATTTGTGTTGTATATACTACACCTTATGCACATAGCCTGAATATTTTATAATTGTATACAATATTTTCAATAACTTTGTACATGATGTTTGTGTCCACTTGAACCATCAGAAAGTGAAGGTGTTATCTCAGCCACCAAGTTTTGGTTTTTGAAATATTTCAGAATTTGAAAGGGAGACTCAACCTGTGCAGAATCTGTTGATGATCAAATTACTTAATGATGTCTAACATTATAGCTTTGCTCATAATTTCTAATGCTTCTGTCTTTGCATAGGATTCAGAGAACCCCATTCAAGAATAGAAAAGATTTTCATCCTCAAGGGGGAAGATCACCAGTTTTCCCAAACTACTTCCCCTTTTGCACTGACCACATGTGGCTCAAGGGAAGGTATCCTTATATTCAAGAGTGGATCTGTGGTCTTTAAACTAATAGGGGAAAGTGTCCATGCACATGTAGAACAAGAAATGCAAACTTTTAGGTTGTGGCCATTAGTTGGTAAGGATGAAAAAGAGAACTGTTTTCAAAGCAACGCACTGTTGCATACACATACACTCTTTGAAAAACATGGGATGGTTCAAAACACACAACTGGACTATGGCCAAACAATGTAATCCAGCAGAAGTTAGTGGCAAGATGCCATTGACTAAAGGCTGTTTAGAGGATTTCTCATTCAACATTTTTCATTTAAACCTATAAAAATGGTAATACTGCTTTAGACAACCTTTAGGGATATTTAATATGTAACACTATATTTGTCCATTTTATTTTATAGCAAGAGCTGTCAAATCATCTCATGAAAAAGAAACTGAGCAAAGTTACCTTCAAATATGACGGGTCATAACTAGCAGCCTTTATTAGCCAAGGCATTAATGAATGATTTTCTCCATTCCTCCCCACAACCCCCAGTATAACCATGCAGGCCAGTCCTATGCTCTGCTTAAGTAGCCATAGCACAGTTTAGGATTAGGCATTAACCCATCAGGAGACATTCATGCTGGCAGGTATATTTGCAGGTAGTAGCAAAGACTGCTCCTCTGCTTTCCCGGTGTGTAACAATGTCCAGGGGGCTGAAGAGTACAGCTACATCTTTCTGGACACTGCTCATCCATGGTGTGCTAAACTAATTCTGGTCATTCTTAAGGACCAAGAGAAGCAACATCAGCTTTCACCCTCAGCTTAAGATTGCTTCTTCCTCCCACTGGTATTCAGGAGCAACCAAAACAAACCTGGGTGCACTGCCATGTCAATCAATACATCAGGAGACAGAGCTGCACAGACAATCCACATCCCCCCAGTTGTTGTTGTACACCCTGGTGAGTGTCTTGCAGAGGAGATATGGGATACAGGGATCCAAGGTCTGAAGAGGTACATGCAGCATAACCCCTAGTATGCTATTTTGATGTGTCATTAACAGGATGCTGACCATAATCTGCCCCCTATTCTGAGACTATTCTAAGACATCAGCGGGATATTCCTTGCATAGCAAAGCAACTCAATGTACAGTGAATTATAAGGTCCGAGCCACTAGTGACTTTTGCACCACATCCAAACTGTATCCAGAGTGTTGCTCCAAATGAGCTGTGATTTATACAGATGTAACAGGATCTAACAATTTGGTATAAAGGTTAAATGGGACAAACTGGCCTATTATATTCTACTCTCCTTGGAGAAAAAAACTTTTTAGTTGTTGAGGCACAAGTTTTTTTGCTTGCAACCAAAGCAAGCAACAGGATTTACCAGTATTTATACACATGAAACATTTCTTAAAACCTGTTCATTTTTTTTATGTGAAGACCTTCTTTTAGCCATAACTTGAAGGTTTATGCTAAATGTGAAACAGAGGAAAGGAGACTATGGGGGGCTGCAGATGGGCAGCTCTGGGCCACCCCTGCTAGCGGTGGATTGGGGCTGTGGCTACCCCATGTCGCGGCCCTGATCCTCCCTTTTGCCGCCCTGAAAAGAGCAGCAAAATGCCGCTCCTTTCAGCGGCAGCAAAAAGGTGTCCTAAGAGCCGGCGCTCGGCTCTTCTTCGCCCCTTCTGGTGCAGCACATCAGGATGCTGCCGGTGTGAGGTTGGGGTGGCCAGCGTACAGCTGCCTCAGCCCATTTCTGCCTCCAGGCTGGCCCTTTGGGCTACTCTGCAGCGGCCCTATGTTGTTAAAAAAAAAAAAAGCCTTACATCAATATTATTATCAGTGAACTCTATCCCAGAATAACAACTCATAGGTTCTGATGTGTGAAATCAAGGTCATAATAACTTCATAACTAAAACAATTGCAAGTACCATCTCATTTATCTATGCAACTTTACCTAACCAAAAGAAAGTTAACATTTGGCTTGAATCCTGACTTTAATACTACTGACAGGTGCTTCCTCTGAATAATTCTGCCCAAGGAATGCTCCCACCTGCAGTAATGGGGAAAGGGCACTTTTCCCTTCTTCCCTTTCCATGGGAAACCAGGACACAGCAGGGCACTCATTCCATTTCAAGCCCTCCAAAAACCTGCTCTGAAAGGGTGGGGGACCTTTTGAAACAGGGAGGCTTGTTAACAAATGTTAACCATTTCCCAGATAAATGTACAAATATGCATGCATGCAGAGATACTTAAATATAAGGAATTACATGTGCATAAGAGATATTTTAACCTAGGCACCAATGCTTTTTAGCAAATTGGTTCTGATAACACTTAATCATACTAATTCAACTTCTCAGAGTTTTTTATTTAGTACACACACACACGAACTGTAAGTACACAATGATGTTTGGTGTATACATTGTTTGTGAGAAACATTTAAAACCATACAGATGCTAATAGGAATTAAATGGCTCATAGGCAGCAAATAAAATGATGTATATTAAATGAATCAAGTGAACAAACAAATTAATAAAATATGAATCCACACACCAGACTGTAATATGGGGATATTAGCTCTTCACAGAACATGCTCCTTGCTTAAAATGAGGCTGGAGGAGTTAAGCTCCAGCTGCATGGCTGAAAGAAGCCACATTAGGTAGGCGCTTGAGTTCAGGGAGGCCATAGGAGTTGAGGCTAAGCAGACTGGGGTTCTAGAGTTTTTTTGGGGGGAGAAGAAAAATGAACAGATTTTGCATCAGTTTCTCTGATTTCAGAGAACGCACCACAGCTGCTTCCTACATGAGGTCACATTATCAGAACTCGGTGGCTGGAAGAGCTAGACAAAGCACACAGTTTCCAATGCCTTGTGCACTGCTGAGGTTCTCCTGGTGTTTTTAAACCAAAGCAAAATAAGAAAGATGCAAACCAGGCAAACAATTATCCTGAAGAAAAGAAGATCCAAATTTGTTCAGGATGTGAACTTATCCGTGCAAAGCAGAAGCAAGACCAAAGTATAAAAGTCAGATTTAACCTATTTCTCTAGAATGTAAGTCTGATTTCTTTTAAAGGCTACACACCAGAAGACAAGGACTGTCATGCACACCCACCCACACACCTGATATATACATATGGGCCATAGATCATTTTGAATAATACCCTAGTGAATGTTTACTTGGAAGAAAGTCCCATTGAGTTCAATGTGCATTTGCTTTAGTCACTGATAGTCTGCATCCAATCAGTGTATGTACCTCATCATCCCAATGTGGGATGTGCCCCCCACAGCTGCCTTGGATTCTGTGCCATTAGTGAGTTTAGCTGACAGGCACAGGATTGCAACCCATATGTTTCCCAACCAATTCCAAAGTTGACTGCCACCAAAGTTAATGACATTAAAATATCTGGGAACCACAAAATCTGAATTGTCACATCAAATTCATTCTTTAAAAAATGTATAATAGAAACAAATATTCTGATATTTGTACATGTGATATGCAAGAGCACAAAAACTTCTAATATGTAGAAAAAGAATGTTTGGAGAGCAACTGACTTATTTATATAGCCTACCTATCAAGTCTCCTAAATTTATAGCTTAGCTATCCAGTCTCCTAAATTTACCGATGACGCTGCCTTTTAAGTCCATGAAGTAAGATGGTATTCACATGTTCACCAGGTATGTGTATTTATAAATCAATTGTACAGTAAGTTATTATTAAGAGCAAAGGTTTCATGGAAACAATTACCAGCAAAGCAGACTGTTCATAGTCTGTAAATAAATTAACCAGACTTTGAAATCTGGATGGCTGAGTTCATGCTCAGGACATACTGGAACTCTTCTGAAGTATTATCAATATCGCTATGAAAGCAAAAACTCTCAAGCAATTTAGGCAAAATTTTTGCACCCTCTCATTCGTTTCATGAAATCTAAAGTAGCACCTGACCAGGACCTGGTTATGTTAACAAGAACATCCCAATACTTAGTAGGTGATAATAATATATTTTTATTACTACAGCATTCAATTAGCACTGAGAGGATTTATTTCAAAAATTATTAAATATAAATTACAGTACACAGTTTCACAGATAAACAAACAAACCTTACTGCAAGCTCCAAGGTTTCAAAACTTGAACTTTACCTATTTTTATTAATGTGAACTCACATTTTACAAACACCAAATTGCAGTTCTGAGCTTGAAAACCAAAATATCCTGAAGCTGAACTCTTTAAAAAAAAGTTGCCATAAATATTAAAATTTTTGTCAAAAGTATCATTCAAGGTAATTTATCTAAAGATCAAACTGAATAAAATGTTACAGATTATGAATCATAAAAATAAGATTTATGCAACAGAATTAGAAAACTCTGTCTGACATAACCAAGTCATAGTTAGGTCTTAACATATAATTTTGCTAAACATCCACTTAAAAGTAAAGACATTTCCTTGTATTTAAATAGTTCACCCTTTACCGCATTTCCTCCTTTTACACTGCTATTAAAATCTTACACTTTGTATTTTTCCAAGGCTAACAATGTTTAGAAGGATGGGGAAGAAAGTATATAGCTATTGCCATTTTTTTTTTAAAAAAAAAAATCTGCTCTCATTAGTGCAAAATGCTAAATAAACTATTTGCATATAGGAAGCTATACTATACTATAGTAAGATTGATGGGGAGGGGAGTAAAAGGGGGAACTAATAGAAAGATGCTTTAGAAGGGGCTAGGAATAAATATTATAAATATCTTATATCCTGATACAAAAACATGGATGATAATCATTTTTCTATAGACTAAATTTCTTAAAGTAATATTTAAGCAAGGTAAATCATATTTTCTTACAGGTTATTTAAATTGTAGCTCCATTCCATTCAATAAGATTACATCAGAACAAGTGAATAGCAGATCTCCTTCCAGTATGCCATTCTAAATATATTATTTCAAAGTAAATACTGACAGTTTAATAGAACATAATTACAAGTAAATGTGATTACAACTACAGCTTTCTAACTTTCTTCATAAATCAGTCACTTAGTTCAGTAGAAATGACTTCCAAAAAAGTATGTTTACAATTTCAGCCTACATACAATTATTCAATACTCACAGAATAAATAGCCTGTGCCACGGAGTCAAAAATAAAAACACAAAATGTTAAGTCTTCTCTGAAAATGTTGTGTCATTTATTCACATTCCTGAAAATTCATCATATAAATATTTCATACTTAAATTTTGTCCATTCAAAAATTGCTACTGACTCAGTAAGATGTCTCTGTTCCCACAAGTTCTCTCTCTAATTCTTCACTGGACACAGAAACCTTTTAAATAACTCTGATAACATTTATCACTTAAATGTACATATCCATAAGAAAGAGAAGAGATGTATAGTTTAGTTATGAGTAACATTTTTATACAATATTGTTGCATAACATATAATTCGTTTTCCTTTATATTAATTACTTGTATTTTAAAAGATTATACTTGCTAATAAAATACTCATGAGTGAAAGTATTGATTTTCTTTCAACAATGCCAGCTTACTGGAAAGCTGTCCTTAAAGAAACCTTTCTTAAAACACAGGCATATTACTTTTACAAAAAGATCTGTGAGCATGCAGTAATTTAATTAAATCTGTCACAACATACATTTTATAATACCATCCTCTACACAATGTTGCACTACTTTAATAGCCCATTTAAATACACACGCACACACTTCAAGCACCAAATTCTGATTAAAGCGTTAAACAGCAATCTGTTCTCACCAAGTAGTAATGCCAAATTAAAAAAACAGACTCAACAAAACCACTTTTTAATCACCTACTCCCTTTCTTTGTTTCATTTAATCACACAGCATACAAAGGTTCAACAAGTAGAAATAGTTTCCTTCCCTCTGTGAAAATTTCAAAGCAGAAAATACATGCAGGAAACATCCTTTGAATGAAAATACTCCCTTAGTATGTGACTTTCTCAGAAGACACATAGCAAGATCCACTTTTTTTTTTGAGGGGGAAAATAAATAGACAAGCACAAATCCTTGCAAAGTGGAGTGGTGTAGAAAAACCCTAAGAATCAAGGAGCTGCCGTCTGTCCAGGCGCTAGGATGTGCTGTCCACTGGTGCTCCTCATACCCACCAGCCATGAATAAAGTGCCTATTGTCCCTGCACTGTACTAATTGTGAAAAAAAACAGCCCGTGCAGTAAGCATAATAATTATCCAGACAAACAAGCAAAGTCAATCAAGGAAGGAATGAAAAGAATAAAAATACATGAACAAAGCAACCCAGGAATGGAATTAATATTCATAATGGAAAGATTGCCAGCAGAAGGTCTTCATTCAAAGCATGGTTACTTCATACAAGGGGCTATTGTCCAGACAACAAAATGAGCATATGAATAAAATTTCATGAAAACACTGGTGAAGAGGCAAGCTTTTCTTTCCCAAAGCGCTTGTTCCTGGTCCCAGTATTTTGCTCAAAGAAACTTTCAAATTCCTTCTCTCAAGTAACATTATAAAAGTTCTCTCTCCCTGGGTTCACTCCTGTCTTTTTAGTTTTGTTTTCCTCCTTCAGTTGCAGCTGTATAAATATGGATCCAGAAGCAAAAAAAAACCTTCCTTGCTCAGACAAAGAAGAATTGGACTTAATATGCAGAGCTTCATTAAGTAAATTTAATTATGCCAAGCGGCATATTAATCAGTAGCTGCTCTAGTTACTGTATTCATTGAAAGGGAGGAGGATTCCAAATTAAGGGAAGCGTGGGAGACAATTGCATACTGATTAGGAGGCTGCTCGCAATGTGATACAATGCACTTTCTAAATAATTATTCAGAAGAAACAGAATAAATAGGCAGATTGCTCTGTTTTAGGACCAACTCAAGAACAATTAGCTAAGAACATGATGACAGTACTGCTTTCTTTTTTTCCATGACTGCTTTTACATCTACATTCTCACACCCAGTCAGCCTGGGCACCAAGTAAAATTGACATTTTTGTGAAGGTTTTTTGTTTGTTTAAATAAAAGAAAAGTGGACTAAATCACTCAACCTGCCTTCACTGTCAATCTAAAAAGGCTGCCTGTGGCCCCAATTTGAACAGAACAGAAACCTTATCTAACATGCTATGATGGTTAGAAGCTCCGCAGAGTCACTGAAAAGTTTGTGCGCAGTTGTGAACTTTATAACACGTGCATTGCACCAATGAAGGAGGAGTTCAACAAGAAAAAAAATCTATTGGGAAGGAAAAGCAAGACTTATTGCGCCAACTTACCATCCACCAAGTCCTGGCTGACATGTCATAACATAGCTGCCATTTTATGGAGCTGTCCGACGCTTTCCCTGCCATTACGCTGTCAGCAACCTTCATCTGATGCAGCTCAATGGAAGATAAGACACCTAATCAAGAAAACATCAGCAGTGGCTTGCTGGGCTACATGTAGGCCAATCCTTATCACACTGCATCATGGGAACAGCTCCTTTATTAGCAAGAACTCCAACCTCACAGATATAAAGACAAGGATCAGGTTTTGTGTTTGTGTGTTAGGGTGCATGTGTGTCTGAAAGGATTGGTGAAAGTAGCTAGCATTCTTTGTGGATCATGTGTACAAGAGTTAAGCATTTTTCAAGTGGGCGTCAAAATGCTTTGCTGGACTATGTAGGCTAAAGTTTATTTGCATTCTTTTCTGTTGTATATTGTTTGACCTACTCCACTGCTAACATTGAGAGCAGAAGAAATTGTGTTTTTTTTTAAATATCTCCCCAAACAAAGAAATAACAGTTCATTTACAGAATCAGAGCACAGTTCAAATGTCACTGGATGTACACATGCAGTCACACAATGAGCAAAAGAGAGAGGGAGAACGAAATACACAGGTAGCAGCTGCAGATAAGGATGCCAAAGGCTACAAATCCTATGAACAAGCCTGACATATGGAAACAGTTTAATTCTTCACAATTATTGTTTAACCAGGAACCCAGCAGACACGAATGAAATAAATCCACATAAAGGCAGGAGGTAGGGCCATTATCAAGGTAGGGAACAGCCAGATCAGAGGAAGGCTACTTACAACCCATGCAGGAGCACTCCTGAACTGCTCATCATGAGACCTCATTATCTTCATTCTAAGCAGGTGCTGTTTGATGAAAAATATACCGAAGAGAAATTAACATAGCATATACATCTCCCCACCCCCAAATACATACTAATCTGAGTACAAGTTCAGAAACACTCTGCTTTCAATACCAGCAATTGTAATCAAAACAGAGTGGTTCCGAGCATATGCTTCACTTTGGAATGAAATGATATGTGAAACAGTTAATAAAGAAAAATGAGCTTCCCTGCAAGAGCTGTTTGGGAGCAAAAGGTTGACACTCACTGAACTGTTAAAGACCACCGTATAACCAGTTTTATCATGTCAGGAATACACCATGACTGCTAAATGAAGTAATATGGTTGTTGTCGTCATTTTGTGCTTTCAAATCATTTCTGACTTATGGTGATCCTAAGACGAATGGTTTTTTTCTTGGCAAGATTTGTTCAGAGGGAGTTTGCCTTTGCCTTACTCTTAGGTTGAGAGAGTGTGACTTGCCCAAGGTCACCCTGTGGGTTCCCATGGCTGAGCAGGGATTTGAATCGGTCTTCAGAGGCATAGTCCAACACCAAATCACTACACTACACTGGGTCTAACATGGTAGAGATGAGCAAAGCCAAATTTCTCCCTTCAACTGTGCCTGTAATATTTAATCAGTGAGGAACTATAGTGAAGATTTCTCAGTGTGCCTAATAAGACAAAGCTGAACTAGGAGGTAATCCTTTCCTTAGTCCCATCCCAAATACACATGCCGCTGCTTGAATACAAAGCAACCAAGGTTTATACCTGATTAAAGAGAGCTGACAAGATATTTGCAAAAGATGGTAAGTCTCAACTCTCATGATGTACAGAGAAATTAAAAACAATGTTAATCAACAAAAATCCATGAAAAATTTAGGTACAGATTATCACATAGCGATTTTATCTCCTCAAGAATAAGTATGAAAACACAACATAACAATGCAATACAGTACAATCCTAAACTCATCCAAAAGCAACTGTGTGTAGATTAGGCAATGATAGGAAATAATTAAAAATCAATTATCAAGTAAGTTGGAAACTTTGTAACTGAAAATGACAACTTGATTGCATTTACTTTTGTAACTAAAGTGGCCGACATACATTGGAATTTGAGCATGAATTTAATTTCGGAATTAAATTATTAATTAATTAAATGAGAAACAGTGATAAAGAGCTGACAGATATTAAATTTCTCAGTTCGTTCATTACCTAAACCCTAGTTCCCTTGAATTTTTGTAAAATTGCTTTTTTGTTAGTCCCTGAAATGAGAGAATTGCAATGTTTAAATCACAAGATGCAGTTCCAGTGGGATGAGTTTTATTAAGGGGGTTCTGCAATTAATGTTCATCCTTTTGCATGCCCACCCTATTACGGTACTAAAAAAATATGAAGTTTTTATACTACTAAAACCAGATGTTTCTTTATAGTTATAAAATCTGGAGAACTTCATAAAGATGTGGAAGCACTTGAAATAAAGACCAAAAGGAGAGGAGACAAAAGAAACAACTTAAGAACAACAATTTTCTACTTTTCTAAACACTTTTTGGTCTATATTGAATTGCTAGTCTCCACTATACTATACTGCTGAATGGTAAGTCAACACTTAGGTAAGTTCTGAATTGGTTTACTTTAGCTGGAGCTGGCAATTTGAATTAAACCAAAAGAGTTTTGAAAGGAGGAGACATATGTCCAAATGTCCTGAATCACTGAAATTCAACTGTGCAAATGCAACAATTTTCTGGGTTTTTCCACAGCTCATACAAACCTGTTAAGATCTGTATAATTTGCTTGTACAAACCTGTTAAGGTCTGTATAATTTCACCAAACTGCAAAATTTCAATAAAACAGTAACCATGAACCTGATATATAAAACTATAAAACAACTGGTTATGGATCTGATTTCTGAAATATGTTTATTATAAAACAAAAATGTGGTTAGAATGTTGGACTGGGATACGGGTTCAGGTTCCAATGGAGCCATGAAACTCATTGCACCTTCAGCCACTGCAGTCTGATCCACTTAACAGGAGTGTTGTGAAGCAAAAAAAAAAAAAAAGGAAAAGGACTGTTATGAATACTGCCATGAATACATGAATATGAAATTCATGGAGCTGCAATAAATTGACAGATGATTTGCACACATGATTCCTGAAAATACAGCCCATGCCATTTAATGGAAATTAAAAATATTATAGATCCATGTGTGCCTAATCATCTCACCATCAGAACAAAAGCAAATGGCTTTATGAATCTGTATCCATTTTAGTTCAGATTAGAGTATGAGGTATAGTTGTTTGAGCATCTGTAGACCTGGGTTCGATTTCCTGCTTGGCCATGGAACGCCACAAGGTGATCCTGGGTGAGTCACACACTCTGAACCCCAGAAAATCCATGGACGTTATCACACGGGGGCAAATCTGCTGGTTAATCCACAC
>CM034703.1:99989281-100007188 GCA_020142125.1 Phrynosoma platyrhinos
ACCTTTTACCTTTATTTCTAAATGAGATTCCTAAATCAAAATACATCAAAGTAGTCCAAAATTTGTGAAATACTAGCTTTTAATAGGTAGTATATACTTAAAGAAAAAGATATATATATGTATATTTGTTTATATTTATTTAAAAATAAATTTCCAAAAATACAGTAGATAATACATTTGATAGAAGTAAACAACATCACAAAAGAGAAATCATTTTTAAAGAAAAATCAGAAACATTACATGAAAAACAACCAACAAAAATACAAAAATACTGTTCATAAAGTAGACACATATATTACTTTGGGATATTACTATACAATAATGGTACAATAATTGTCCCGATTTGGTACAATCCATATAATCATATCTCCCACCTTATCTCTCATCATTTTCCAATAACATTTTTACAGTTAAACTGAAGCACTAGATATCATCACAATGCCAAATGTAAACAATTTTGGAGTGTTATCTGGAAGCAGTCTAGGTAAAACAAATGAAAAATAAGACAAAGACGATAACACTCATATTAGGCATGCTATAAAATGTTGAATTTTATATGTGCCACTCAGGAATATACTTTATTATGGCACTTAGGCTGAAAGTTGTTCAGATGAGATAATATGACTTTTAGAATAACAGAAAAGCCACTTCAAGTATATTAAGAAAATACTGGATATTCCCTTCCACCCAAAAAACATGCAACTACCACATAACCTAAACACCTGAATAATTTTTTTTACATTCTATCCTGATTATGTTTGCACAGTTATAAACTACTCTAAGAAAGTCAGTGGAATTACGCTAGGTATGACACAGAAGCAATTTAGTCTTTTATGGACCTGAGCTGTCAATGCAACAAATTCCTAGCCAGGACTTCTGTCAGTTTTCTACAGTTATTTACTGGAGAACCATTCCACTGCTGAGTTTGTAGGATGTTGCTTCAGATAATGATTTCTCAGGTTTGTATGAAGTAATCAAGTGGGCATTTAGTTATAGGTAACAGCAGACTATCAGGGATCACAAAGGAAAGCAAGTGATCAAGGTCTAGGGATTCCCTACACATTCCTTTTCTAAACTGCAACATAACAACCCTTTAGAAATAAATTTGCAAATGCTAACACATATGTTCTCATATTCATGGGCACAATCTAGAAAAGATCCTTTTTTTTGGATTACAACTTTTTTGGATTACAGCATGGCCACTGGCAATGTAGACTAGAGGATATTCTGGGAATTTAATGTTCCAGAGCACTGTCCATTAGTACGAAGAAGTAGACAAGGACTTCCTTTTGTTGTTGTGTGCCTTCAGGTCATTTCCAACCTATGGCGACCTAAAGGTGAACCGATCATTAGGGTTTCTTGGCAAAATTTGTTCAGAGGAGGTTTGCCATGGGGTTTCATGGCTGAGTGAGGAATCGAACCCTGGTCTCCAGAACTGTTGTCCCAACATTCAAACCACTATCCCATTTCCTCTACAAATTCAAAATATTTTCACATCGAGAGCAGTTAGATTTAAGTATACTGCATGTATTTTTCTCACATGCACCAGATTAAACCCTTTATGTTCAGATCTTTTTAAGCTTTATGCCTCAGACGCAGATATTAGTTATCTTAAGTCCACCATCTATTAATTGGCCCTCCATATCCATGGATTCAAGCTTCTATGGTTTGAAAATATTTTAAATATATATACATTCCAAAAAGCAAAGCTTGATTTTGCTACTTTATATAAGGGATGCCATTTCACTATGCCATTGTATTTGATGGGATTTGAGCATTCACGGATTTGGGTATCTATGAATGGTCCTGAAACCAACCCCCTGCCAATACCATGGGACTACTGTATAGTCACCTCTCCGTTCTCGCGGGAGATCTGTTCTGACACCCCCCCCCGAAAACAAAAAATAATGGATATTCAAGCCCCATTAGATTGAATGGAGGTGTGCGCCTGTGGGGACACCCCCCCCATTGTGTCCCCCTCAGTTCGCCGCATGAAGTCTGGAAATGCAGAGGGGTGACTGTATTTATTTTTCATTTTCAAAAAGCACATAATGGTTCTGTTTGAGAAATTTTAGTATTCCAAAAGAGACAACAAATGCAGGTGTGCCTGGGAGGGATATGCATACTTATTAACCTAAAATCTCTTCTGAACCCAAGCAAGATCTAATGTGTACCTGCCTGACATCTCCACTTTTTTCTCATATTGCTACTAACTGCAACACTGGGACTTTTCTGTTATGCTTAGCTTATTTAAAATAAAAATGACAGATCTATCCTATGCACATTTACTAGGAAGTGAATTCCTGGGAGACCAATTGGACCTAACAAGATTAATTACAAAGATTAATCTAGTAACTTCCTTTTGAGCTCAAAAAATACAGTTCGTATGGCATTTAAGACAATGTCCATACTCTGATTTCATTAAAGGTAGAGTTCATCTCTAATGTTTAGTTCTTTGTTTTACCAGTACATTATTCTTTTGAGAATCTTTGTATTACTCCTAGTTGTCGTTGTTAGCTGCCCTCCTAGTATGAAATCACAAGATGGTATGCAACTAGCTTCTCTCACCATATTCCCTCTGTGCCCTCCCCCATTTGTTCCAGATAACTCGCTAAATCAGACTGAGGGAAGCTGTAGGAGGTAAGAAGAGAAAGGACATGTTCCACTATAAAAGCAGAGGTCCATTCACATAACATTCAAAATCACTCTTAACTACATGCAGCCTGGGCTTCAAGAAGAATTTAAATGTATTTAATTCCAAAACTATTTTTGTGCCAAGAACAAAACTCAAACTGACCAGAAGTTCACTTCCAGTTTTATACTGGTTGCGCCAAACTTTTCAGCATTCCCTTGTAACCCCTTCATTTTTTAAAGTTTTGCAGGCAAAACAAAGCACTTTGTTTTAAAGAAGAACCATACTGCTGGAGTAGCAATTTTTGCCCCCCCCCCATTTTTTTAGCTGGGGCAGCAGTAGTTAGGGGTACAAAGGCTGCAAAAAATACCTGGGTTTCTCATTCAGCCCATTAGATCCCAACCTCTAATATAATGTTTCAACATTAAATGCATATTGGCTCTGAATTTGCCACATTTCACTCATGATTACATGTGTTGGGTATAAAAAGTTAATCTCTCTTAATCATTTTCACTTCTAAATGTTCTATTTATTACATTATAAAATTAATTTAAAACAACAGAAACAAAAATAATATTACATTTTCCCTTCAAATGCTTTCTATCTTCCACGCTTTGATATGACATATTTTCTGTACTGTTGTGCTTTCACTGCAAGTAATTTCTATTAATTTGTTCATACACAGAAACTGTAATTAATATTGTGAATCTAAGAACAGCTTATCTGATTTACCATATCAACAATTCCTATCTTGCAGTAACTTTCTAAGCCATATTTATAAATATTTTAGAAAGAACAAAATGTTTCTGGTTATACCAACCCACATGTTTTGTCACATATAAAGCTTTCCAATAGTATTGTACTATGAAATGCACTCTGCATCATTTCAAGCATCTCTTTCTAGCAATGAAGTCTTTTCTTCTACTTGGCTATGGCAATGGCACAAGCAGTTTTCTAAGTAGTAGCAAGGAATCTGATCTAGTTGTGATGAAAATTTCCCCAAATGCTTTGGAGCATGGGGATAAAGCAAATCTATCAAGCAATGGGCCCTACTAACCCCCTGGCAGCAGCTTGAGTATGCCCAATGTGTTTTAATTACTAGTAAATGTGCACACATAATTTTTGATAAACCTATCACTCACATTTGGATTGGACTGAAACTATCTTTAAAATCCAGTGGCCCACAATCACTTCCAGTAATAGACGTCTGGCTGTATAACAGTGCAATTCAAGCAGCAAAAGGTTCCAACACAGGGATCCTAGAACAAATATGAGGAAGACAGTTCAAATCCTTAACCCTTATCCTAACCTAAGAAGGCTAAGCAAAGCTGCAAAAGTTGCCTTTTCAAGGCAAGAGGGGCTGCAAACTGTTGTTGGAAATAGAGCACATGAAGTCTGGCTCTTCTGGCCTTTCCTAGGCAACACATCCATGGCAGTGTCACAAGTAGTACTACAACCTCTTGTACTCAAACCTTGAGATGAGCTCAAGAGATTTAAAAATATGCTCTGAAATCCAACAAGATGTATGAAGTATAGAACTGAACATGCATTTAACAGACATTAATACAAGAGCTCCAGTTTTACAAAGGTTGTGCAGAAATATAAAGTGCCCAAGCTGCTAAAAATAAATTTGTTATTAGGATGATGCCAGTTGTACAGTGGGAATGCATATGGAAACACAGGTGCATTCTTTTGCTCTCATAGTATAGGATTCTCAAAAGACAAGTTGAAAATGTTAAGACTAGGATACTATTTCTAGTTGTAAATACATTCAAAAGCATTGATAATTTATAAACATATCAGGATGTTTTCCTCTCAACATGCAAAAGGCAAAGTTAGCTATAAGCATTTCTGCATCGGTTTTAACTATGTACCATCTTGAAATTCCAGTTGATTAATTTTCTTTTAACTTTAGATTTATACATTGGATTATGGTACAGCAAGACTTAAGGGGCATTCTCCATGGAAATCTGGAAAATGTAATGGGAAGTGCAATTGCTTTCACTGATGCGTTGATATTAATAAGAAGAAATTCAATAATTCAGCCCACATGAGGGTGTGCAGAAAGCATTCCTGCATGACATGGTAGTACTTCTGTTCTCCCTTCAGAGGTAGGAAACCGTAAACGGGTGTCTTTCTTCCTGCTGGAAAAATCTGTTCGGCAAAAGTCATGCATTTATGACCAACCCTCTCTGGAGGGAGAATGGAGGTACAACAACATCATGCAGGAACGTAAGATAAAGCACCTTCTGCCTCACTGTCTGTCATCTTTCTTTTGTAATCTAGAACTTCAGTGCCTATCACCCTTTACTGATAGAGCTCAATATGCCACTTACCTGAGAATAAGGGAGAGGAAAGCATACGCTAGTTCTCAGCAATCTCAGAAAACAATATATCTCATGATAGCCACTGACTGCTTGGGATATTTCCGGGTAGTCTCTCATCATCCCTATCATCACTATGCCACCACCATTAACCTGAAAAAGGCCTCGCTACATCTCTTTAGCTACTGATTAGCACTGCCATCATGACAGTGCCATGTCACCAGCAACATATCCTGCTAAACATATAACGGGCAGGATTATGCCCACTGCATTTAATGGGGAACAACTGTTCACAGGGAACAGTTACTGAACCCTGGTTTGGAAATTCGAACACAGGGGTGTAATTTGTGTGGCCCTCCAGACTCTGTTGAACTGCAGTTCCTAACATCCCTCACCACTGGCTATACTAGGCTGTTGAGAATAACGGCTGTTGAGAATAACAGTAAAACAATATCTGGAGAGCCACATAATTTCCATCCCTGAAATAAGAGATGGAGAAACTGGCTGCTGGACAGTGAGAACACTCCTTAGTACACCTAGGGAGTAGAAAAATTAAACCACAACACATATCACATGAAACATGCATGAAAGTAATCCCCTTAAAAATATTGTGAAGAAAAGATGAGCATAAAAATTAAAATGTCTTTTCCTAATTAAATATTTCAGCTTGCAATATATATTAATGGTTTTAATGCCATGTACCAGGTATTTCAAAGCACAGTTTAATTTACAATAGAGAAATACATGAACATTAGATATTTTTAAACTACCTCAATTTAGACATCTGAAAATTAAAAAATTATAAATAAATAGCACAGATGCAAAATAGGGTAGAAAATTAAGCAGCTGTCCTGGCCATATTAAAACACATTTAGTTCCAATTAATCTCCGTTTATTATCCTGTCTTTCATATTCACCAGCAAAAGCATTTCCTGGGATTTAGAACTGGATTTTGAGGGTTATGAGGAGATACCACAGTATGAAAGGGAGGTAATGTCACTCAATCTTTAAACTAGCAACCTGAATGCATTTTAATATGGAATCAAGATATTAGCTATGATATTAGACATCCAGGGATTTTTAAAACTTTAAAGTTTTACTGAAGTTATCCCATTTTGATTGACAGTGCTCAACAGTTTTGTCAGGAGCAGATAATAATTGACTGATACTTTGGCTTTAAAGTTAATAATATATCCATTGCAAGCAACTATCTATTAATACACATTGTTGTATTAGACTTTTACCTTGCATATTTAGACCCTAGCACTTCAGCCTTAGGTTCAGGATATATTACTGACATAGATGTCTATCATTATAATATGTATTCCTTTTCAAGCAGGAGTATTAATAGTCTTACCAGACAGAGTACAACTGAATGGAGGAAGGAGTGTCTGTTTCTTTCTGCATAAAAAGGAACAGATTTTTCAGGAAATTTGCTGCACTGCCCACATATCATTTTTCTGACTCAAATATCAATATTTATGTGCATTAAAAGTTGATCTGTAAAAATACTCTTTTCTGTTCTGAAATCAGAACAGCACTTTTATCTAAGTGTAGCATGCCAGTGTCATTATACAAATCAACCAAGAGAGGGCACTTTGACAACAAGAGAAAGATGTTTCATGCTCATTTAACATTTCTGAACTTTTAGAAAAACTGAATTCATTTTGGTGGTGCATCCAAATTACCTTAGCTTTATACATTGCAAAAAAAATGTATTAAAAACATTTGCCGATCTCACATTAAGCAATATGATGTAATTGGTGCTAAAAGAGAAAACAGTAACAATTTGATATGATTTGTGTTTAGCATCAAGTACCCTCTGTGTTTTCAATTTGATTTGCAAAATAAATACTAGCAGATAACATTACCCCATAGACCAGGTGTTCCGACTGATTTTAAAATGTTTTAAATGAAGTTACTGAAGATAAATCACAAGCAATGCCAGGGAAAAGTAATCAAGAACCAAGATCCTTCAAACATACATTATGAACGGGTTAAAAAATCTTAATATTTTTGGAAGACTACAATTCTCACTTCTTTTCTTAATCAAACTGCATGGAATGTTAGTACAGTATTGTTAATTTAAGGTTTCTCCAAAGTCTAATTCTATCAATGTGGTACTTAGCTTGGAAGGTCTCAAAATGAAAATACTGCTTATGCTAGAGTAAGTGTAAAACATGAAATAACTGCTGTATCATAATCATCATGATAATACATGATCATAATGTTCTTTTTTAAAAATCCACTGATTGAGAGAATAACTAATAGGTCTTAGCAGAGCATTGACCTCATTTGCAGTGCAACTGCATGCTGTTAGTACAAGGGAACTATTTGCTAACAGCCACAATTCAAAGCTTTTATAGCCACATTAAACATCTGTCCGATATAGTTAAGGATAACTGGTTCTGTTTGTTACAGCAGCGTGGAAGGATGTACCAGTTAACTTCTAATATCTGTCATGGGTGATACACTGTATGTCATCTTATCCCATCTGTAATATTTACAGCACAGCATCACATACACTTCAGACTGCTGAGGTGCAAATGTTGAATTTTTTTGTAAGCAAAATCAACTGATAAAATTTGGCTATTTGAGTAAGCATCATGTTGAAAATGGACCTAAACTAAATCCTAACGCATGGTAAGTTCAGAAGAATTAACTGGTTTTGGTTCACCAATCAATATCCACCAACAGCTACTGGGCTCTTGTTCCAAGGGCATGCTTTCCATGTGGCTGGATGCAGCACCCTTACAGGCACAAAGAATGCAGTGCAAGGGCAGGACCTGAATTTCCTGGCCAGCTAGACAATATATGCAAAAAAGGCTATGGCAACCTTTCCCATCCTTGTGCTCCAGATGTCTACAACTGCACAGTCAAGGATGGTAAGAGCTATAGACAAGTCTCTAGAGAACAGCACTTTGGGGGAGGCTGGGCTATGGCAAGGACAGAAGAAGAAAAAAATGCACCAGCACAGCAATGCAGGTAGCGGTTTCAGCGCCAACAACAACATTGGTATTACACCATAGTATCCATGCACTAGAATTGTTAAAGTACCCAGTGATTCTGTGAACTGCTTACAGAACTAGGCTACAGGTAGCAGCATCATGCTTTGACAGCAAACTTCCCTTTTACACAATGATCTTGTCAACAGTTGGGGGGAAAATCATATTACTAACAATACACCCAAAATCAAAACCACTGCAGATCAGCTCAGATCTTGTCATACTGGTATACCTGCTTTATTTCACTTTTTATAACCCACTGAAAGATATTAAATTAGGACTTTATGCACAGTAACTAATATTTTTCTTTAACACCCATATTTTAATAGCATTTCTAAAATATCTCCCACATGTATTAACTGATCTATGGACATTTCAAATTTAAATTCTAAATATTTCTAGCAGTGACTATACAAAACAAGAAATACTATAGCAACAACAGAGTATTTCATGTTTATACCTGATATACTATAGCAACTAGTAAAACCAACAGGCATGATGCTGCATAAATTAAGCATTTAGCAATCCTGCGCATGTGTATTCAGAGCTTAAGGAGCTCCGAGTTCAATAAGACTTGCTCACAAACTAGTATGTGCCAGCTCAACTCTGTGGAAATATATGTCATAATACATTTAACCATGCTTAAGGTATCTTAATATTTGCTGCAACAGACTAACATGGTTCCCACTTTGGAACTGTTTGAACAAGTGTGTCAGTAAAATATGAGATGTAAGAGGTGCTTAACTTTGGTTGGTTCATTGCCTAAATTTTTTCTCCTGGTATACATTTCTAATACACATTTACAACATAGAGCTAATTATTGCATTTACAAAGTAAAAGGAAGAAGCTTTTCATGACAATACCTTTTCTCCTTTTACAGTAACATTAGGAATTTGTTTTTGTTTTAAATACAAAAACAGTAAGAACATATTTTTATAACAGAAAATATCAGATACAAAACTGTTTTTTTAAGAACAATAACAACACATTAACCACTGTTAAAATGCTACCCTTGTCTAGAGATGAGCAGTTCAATTAATATTGTGCATCAGAAATCACAAATAAAAGAAGGCATTGGGAATTTACATCAAATTAGCAAGAAAAGGATCTCCACATAATCCAGTAAATGTTATTGATTTAAAAAAAAAAATTCAAGCCAGGCAAGACACTTTTCAGACCTACTGATCTGAGTAAATGACAGTTTCTATCAAAACATATCATCATATTGTCTAGTATCAAAACAAAATAATTGTAATATTTGTACATCAATCATTGTGTTTGTTATTAACCCCACATATTATAGTAATACCTCTAGAAATCTAATGTGAAAGTAAGTACACTTTAAAAATAAACAGAGAAATGTGCATTAATCCCAAAACAGAATCAAGATCATTATTATTAAAATAATGCCTGGGGCACATTGTGATGTTTAAGATTGGTGGGTAGATTTTAATTGACTTGAGGACTGCCATAGTTCTATTATCACAAAACCTGCAACACACTTCCAGCATGGAGGACCCATCTGTGCCCACCATCCATCTGTTTAGACGTGATTGGCAAAGTGGTAGGGAACTCGCAGTGGTCGTCTTTGCCTGAAAGGAATAAACCACAGGATCTTCCAGCGAGTGCCAAAAACTTCTGAGAAGGTCTGCTGCCACGGCTTTCGGGGTCTCGATCTACAGACGACAGCATTATTAGTGAAAGACAGCACTCCCATGGTGCACTTCAGTCAAATAGAACAATACAGATTGGCTGGGGATCCATTACTTGACTCTGATGAATTGCATCCCAGCCACCACAAGCATAGCTTTCCTTTCACTAAGGCATGCAGCTGAGACATAACTGTAAGAAGCACAAACTGCATGTGTATCAACCATAGGCAGTCTTAAAAATAAGATGAGCCTCTTGGTCAACACAGTGTTTGCCAACAAAACAAGGCCAAAAAAAAATCCTTCTATCCACCCTTTGAAAACATAGTTTTGATGGATTTAGACAGGAGAGAATCTGAAATTATTTTGCATGAAAGGGAGGTCTGGCACATTGTACACCAAGGCATGCAAAGCTTCCACTGCCTCCCTCACGCATTAGCTTTTAACCCCACAACTCCCCATAAAGCCATTAGCAAATGCAAACAATGATACTTACATTTCTTCACAACAGTTTGCCAGCTTTTCTATACTTGTAGTATCCTGTTATGAAGAAAAAGAAATTGTTAAATGTTCCTTACTGTGATGAAGAAACAAAATAGCCTTTGCTATGAAATTATTATGAGGAGGTATGCATGCAAGTAAAAATGTTATTGTATTAAAGATATTTAACAAATATGTCTATGTTATAGAACCAACTATAACAGGAACATACTCTATAACAAAGGTGGTAATTCTCCTAAAGGTGTTTTGAAACATTTTACTGCACCCTATCATCCATCAAGAACAAGCAAAATGCTCATGCATTCCAACATGATTTATCTGATCAGCAAAATAATTAAATATAGCCAAGGGTCAGTAAACAGGGCTATCTAGATTGTGGCTAATATAAACTTCTACAATAAGTATAGAAATAAAACAGAGTAAACAAATATACCATTTTCATACACACTTTCTAGCAACTATTGTATTGAGATCTTCTCTGAATCCTAAAGAGAGAATATACAGGTAATTCAGTATGTAAGCAATACTATAATTTCAAAAAATTTCTGAAAATAAATCAAGGATTTTCTTCAAAATACAAAAAATTAAACAAACAGTAAAAAATAAATAAATAAACTGGGTGTATCCAGACCTAGTCATTCTTAGAGTAGTCACATGGAAATCAATGGAATTTATACTAATCACAACTTACTTTCCCCATTTATTTCAAAGTGTCTTTCAACCATGGCTAAATCTTAGTACTTAAAAAAAAATTAAATACATATTTTACTGTTATAATAATAATAATAATAATAAGTAGTAGTAGTATTTATATCCCGCCCCTCACAGAGCAATCGGTTATCTCTCTATTACTTCAGAACTTTGAAATTTTAAAATATTGGGAACTATCAATCTTACCCGTGACTCTAGTAATGCCTTTGTTGTTTTACTTTAATCTGAATTGGGACCATCAAACACCTATTTGACATTCAAAGCAGCAACTCAGCAAGCTTGATTCAACACTATAGCTAGACTGATGGAATGAGAAGAAAGAAGCCACTGCTCTTTGAAGGCTAAATACTGGAACAGTGCTGGCAGCTAAACCCATAGAAGCAAGTTTTTCTGCCAAGCAGATGGATGAATCTAAAAGCTATTTTAAATTGGAAGTGAACTAATTTACCTAGAATGTGAAAAAGAAATTAAGGGAAGTCTCAGTGTCCTAGCAAGCAGAATTATGATGAAGAAATAAATGTGGCAATCTCATTATTTTCCTACTACAGTGGAAAGTCAAGGAAAGAATTTAAAGGTAAAAGGAATACATTTTATTCCTAGTACACCCAACCTGGCTTTGCCATATGGAATGTCCTCAACATACTTCTACTTCATCATTGCAAATAGTGGATGGCAATCTTTCTTTCTCAAAAATTCATTTTACCTTTATGAGGTCCCAACTAGTTGGGATTCTCACATATAGAAGGAAACAGTGCTTTCTAAAATGCCAAGTGTTGGATGAGGAGAACCCTAATGGCAATGCAGGAGTTCTTCACTGTATTAAGATTTCCAAAAATACAGCCAAGATTGTGCCTTCCTATCTGTGAATCTTTGCAGAAACAAAATTTAAGGAGCCTGTGCAGAAAATATGTTGGTTTTATTTAGTAGTCTTCATTTATATGAAATGTTAGTTAAAGCTTATATGTACCGTATCTTAAGTTTCTACCACTACTTGCCCTTATTTCATCATTGATGCTGGAAATAGCTAGAGATGCTCTGTTGATAGTGCTCTCAACATATCATAGAAAGCAGCAGCTCTAACCAGCACAGCAAATGATGAGGAATTCTAGGATATGCATGCCAACATCAGGAGGGATACATGCTCTTCCCATCCCTGATATAAGGGGGATAATCCCTTGGTAGTCCTACCTACAATAGACCTACTACTGATATTTCTCACAAACAATGTAAGTCCCACTGATTCAGTGGGCTTACTCCCCAAAGAACAAACATTGGAGTTTAGCCCATAGATGACAAGAACTAATTTTCTTCCTGTCTTTGCTTTTTCAAAAAACTGCTGGCAATCAAGAGATTTGTAAAAGCTTGTATTTGGGTAATTTAAATAAATGCTTGTTTCTTTTTAATACAAGTTTGTATCAGATAAACATGCATGCTTTGACAGATATACATGCACAAATGATACATGTATATATAGCATTTGAAATAATATATATTAAATGTATTATTATTATTATTATTACAGAAATGACTATTTTCATAGTTTAATTAAATACAAATATTTATATACAGTGGGCCCCTGGTATCTGCTGGAGTTTAGTTTGGTTCCAGGACCCCCCATGGATGCCAATACTTGTGGATGCTCAAATCCCATTAAATACAATGGCATAGTAAAATGGTGTCCCTTATATAAAATGGCAAAACAAAGGTTTGAGTTGTTGTTGTTTTTATTTGTATGTTTTTGGAATATTTTCAAGCCATGTATGGTCTGTGGATAAAAAATCCATGGATATGGAGGGCCGAATGTACACATGCAATGCTACATACACACAGGTATGTTTTTGGACACATTAGATGGACATATTAACTAGAATTACACTTTTGGACTACAACCATCAGAATACCCACACGTAGTGTAGCCAATGGCTGAAAAGTAATTTTTCCAATCTCTCTGTCTCTCTCTGACACACACACACACACACACACACACACACAATTAGATAAAAGAAAATATTCCAGTAGTTAAATAGATAACCATATTAAAGAAGGCTAGAATCCTAAGTATCCAGACAGAGGATACCAGATGCACATCCAAAACTCTTTAATCCATCCATTGTTCTTAAACCGTTCACCCCAAAAAGCTACTCTTGGCAGCTTGAAAACTCTGCAAAGTGAGCATGGCCTGGAGCAACAAAGAATGCAGCAACCATGGTGTTAAGAAAATCTTAGCCCTTTAATCTACATACCAAGTGCCTTCTGACCATGCCAAGTATCAGTCTCTGAGAAATGCCTAGTTTCCCCAGTGTGTACCATGTAGTATTTAGAAGCAATAAGACATAAAGATGTCTAATGATAGAAAGTCAAATTGACTAACACAACTGGAATAAATAAATAAAAAATGCAGGAAGAAAAAGTATAGTTTTTCAGAGTAACAGTAGGTCCCAACCCATCGATGCTTGGCTCTACTATTCTTGTAAAAACGTACAGATGGGGAAATCCTACATTGTACATATATCTCACATCTCAGTTATCCAACAGCATAGCAGCATTAAAACAGTATTGATCGATCCAAAACCAGCTCAGAAGAAATGTTTTACTTTCTCAATCACCAATATTTCCTGTGGTGTTTCAGCTTTCTCTAGAAGCCATGTGTCTAAATACTGACCCAGAATGACCCTGCTTAACTCAGTACATCTGAGGAGATCACAGCTTGAGGTGGCATGGCTGAAACACATCTTCAGTAAGTAATAAAAATAGTCAAGGCAGTAATGAAATGAGAATTCCCATTCTGTTTATATGTACCTGGAATATTTGAGATGAAAGACTTTACTAAGGGAATTTGCCTGCATGCTTTTGGGTGGCATGCACTTTTGATAATAATGGCCTTAGTACGGTAATGCTTCTGAAAAAGGCTCATATGACTGACCTACCAAAATGTTTAAAATGGGATGGATACACAGTTGGCAGAACAGCTGTACTCTGTGAATGGTAATAAATGAATAGCTATAATGGAAAGACCAATCTGTCAGCTGTGTTTAGGGGTCAGTATTGGGTCTATTGTTGTTAATTATTTTAATTAATGTCTTCAATAAATGAGTTGAAAAAAATGGTTGAGAGATCTGCATATGACAAAACATAAGCACTGCAAACACTTTATGGAACAGACCAACATTTCATAGTTCCACATACAGAATACACTACAAAATTAAACAAGGATAAATAAGAAAGGTTTCATATAGAGATAAAAACTATAACTGCTCAAATGACAACCAGAAATAACTAGATGTCAGAAAGAAAGATGCAAAGGTTACACTGGATAATGGGCAGCAGCCAGTCTTCCTATCCTATGTAAGTGCCATCCATAAATACTGCTACGTAGTGCTTGAGACAACCAATGAGCTACAGCAAGCCTGCCATTTTATGCTGTGTTAATAAAAGGTCTCTTCTCCGTATTCCAGATTAAAATTTATATCCAATAGGTTCCAACTAAAGCAGACCCACTGAACCAGTTCTCACTGATTCACTGGGCCTCCTTTAGCTGAGGCTACTGTATATACTCAACTGTAAGTCAACCTCAGGTATAAGTCGAGGGCAGGTTTTGGGGCAAAAATTATGAATTTTGATATGTCCCGTGGATACACTGAGGATAAAACTTAGGGGCATGTAACAAAGGATGAATCAAAGGAAAACAATGCCAAAGAACTTACGAAATTCCAGCAGGAATAACTATTCGTGTTCACCCTAAGGGCTAGATAGATGAGAAAATTGGGGGGGGGGGGGTCATTGCTTCCAGGACAGATTACACTCTTACCTTTCACCAGGGAATGGTTCCATATATATCTATAGATAGATAGAGAGATAGATAGATAGATAGATAGATAGATATGAACTAAAGTACAATACTTACATAAATCGACTCAGGTTTTTAGGGCAATTTTTGGCATAAATTTCTAGACTTATACATGAGTATATATAGTAATTATTGGATTTAGGCCAAGGATGTGAATCATATGACACTCTGGATACTGCTGAACTGAAATTCTCACCATTCCTCAGTGTTAGCTATACTTCTTAAGGCTACAGGCCTTTCCAGTTCAGCAATGACTCAGGGCTGTTCAATTCCAATTTATCATTTAAGTCTATATAATATTACGGTACAAATTCTATCTAGAATATTAAAATCTGTTCTGGGCAACAAAGGTCAAGAAAGGTTTTGAGTAGTGAGAAATAGTGAAAATGAAGATGCATGAAATAATTTACAAGAAAATTCCTAGAAGGGATGAAATTTGATTGAATCCACGAAGCAACTATACTACCTAATCTTATGTTCTGGCTAAGAGCCTCATTATAATGCTAGCATACCCATAAATGCAGATACTTTTATTCAAGAAAAAAATATTTCTTTTTGCTACAGTTTTATTTAAAAGTGCAAATTTCAAAAAAGTTTTAAATACAATCCAAAAATGGCATTTTAACTTTAAATTTTGCTTTTGTTTTTTAGAGAATTAAAAACATAATTTACAAAATAAGCAAAATGCATTCTTGAAACAATTCTTGCTTCATCATATACACACACTGGCATATTGGCAGGCCAGCTATCTATGGACTGGAGCATCTGCAGCTTGCTATACCCCAAATTACTCAACAGCAACAAATGCAGTGAAGCAGATATGCATCCATCACCACCCATTGAACAATATGGGGCTTGACCATCCCCATTTTTCCCCATCCACAGAGGGTCCCAGAGCCAAACCCACTTCGATGAGGAGGTTCCACTGTACCTAAAAGATTGTAAAAGAGCAATAATTATGAAAATATTTCCTATTAGGTCAGTTATGGCATTGAGCATTCTTAGAATATCAGTTGTTCAAAATACCAAATTATTTCAAGAGTACAAAAAAAAAAAAATAAGAAAGGGTGGCATGGCTGACATCTAATAATGAGAGGAGCCTGGCCTCAATGACATTTTGAATAAGTGAAGCACTTCTCATCAACAGATCCTAAAACTTTTACCTGCCAAGAGATCTCCAATGCAAGGGACAAAACATTTGGTGGATCAAAAGATTGTAGAATTCTGCATTTCAGCAAAAGATCCTAGACAATCCTCCGATGTGACAGATTAATCAGAGGAATCATACATGGCACATGGCTCTAACAGAATGAGCAAAGGAGGGAAGAACAGAAACCCCATGCTGGCAGATCTCTCTTTTCCAAACTTAATAAGAGAAACTAAGAGAGAATTTAGTGAAAGACCTCCAAAAGGATTGGGCTGCTGCCCTTGAGGTGGTAGATGCCAAACTATCAGCCCTAACAAGATGGATTGGAGACATAGAAGAGGCTGCAAAAGCAGCTCTGCAGTGAACTTCATCCTATTCTGGCAGGATTGAAATATTAGAAAATTATCTTGACCACTTTCAAACAAAAATTGAAGATTTGGAAAATAGAGACCGCTGCCTCAGGATCTGCTTGAAAGCTATGGAGGAGTATGAAGGATCAGTTAATCTTCTACCCCTAAGAATTATGTGGATTAATGATATCTGCCCTAATTTAAGCCTCAGAAACTCAAGTCATAGGATTCATAGATCACTTGCACCAAGATCAAGAACATCCACGCAGCAACAGGATGTACTCATCTGATTTGCACATTATCCCACAAAATCTCTAGTTCTGAGCAACCTCTTGTCTACTAAGGGCTTATCATACAATGGTCACAAAGTCCAGGTATACCAGGATCTCTCACTGAGACACTGAAGCAAAGATGTGAGCTCAAACCACTCACCTCCCTTATACGAGAAGCTAGGATAGAATACAGATGGGGCTTCCCATTGTCACCCACAAGAACAGAAACATGATCACATCAACTAAAAGTCAATTGATCAAGATCTGTGAAGCTCTAGACATAAGAGTACCCATGGACCTAGTGGAAGAGGCAAGAGATGAAGGTAAGCCCAGACTGAATCAAAATACCTCTGAGTGGAAGATGATCACGAAAGAAAAAAGAAATGCAAGCATGAATAAATCACCTCTAACAGACTGAGGGACACCCTTCAAGCTGGATCTGTCAAGCACTGATGAAATGGAGTAGATTAACACACACTGACTCACCATTGATGTTGGATAAGCTGACTTCAGATTCAAAGATAAGCTAAGTGGGAAGCCATCTTGGATTTTCTTGTTCTCTTGTTGTTGTCCTGTAGAGAGGGGCTTCTGAGACTCCATTTTGTTGTACTTTGCTACTCCATCTTTCCTGCTCTTATTAATTATTAATAATTTAATATTATTAAGGCCTACTTCCACCTCACCTGCTTCCCCTGGTGGACTCTGCCACATAATGTACCAATTTCTTTCTTACTAACATCTATGAAAAGTTATGAAAACTTATTGCACTGCTTCAATGTGATTATATTGATGTTCAACCTCTATATGTCGTTTGGGGTAGGCACCCTATACTACTCCCCCCCCCCAATTTCCCTCCTGAGGAATTCAGCCATACTTGCGCTGACTGGACCTTGTGAGTTCGTCCTCTTGTGGAAATGTTTATAAAGTTTAATGTTGATGTAGTTATGTTTTTGTAATTTGCATTCCAGCCTTGGGGAATAGTCTCAGTTGTACCTATGTATGCTAAACTCCACTCACTTGTAAAGAGTAGTCTTGTGTTAATGTGGCTCCCTATGCAACCCCCACACCCCTGCCCTTGCTAACTTTAAAATAGTCTCCCTTAATAGTAAGGGGCTAGGTTCTGCCCCTAAATGTGAGAGAATTACAAACTACTTGAGGAAATTAAAACCCAATGTCACATTTCTGCAAGAGACACACAGGAAGGGAACAGGGAATATACTCTCCAAATCAGTGTTCCCAACCCAATACACAATGGGAGTCCATGAAAGCCAGAGGGGTAGCAATTCTGCTTGATAAGTAATGCCCTTTTGCAGAACATGTGATAAGAGACCCAGCAGGGCACTTTAAAAATTTGCAGAGCTCTACTGTTGTTTTATGTTAATAGTGTTTTATGTTAAAATCTTTTAAAGGATATGTAGCTTAATACTTTTTGAATGGGGGGAGTGGGGTTTTAGGTTTTTTAGTCTGTA
>CM034703.1:100019075-100034574 GCA_020142125.1 Phrynosoma platyrhinos
TGACTTCCAAAATGGCGATCGCCACGAGCGCGGCTGAAAACGCGCTCCAACGGCGGCGCACGGCGGCAGCAGCGGCAACCTCCGGCCTGGGCCGGTAAGTCCAGGGCCAGGGGCCTTAACCGGCCCCCGGACTGTAGGTTGCCGGTCCCTGGATTAATGGATTGAAATCACACTTCTGTAGTTATTTTGGGATGCACCTGACAGATAATATTCTAGTTTTATTCATTATTCAGTAGTTAATACACTTTTAAGTAACTGAACAATAATGTGCAAGAAAACTGTAATTTCAAGGAAAGAGTGATATACTTACATTACATATACCAATCAATTGGGTATAAAAAAGTCCACTAATTCCAACCAGCATTATTAAACCCATGAAGGTAGATATTCGTGTCAAGGCGAGTTCATGTCTAAAAACAAAGAGATCCTATAAATAAAGGGAATATAAAAGAAGTTTAGTTTTACTTCCCCTTAAGGAGAAAAAAGAATTTCTAAAACATAAAATATCAAGAAGAAACGGTCAGTGATTGCAAGCACAACTAAAACAAGGTTTGTATTTTTGGTAGGGAACTTTTATCCTCAGACAAAACCTTCTAGATATGTACAGCTAATAAACTGAGCACCTACATAGTGGTTTAGGTGTTAGACTACGACTCTGGGGAGCAGGGTTCAAATCTCAACTCGGCCATGAAAACCCACTGAGTGACCTTGGCCAAGAGAATGGCAATGGTAAACCCCCTCTAAAGAAACTTGCCAAGAAAACCCTGAGATAGGTTAACCTTAAGAGTAACTGTAAGTCAGAAATGAGTTGAAGTCAAACAACGAAGTAACAGCAAATAAATTGTTCAATGAACGTGAACAATATTTAGCCTCTAGATTGGAAATATGATAAATAAAGGTGACATTTTGAAGGCCCAGTTCTTCCTACTGATGGCAGTAAACCATCACCTTTGCTACACCAGAAAACATATCCAGTGGTAGTCATGTTGGCCATATAGCAAAGTACAATAACATCTAAAATCCAGAAAACAGTGATACCTTTATTGGCCCACCAAAAATGCATAAAATACATGCTGCAATCATTCAAAGCTCCACTGTCTCCTTCGTCAGGCAAACGTGTTAAAAATCAAACAGGAGAAAGAAAGAAAAAATGAAGATGTTGAAATCACAGGCCTACGTTTTGTAAAGGTGTTGTTATAGATCAGTGATGGCAAACCTTTTAGGGGCCAAGTGGCCAAACTAAAAAGAGTCCCGGGGGGAGACAGAACTTATGCCTTCTGGGGGTGGGACTTCTTCCCCTGCCCTCCCGGGCCTTCAGCTGCCTCTCCTGAGAAAGCTGAAGGCCTGGGGGTACAAGGAGGAGAGAAGAGGAACAGGTGCATGCCTTTTTTTCCTTTTCCCCTTGGGCCTTCAGCTGCCTCTTAGGCATGCGCCTGTTCCTCCTCTTCCCTGCCCTCCGTGTGCCAGGGAAAACAGCTTTGCATGCCATCTCTAGCACGTGTGCCATAGGTGGCGCAGTGGTTAAATGCCTGTCCTGCAGCCACTCACTCATAGACCACAAGGTTGCGAGTTCAATCCCAGCCAGGGGCTCAGGGTCGACTCAGGCCTGCATCCTTCCGAGGTTGCTAAAATGAGTACCCAGCTGTTGAGGGGCAATCAGCTCACAGTTGTAAACCACTTAGACATCCCATAGCGTGATATGAAGCGGTATATAAAAAATGAAGCTGCTATAGGTTCGCCATCATGGTTATAGATATTCTCAGTTAAGCTGGTACAGAAGGATGTCCATGTAAGCAGAGGCCAATTAGGCTCTGGGGGCCAAAGAGTAATAAATGCTAGGAAATGAAATTTAAACTCCATTAGCAACACAAAAAGAAACCTCCATTGAGGTTTGTCTCTGTCCTGTGCAAGGCTATCCCTGCTTCTGTGGCAGAGAACACTGTAAGTATACTAAGTCATACTGCCATCCTACATAAATAATATATATATGACTGAATGCTTCTCTATACAGAAAACAATTACACAGGGCATAGAAAACTAGCATGGCATGGCAAACTCAAGTTGTAGTTTAACATATCTACAAAGTGCCAAGCTAAAAAAAGCTGCTATGTAGTATTAAATAACAATCAATTTACTGAATGACAACAAAGTATGAGTGATGTTCCCTGATATGGTTCTACTCTAGACATTATAAAGGAAAAGCTAAGTATGAGTTTGCTCTTGCCAACAGCTGTATTTTTTTGATAATTCTTATCGTACCCCAAGAGGTGCCTTTCGAAGAGAGATATAATTTGCCATGGCTGTGTTACTAGAAGATAGGCGATTATTACTAAATGTAACCTATAACTTTCCAAAACTCACCAGATGTATATATTAGTGATTACTAGTGATGTTTACAAAACAATTAAATGTATCCAACTATTCATACCAAAGGTACAAAAACCATTTGGCAACATTGCTATTGTCACCATAAGAATTGAGACAGAAAAAAAAAACACTACTTTTTCAATTTAATCTTGGAAGCATTCAAGATCAGGTTATTCAGTCTATTCCATCTTGACAAAAACCAAACCAAAAAACCAAAAACTAAAATGGCAACCAAAAACCAACATTCCTTTCACAAACTTAACAGAAAGATATAAATAAACCTAGACTTGAAGGCACACGACAACAGCAACAACAGAAACAATTAGCAATTTAGAAATGTCCTGTCCCTGCTCTTCTGTTGCTGAACAGTATCTCTACTTCACTCTGTTTTCCAATAGAAAATAAAGCCCGTTGAGAGCCATAGTGGCTAGTCAGGTACTGACTGATGTATGGAAAAGAGATGGTAACCTTAAAAAGTTCAAAGCGCACAGTTATTAAAGGAAAATCTTGCCAGTATTTAAGGTACAAGACCTGGGGATATTTCTTAGCTTGATATGTGGTTTATAAGGCTAGGTATCCTGGGTGTATATATCTGATCCTTAGAAAGTACATGTCCCTAACCTCTTACTTATAGGTCCAAAACACACTGCAGAAATAATCCCGTTTGAGACCACATTAACTGCCTTGGCTCAGTGCTAGGGAATTCTGGGAACTGTAGTTTTGTGAGACATTTAGCCTTCTCTGTCAGAGAGAGCTCTAGTGCCACAGTAAATTACAATCCCTAGGATTCCCTAGCACTGTGCCAGGGCAGTTAAAGCGGTCTCAAATGGGATTATTTCTGCTTTGTGTTTTGGACCTCAGAAGGACAGAGACTTGTTTATGCTAGAGGAAAGAGAAACAGATCTTCTGCTTACAGGACGCAGGACACAGTCTGCAAACCACCATCATGTAGTCCACCAGCTGGAAAACAAACTCTGAAGCTAGCTGTTCTTCCTCATCTTTTTCCCTTAGTGTACATTTTGATGTCGTTTCCTGTAGGCACTTGCAGCATCTTCACACGTACTGACTTAGAAACCCTTTCTCACACTTACATTTTTACTGATGTTAGTATGTGATTTTTATCATATTCACCTCTGAAGATATGAATGGAAGCATGCATTATATTAACAAGTTATCATTCACCATTATCCACCTCTCTTCAGTGCATCAAGAGAACTGACAATCCCAAAAAGATTGAAGACTAAAATGTGACTTATTACAAGCACATACAAATGTGTAAATGTATATGAATTTTAAGACAACAATGTATCTGTCACTTCTCAAACATAATTACAGTTTGTAAGGTTTTTTGGACTGCAGTTACCAGAAGCCCCATGGCTACTCACTGTGTGGCTAGCAAGTTCTGGGACCTGTAGTCCAAAAATCAATGCATACACACACTACAAGCTGTACACAATTACACAAGAATGTAAGCATCAGCCTGTGCTTCTTAACACTAGCATATTTTTTAGACAAAGAGATGTATGTATGAATATACCAAACATACACACACTCACATTATTCCTCTGCTTTACATTCATGCCCAGAAATAATGCAAAAACTCGCAAACCTGTATTTGAAATGTAGGATAAAATCCATCCAATCATGCTGTTCTTCCTTCCCTTAATGCTGCCTTTAAGTCATAGGATACTTCGTGCCTTCTTTAAAGAAAGCACATGATGTTAGTGTTTCGGGATGCTTACATGCACACATAAGCATACAAACACACATATCTGACTTACTTTCTCTGGGAAATGGATAAATGAACTACCATTCCCATGTTACTTCTGAATAATTTTTAAAACAATGTGCTCTTTTGGGGAGGGAAATGTAATACTGGAATTTACTGTCAGCATTGGGTTCAGAAATGTTAGATAATTCCTTTTTATATGTTATGGAACGTAACATTAAGAAATTATTGTGATCCTATTGAATAATTTCTTGGTAACTACATTCGCCCCTTGGTATCCACTGGAATTGGTTCTAGCCCCCACCCCCAGTGGATCCCAAAATCCATGGATAGTGAAGTCCCATTAAATACAATGGCATAGTGAAATGGTGTGCCTTATATAAAAGGGCAAAATCAAGCTTTGCTTTTTGAAATGTATATCTTTTTGGAATATTTTCAAGCTGTGGATGGTTGAATTGGTAAAGAATCCGTGGATATGGAGGGCCACTGTACTCGCTCACTGTTTTCAACTCAAGTTAAGACGACATACTTTTCAGTGCTTGTAAAGTGAAATAAGTTCACATACTCAGAGATGATAAATGAAATTTCACCTGCAGCCACCCTGGTATCTAGAAAAGGTTGGAGATACAACAAACACCATTTGCATTTGAAAAGTTAAAATCTCCAGTAAAACTAAAGGAAAGAGAACAGGGAGGCAGCAAGCTTGGAAGCAAATTTCACAAGCTGGGAACAAGCCTTGAAAAACCAAGCCTCTCTCACAAGTCCATCAAACATTCTTGTGATGGCGAAAGCACTAAAAGGTCCCAGAATCCCAGGAGGTGTATGCAGGAAAATAGGGCCCTTCATACAAACTGGACCTAAGCCACACAGGACTTTATAGATCAAAACCAGCACACTAAAGACCAGCTGCCAGAGCAGCTTTGTATCTTATTTCACTAATGTTCAAGCTAAATTTAACATGACATAGAATATGTGGAGACCGAGACACTGCATAGCTTCTCTTGCTCTGTATTGGCCACCCACAGTGTTTTTATATTTCCCAGAAAGTCTATTACTCCTGGTGAAAAAGTATAGCCACCAGTTATAAAATAAGTAATCTTTCTGGCAGAAGTTAATGTACAAAACCAGCCATGCCTTAACAGCTCTATGCACCTTTTCTTTGAAGCCATCTCTTGCAGTAATGCTGCTCCTCCTACTGGACAAACAGCTGAAATACCAGCAATCGCCCAAGCGAAAGAACAAGGGTTACAATTTCCAGGATCTAGCTGTTGTCCTTCAATTGTTGGTTCTTGAGGATCATGTAAACAATTATCATTTTCACTGAACTGAATATTGCTTAATGCGTCCTAAAAATAATGCCTCTAACAATGTATTGATAGGTCATATACATATACTATACCCTTGTATAGATAGGAGAACACAGTGCTGAGAGAAAAATGTTTTAAAAGTTAGTTTTTAAGTGAGAATTTTAAAATTACATTTTTTTTGCAATTACATACACATATACAGTATATATACATATATACACATGAAAAGCCATATACATATACTATACTCTCGAATAGATGAGAGTACATAGTGTGGTGAGGAAAACTTTCTGAAAGTTTTTAAGTGAGAATTTTAAAATTACTTTTTTTTAATTACAGACACATATACAGTGTATATACATATATACACATGAAAAGTCATACACATGTACTATACTCTTGTATAGACAAGAGAATATGGTGTGGAGAGAAACTAACATTTTAAAAGTTCATTTTTAAGTGAGAATTTTAAAATTACTTTTTTAAATTACAGACACATATACAGTGTATATACATATATACACATGAAAAGTCATACGCATGTACTATACTCTTGTATAGACAAGAGAATATGGTGTGGAGAGAAACTAACATTTTAAAAGTTCATTTTAAAGTGAGAATTTTAAAATTACCTTTAGTAATTACATATACATATACAGTGAGTGTGTGTGTGTATATAGTATATTGAAAACTCATATACATACATTATATTCCCATGTAGACAAAAGAACATGGTGTGGAGAGAAACTAACACAAAGATATAAGGACCTTAAGATGTGACAGTTACTGCACCTATGCATTTTCCTGTCATATTTATCAATGTACACAAGCAGGCTTTGTACAGCCATGCTAGTGCAAATCCTGAAGATCAAGGTGTGTGAGAACAAAAGATAAATAAGCTATTCCTGCAGTGGATATTTCATGATATAAAATGTCAAATACACTGAGCTTTTGTCTTGAGCTTCTACGGTACATAACTTTCAGAGAAAGATTACATTGATTTTGCTTGCAGTTTCTGTCTTATTATTGCCTAAGGGTAGAGTGAGTAACTGGGAGGAACACAGTTATGGAGGGCATCAATTCCTCATCTTCACAGCACACATCAGCTAAATGTCAACTAATGTTGTTTCTAAAACTGTAAATCTGGCTGTATTCCCCAACTATATTTAATTTTCTCTTTCTTCAGTCAGCTACAAATTCTGCAGATTTTTTTTTAAAAAAAACAGCTATCAATAATCTGAATCAAATCATTTGCAAATGTAAACAAGCCAGAATCCCAAAGCTGTAAAAGAAATTATTTAAGTGACGTGTACAAATAACAGAACCTGTTATTTCGGCCCTTTAGTAACTACTAAGCAAATAAAACATAGCCATCACACGATTCAGCCTCTCAGTAATCACTCAAATGCAGGGTTTGGATTACTTATTTAGGCATTCATATTAAAAGTATTCTGCAATAATAGCTGCTATATCCATTAGAAGGAACACTATACAGCACCCACTAAACAGAACACTATAAATATGTACATGTTAAAATCTCCTCTAGCAAGATCCCAAATTACACATATCTTTTTTCAAAAGTTACATGTATTTTTAAACATTGGACACTGTTTCATCTTCTAATAAAGAAACACTTCATATTTGATGGGTTGTTATGTGCCTTCAAGTAATCTTTGACTTATAGCCATCCTAAGGCAAGCCTATCAAAATATATGTAAAGCATACATTTTTGAAACAATGTTTGAAAATAAATATATACCCGTATTTTCCGGCGTATAAGACGACCCGGCGCATAAGACGACCCCCCATTTTCCCAGTCAAAATATAGAGTTTTAGCACCTCTATCCTCCTTATCCTTATACCCGGCGTATAAGACGACCCCCCCACTTTAACCACAGATTTTTCAGGTTAAAAAGTAGTCTTATAAGCAGGAAAATAAGGTATATATATATATATATATATATATATATATATATATATATTTCCTCATATTAAAACCTATTTAAATAGCTCAGAATAATTTTTTAAAAATAGTAATAGGACATAATCTCTGTATTTGGGTAGTCATATTTCAGTTTAATGCTATGAACAAGGCTTTTTGTAGTATACAGCAATCTCTTTCCCACTCCCATCACACAAATCACAATTAAACAGAGCTTGGAAAAATGGTCTTGTTCATCCTACAGCTTCTGGAAGCACCCTAGCCAACAAATATAGGAGATTTCTGAGCATTTTAATCCAAAAAAGTGATGTTGCCAACTTCTTCAATTAAATCATGAACTCTCTAATTAGCTATAGTTTCCTGCTATTAACTTGGATATGACTGAACTGTGTCATTAGAGGCCAAAAGACTGGAAAATATTTCTTATTTGGAAATGTTATATAAAGGAAACCATTCAATACTTTTACTTAATAGTCAAAAGTAAGATATTAAGACTTATAAAGACAGACACCTACTGTTTGTTTCTTTATTTATATTTTAGATAGCCATCCATTAATGAAGAAAATAAAGAGCTTACTAATTATATTTTAACCTTTGTATGTTTTAATGATGTGGTTTTCTCTCTGCATAAGACAGCTTGACTAGGATAATAACAATCACGTCCACCACCATGTACTAGTTTCCACATTGCATGTGTTGTCGCCAGAGGAACAACTGCCAAGATGTCAAAGCAAAAATGAAAAAATAATAATAATTCTATAGATCTGTACTTTGGAACTTAGGATGGTGTGAGTATTAAGAGTTATGCAGTAAAAATAAACTAAAATAGGAATACCTAACAGGATTTCTGTAGACCAGTGCAAGAGAATTCCATCTAACTCTTCCAGATTTAACCAATGCAAAGGGGTGAAGGAAAGTCTGAAATATTCCAAAAGGATTTTTTTTTCAAATCCTGAGACAAAGGTAAGGGGAAGGAGAAAGAGAGATTCCATTTTTTAATGTTTTCACTTTGTACGTCATGTTTACATTATACATGAACTATTTTTTATTCTCCATATCTGTCTGGTTCTTTATAATGCAATGCAAGCTGATTTGGAAAACAAAATATATTTCTGGCCTCAAGATTACTATTTGGGGGATACTGTGGCCGCTGAAAATCCAAGCGAGTTATTCTTTACAATGTGTTTATGGTCCTCCATATATGAGAGATCCTACATATTGGATGGTGTGGCAAGATCATTTAAATTAGGTTGAACTGAAGAGCTAAACTCTTAAAGTTGGCAGTGATACCTCCCTAGTTCCTCCTGCTTTCTGTGCTGAAGAATCCCATTATGTTTCAGTGAATCCCTCAACCTTCATAAGCAGTTTTGGAAGGCAGGGTTGGTAGAGGAAACTGGGTGCTCCAATCCCCCTCCAAAATGGTTTGGTTTGTGCCTTTGATTAAGCCAAAATCACCATTAGTTACAACCCAATGTCTTCCTGTTTAATAACTCATATGTTGTAAATCGTCTATTCCTCTTTTTCTAAACCATCTATTCCTATTTTAGTTTATTTATACTGCATAACTCTTTCTAAAAAGCAAAAGATAAAAGCAAGAGTCTAGTGGGACTGAAGACATTCCAAAACTTTCTGCCAGGGTAGAAAGCCCCAGGAAGACCATCCCAGGAGAGTAAACAAAGGGGAAGAAGAAGCATCATCCAGCTACTGCTGCTGTTGCCAGTGGTATCACTAGGGTGTGTGTGTATGGACCACACTGGGTGATACCCCAGAAGAGGGGTGACACTTGGTCGGGCCTCGTCCTGCTGTGCCCCTCCTGCCTTGCAGCAGTGGTTGAGGCATCCTCACAAGGAGACCGCTGCTGCCACAGCAAAGGAAAAAACTAGGTGACCCTCTCCCCTCTTGCTGCAGTGGAGGAGACTTCTGCCACTGCAACAAAGGAGAGGGCAGAGTGACCCCCTCTTGGCTTGCTACAGTCATGGAGGCCTCCTCATGAAACATCAACTGGTCTAAAGAGCTGCAGCCAGATTGCTAACTGGGGTTGGCTACAAATCCATTAAGAGCCAAATAAGGAAAACTCAGGAAAGCAAAACACCATTAAAAGCCCTTGCCATCAATTCCTGAAAGCCTGTCAGAATAGAAAGGTTTTAATTGCCAATGGGAGCAAAGCAAAGCAGTTTCATTTATATACCGCTTCATATCACACATGGGATGTCTAAGCGGTTTACAACTGTGAGCTGATTGCCCCCCAACAATCTGGGTACTCATTTTAGCAACCTCGGAAGGATGCAGGCCTGAGTCGAGCCTCAGCCCTGGCTGGTATTGAACTCGCAACCTTGTGGTCTATGAGTGACTGGCTGCAGTACAGGCATTGAACCACTGCGCCACCAGGGAGGACAGCAAAGAGAAAGCTATCCTAACTTTCCTGGGGAGGGAGTTCCAAAACCTGATAAGACCTTCTCCTGTGTTCCCACCAAATGTGCCTAGGAAGGTAATGGGACTGAGAGAGAGTATTCCCCCAAAGATATATAGGGTTTATAGGTCAAAATCAGTACACTAAATTATACCTGGAAACAGATGAGCAGCCAGTGAAGCTGGTGCTCAATGTAGCTAGCCAGCCCCAGTTAATCACTGGCTGTAGCTCTTTGGGCCAGTTGAAGTTTCTGATATGGTATGTGGCAAGTGTATCTCTGAAGACAAAACATGATACATGAAACAGTAGATGAAATATACACACTTATTTCTCTTAAAACCTATATATCAGGGGTAGGCAACCTTTTTAAGCTGGGGGCCAGGTTGCTGTCCCTCAGACAATTGGGGGTCCGAAGCACCAAAAATTAATTAAATAAATAAATAAATAAATAAATAAGTATTAACAAAATAAAAAAATATATAAAAAATAAAAAATATGCATGCACACTCTCTCAGCCCCAGAAAAGCCATGGCAAAACCCCTGTGGAGATTTTGCCAAGAAAACCCCAAGAACAAGTAATAACAACAATAATCAATATCATCATGGCAGGGGGCAGAGGGGGGAGGAGGGGGGAGGAGGGGGATGGAGGCGGCAGGACCATCCTGAGGCCGGTACAAAGGCCTCGGGGGGCCGCATCCGGCCCCCGGGCCTTAGGTTGCCTATCCCTGCTATATATACATTCCTGGGAAACACCACCTATTAATAGTATGTGTGTGTGTGTTTGTGTGTCTTCAAGTCAACTGTGAATTTATGGCGACCCCATAAATTTTATAGGGTTTTTCTAAGGGAAAGGAATACTCAGAGGTAGTTTTGCCAGTTCCTTCCTCTGAAACATACCCTACAGCACGTGGTATTCCTTGGTTGTCTCCCATCCAAGTACTAATTAGAGCTGTTACTGCTTAGCTTCTTAGATCAGATGGGATCTGGTACCTTTAGGGTATTTAGACTTTTATATATGTAGCCAGGGTATTTATAGACATGCACACCCATACTATATTGCCGATACAGATCTTATTTAAAACAGTTGTGTCTGCTGTGTAAATGTGTCTGCCCTCACTTAGTGTCTGTCGGGTTCAAAACACAATTTAGGATCAGCAGACATCTATTTCAGCATATGGATCTGTGGGCTGCAGACATAAAAATCAAGCCTGACTATTTCTCCTTTGTTTCAATATGCCTTCATCTACCAGATTTTTTAGAAATGTTGAAATGTTTTTGAAAAAACTAATATTTTCCAATTTAATATTTTCTTCTTGATGAATGCATCAACTTATTTACTAAATAATGGAAAGATCTTCACACATATTAACAATGTCACTCTGTATTCACTTCTCATTAGCATTCACAGATAATATTTTTTCCTCAAAAAATAGGTTGTAATGGTGTTAAGTCATCCATTTCTTTCAAGACAAAAATTCTCTTACCCAATTAACTTTTTTTAGTGGTTCAAAGTAGTAACAGTGGCAAAAATCAAGTAGCAATGTGTAAGAACTGAGGAGCTCTGTGTAGAAGCACAACTGCAAAAACAGCCAATGGTTATCTTCACCAACACAGTTATTAATCCTGTCCAAAACAAAATAAAAACACAGTTTTAGTTCTTTATAAATTTTAGCACAGCCAAATCAATGACTTACAAGTGGAAACAAGATATTTCATGGTAAGTAAAAGCATCAAGATGGAGGGAAGTACATTCAGCATTGCTCTGTTTACACTTCAGTTCCCTCAACAGTCCTTGTTGTACTAGCCATCTTGGCATTTTACAGATGGAGCCAAGATGGCTCTTTGGGCAGGAGCCTATATACTTTTATCATAGTGTAAATATATGTCAACCTAGTTATGCTAGCTCCCTCAGTTGCACAACTTGCACCCAGATCTTCCACTCACCCATTGCACAACACTCAATTACCTCCCCACTCAGCTGGTAAAAAGTGACATAAAAAATCCACTATTGACACCTTTATTGGGCACAATATACATGTTGCAAGCTGTCGAAGCTTCACCAGCTTCTTCATGAGGCAAGGTATTAAAACCCATACAGGAGAAAAAATTGAAGATGTTAGTCATAGGCCAGCATTTTGCTGTTTTTGTTCTCAGTTCAGATGGTATGGAGGAGTATTTTTTTACAAGAAATACCCCTCCATACTATCTGAACTGAGAACAAAAACAGCAAAATGCAGGTACCACTGTTTGGTGGATTTCTGGTGTTACTGGATTTGCTATATGACCAACATAACTACGGTACCCCAGATGCTTCCCAGTAAAAAGTGAGTGAGAGCCATTTGTATGTTGGTAGAATAACTGGTGTACTAGGGACCACACTTACGCAACCTCTGCATTTATATAGCCATTGCTTGCATCATTATTTTTATCAATATGCACACCTTCTCATACATAATGATCTTTGGGAAACAGACAGTAACATCCTACTGCTCTTTATCCAAGATTTTTATTAGAAATGTGAGATGGGTTTTTCTTTTGTAAGTGGATTCACCATATAAGCTAATTCAGCATCTCAGGTTAATAAACCAAAATACGTAGCCTTGGGTCGAGTCATGCAATCCCTACTCTTCTGCTTTCATAGTGTGCAGTTATTAAATCTAGAAGTTCCCAGTTACCATGGTTTTCCATTTTATTTATATTGGGAAATGATGGTTACCATTCTCAAAACTAGCCAGGGCCATATGTTCAAAATCTGTTTTAAGATCCTGACTGGTTTTCTCTTAAAATACCACTAGATCTAATTAAACTGAATCATTATATGGATAGAAAGGAATATTTTCCTGCCACCTATAATTAATTAAATTCAGTGAATTTTGTTCCCACATATGAAGAATTTGGAACAACCAAACTAATTCAACCTATGAAAAGCTCTAGCCTTGTTATACAGTTAAATGAATTTATCAACTCAGAGTTTTTATTCTTGTTCATTAGAAACATTTAACAACTTTGCAAACAGAATAATTTCCTTTAAAGATTAAAAAAATGAAAACCATAAAGTTTTTTGAAAATGCTTGAAAACATAAAGCCACACACTATTCTTTCTGCCAGTGAATATTAGAGAGAATTTTCTGTTTATATACTTTTTTTAAAAAATGCAATATTAAGGTTACTAGTTATATAGCCCAGCATTAATATTCTATATTAAAGCTTTGATCTTGAATATTAAAATTTACATTTGATGTTCTTGATCTTTATAGTGTTAACATTATAATGATATAACTACTAGGAAAGCATCATGAGACACATAAGTGATTTAATTACATGAGTGATTAAATTGAAGTCAATATACCAAAAGAAGATATGATGAGGAATAAACTGGATGCATCTTACCATGGACAATGATGATCCATTCTTCTAACACAATGTCCACATCGGCTGCAGTGGTGGGAACGCTTTGGTCTCATCATATTACATTTATTACATAATTCCCAAAAGTCTCTTTCTAAAAAGAGGAGATGAATACCAAAGTAATAAAAACAGTTTTCAGAATGACTATTGTATTTTCTAAGAACAGACAGGAGATTTCTCTGGACTTGTAGATACTGCTGCTAAGGAAATTAGAGCAATGTCATGAAGCAAAGTTCCTCATTCTTATCCAAATCACTCAAAACACATTATGTATTTTAACTGATCACTATATTAGTCCCAAAAGACCGCAGACTTTATGCACTAAGCAAAACAATATCTTTTATTTGATCACCACAGTATGTTTAATAATATACTTTCTTAATTAACACACATTCTGCTGATTTTAGACAATTCTTCACAAGGCAAACTGGTCAAGTATCTTCATATTTAGGTTCTAAATGTTCAAATATAATTTTAATTTTTATACTTCATTAGCATTAGTCTAGTGATTGTTTTTGAACAGCAATTTATAAAGAATACCTGAGAGGTCCTAGAAGATAAATTTAGGTTGTTAGGAAGAAGACTGAAAGGCAGGAGCCTCAAGGTGGCTTTCTCCAAATTTTACCTGGATCCACAGTAACAGATATCTACAGGGACTTCCAGCAGTCTTGGTCCCTGAGGATGATCAGTATGCAAAGGGATCTTGTAGCACTCTTGAGACTGACTGAGCAAAATATGTTGTAGCATAAACTTTCCACAGACTTGGTCTGTTTCCTCAGATGCATGGAGTGAACTGATGCCCATAATCAGGCTGTATGAATAGCCATAGAAATGTAAAACTTGTGGATATGGTGATGAGCTACTATAGTTGTTGAGGAATAAAGGCCTTTGTCCTTCAACGACCAAAATTAGAACTGAACTTGGCATCTCATCACCATATGCAGAAGTTTTGCATTTCTATGGCTATTCATGTAGCCTGATTATAAAGATTCTTCCTGGGTACCAGTCCATTCCATACATCTGAGGAAGTAGACCAAGTCTACCAAAGCTCAAGCTACAATATCTTTTGCTCAGTTAGACTCAAATTTGCTACAAGATGCCTTTGCATGCTGATATTCCAGATTAACATGGCTGTATTTCTGAATTCTATCCCTGTGAAGTAGGTCATTGTTCATCCAATGGTTGGATGCTTGTCAGCTGCTCCCCATGTTGTCCACCAGCCAGGAAATCGCTGGATTTGGGAGGCTACTACTGAGAAAAGGGTGGGTTTGCAGTGAGGATTTGGGGGCACTGTGTGTTCAGTAGATAATTTTGATCTCCACAACAACCTCAAAAGTGAGTTGTGGAGGTATACATCCAACTTGTGCCAGCATAATTCTCCAACAGGATGCCAGCCACTGCGATTATTTCTGGTCATTGCATCTAAAAAGGATATTGTAGAGCTGGAAAACATGAAGAAAAGGGCAAGCAAAATGACTGTGACTGAAGCCTTAAGGTGAAACGTTGAGAAGTCTAGGGCCGTTTAGTTCAGAAATAGAGGTGAGAAATGGGAGATATGCCTAAGGTGTAAAAAAATGATGCATGGCATCAAAGACAAAGTAGATAGGAAGAAGCTTTTCCCATCTTGTATATTACTAGGACTAGGTTCATCCACTGAAGCTGAATAGCAATAGATTCAGGACAGATAAAAATACTTCTACTTGCATTACAATGTGGAATTCACTGCCACCAAATGTAGTTATGGTTGTCCACTCAGATGATTTTAAAATGATTATATCAATTCATCAAAGACAGAGACAAAAAACCAACTAGTCCGCCCCGGGAGACAAAATGATGGCATTGCCCCGCATCCCCAATAAGTATTCTACCAGTCCAATTAAATATTTCTTCAGTCTCCAAATTTTACATTGCAGCAAGAAAGATACTGAAAATTGCTTGTGCCTAGAACTCTTACATTTCCTGTGTTAACATTTGCTTAATAGCTTTGCCTGGCTCTTTTCTTTGTGTACCTAAACTGCATTTGTAAACGCACAACTGAACTTTTAAATTATTGCAATGTTTGACATTTCAGAATTCAAGGAAATTTTCATTTGTGGAGACATAATTTTTATGGGGGGGGGGCAGTGACCTCACCCCTCCATGGTTATACACCAGCTGGCAATATACCACATCCAGTGTCAAAGGAAATGCCCCTCTACATCTGGGAAGAACATGAGATGGAAGATGCAGCATACTCATGTCCTGCCAGCATGTTCCCTAAAGGAAACTGATTAGAAGATTACACTAGACAAGCCTTTGGTCTGGTCTAACATGGCTCTTCTTGCATTCTTACCTTT
>CM034703.1:100058074-100078893 GCA_020142125.1 Phrynosoma platyrhinos
CCCTTCTTTTGACATCACTTTAACTGCAATGACTTCATCTTACAGAATCCTGTAATTTGTAGCTTTGTGAGGCACCAGCACTCTGGCATAGAAGGCTTAAAGATCTTGTAAAACTACAAATCCCAGGATTCCAATGCAGATGCACCCTCAGTTCACTCAGCCAGTGGGAGAGGATTTGTCAGGATTCTAGCAGATCCTATCATAAAAAGTGGTCTGTTGTTTTGATTATTGATTGTTTTTTATATTGTTTTATATATTTTGTAAAAGTGATGGATTTAAATATAGACATCTTAAAGATATTACCACCAAGGTGCAACATATAATAGAGAGTTGATAGTTTAGTTCAGGGGTAGGCAACCTTTTTGAGCTGGGGGCCGGGTTGCTGTCCCTCAGACAATTGGGGGGCCGAAGCACCATAAATAAATAAATAAATAAATATAAAAATATTTTTTTTTTAAATTAAAAAATGCATGCAAACTCTCTCAGCCCCAGAAAAGCCATGGCAAAACCCCTGTGGCAATTTTGCCAAGAAAACCCCAAGAACAAGTAATAACAACAATAATCAATATCATCATGACGGGTGGCCGCAGCGGCAGGGGGCAGCAGGCGGCGGCAGCAGGACCAGCCTGGGGCCGGTCCAAAGGCCTCAGGGGGCCGCATCTGGCCCCTGGGCCTTAGGTTGCCTACCCCTGGTTTAGCTGATGGAGGTGTATGCTTGGTACTCTTGTGGAATATACCAAGAAATTCCAGGGAAAATCACCAAGTGCTTCATAGGACATTATCACATAGGGTCTAAAGCAGACAGAATCCACACTAAATCCCGTCCTATTGCGCTTTATTTTTCCGTGTGTTCACACGACATCGCACAGAACACCATAACAACCCCGTCCCAATGCGGCATCATCCCTGTTTCTTGGGGAATTACAATTGCGCGATCGGAATGATAGCGCAATCATTGTGCTTTCACCATATGTCTGATCACCAAATACGTATGTGCAAGAACATCCTTGCTGGGTTCTGTATGGGATCTTCTCACTTGTGTGTGAACAGCAAATACGGTTCCCCGGGGGCGCTTCATCGCGCTTTCGTTAATTGCGCGATTATGCTAGTTGCGTCTGATAGCCATTTCTGTATTGTGGGGTTTCTACCGGTATAGTTCTGGATTGATTCTTATATCGCTTTCTTGCTGCTTTGAGCCCCGTGTGTGATAAGGTCCCATAGACTATACAGAAGTCATATTGTTAACTTCTCTGATTACTGAAATGAAGTTTTGCTGTTGGAATACAAACGGCTGGTTTGCTGAACCAAAAGGGAGTGGGAAGTTCCTGATGCCATTTGTGGGAATCCTCCAGCCACCAAAACTCAGATAATAAATCCCAAGGTTTCTCTACTTAAAATACAGTCATCCCTTCCCGTTCACAGAAGATTTGTTCTGGACACACACATATTCAAGCCCCATTGATTATAATGGTGGTGCGCTCTTGCTGACCACTGGACCATCTTCAGACAACACTGGCTTTACAGCTTAGTAATTGAGATGAGCACCACCCTCTACGGTCGGATACAACTAGACATCCATGTCAAGGGGAAATCTTTACCTTTAACTTTATAACTGAGCAAATGTGTTATTATGACTATAGAATATCAAATGCACGTATTCACGATTGCCTGGGAATTAAGACCACCTTAGATGAAACACTGGGGTGAAGCAGATGGCGTCTGACCACTCCAGCCCAAATCAACCCTCAAGCAGCCCAGGACTGCAGTGACCGGACGCTGTGGTCCTGAAGCCAGTCACTGCCACTGTCCTGAACAGGCCACAGTCCTGAATGGGCCACCGCTCCTTTTCAGGCTGGCTTCAGGCCGCCTCAGAGTGGCTTCCAGCCACATTAGAGGTGTGCGTTTTCTGCATGCAACGCCCCGGAAGTGGCCAGAAGCCATTCTATTTAGTCCGTCTGTTTCAGGCTGTAGTCTTCTTTGCTGTGATCATTAATCCAGGAATGCTTATGATACTTGCTTCTGTATTAATAGCCCCAAATGAGAAAGGGTTCTGGCTGAGATCCTAAACATGCTAACCTCTGAGTGAGGCTGCTTAGGATTGTGCTGTTGCTCCATCCAAAAAGCATTTGATGGGGCCTGTAAGCACCATATTTTTATCACCTGCAGTTTGAGTCAACAAAATGCAAAAAGATAACACCATACCATAGAGAGCTAGCATTCAATTCCCAACTTGGCCATGAAAACCCACTGGGTGACCTTGAGCAAGTCACACATTCTCAGCCCAGAGCAGCTATTGATACAGAAACAACTTGAAGGCACACAACACCACCATACTTGTAGATCGTATTAATCCAGTATGAATGTCAGTGCTAATGCAAATTACAGTGCCACTTTAACACATTAATAAGTTTTGAAAGAATGGGAAAAGACATTTTGTTAGTTGTAGTACAGAGTGGTTAAACTGTGTTAAGGGCTAACTACCTTATAATAAATACTGTATATACTCATGTATATCACATGTCTTAAAACCCCGGCTTACCTCTCCCGAATTCAAATCTAATTTCCCAAAAAAACTGCCATCCGAGTACAGTCAGGCTCCAATGTGGCTCCCTTAACTCACTCCCGAGGCATTTTTCTAAAGTTGTGAAACGAGTTAAGTGAGCTGAGCTGCACTCAGGCTGGATTTGGATGGTGGTTTTGGGGGGGAGAAAGCCGTGCGATAGGACCCGGCTCCAGTCCAAATTAGACTTGAATTCAGGAAAAGTAAACTGGGATTTTAAGATGTGCAATAATCTCCATTGTCTAGAAATATTAGTCAAAAAATTATCTGAAAAATTGACATATCCATAGATCATTATAAGTACTGTATTTTAACTTTTATTTAAAAAGAAACCATCATCTGGTGAAAGGCAAGAGCGTAAACTGTCCTGGAAGCACTGATCCCCCTCTACTCTCTCATCCATCCAGCCTTAAATGTGAGCACAAACAGTTATTTCTGCTGGAATTTTGTAAGTTCTTAGGCATTGTTTTCCTTTGCATCATCCTTGGTTACATGCCCTTAGGTTTCTGCCCTCAACTTATACATGAGGTTGACTTATAGTCAAGTATATACGGTAATCTCGAGTATGTCTAGCTAGGGTATTAATAAAATGACTTTAAATGGCAAAATATTAGCAACCCCATATAATAAACAAATCTGTTAAGTCTCATTCCACCTCCACAAAGTTTTTTCCCCCCTAAAAAAGTAAAAGAAATAAATTAAGCAGAAATAATTAGCAGATTGTCCCAGTCCTGTGAATTACTTTGTATAGCTATTTTTAGAGGAATATTTTAAAGTGCATGTTGGCTAGAGACCATCAATGATGGCTAACTGCCATAGGCAGCTCACAATGGACAGCAGCTTCACTGCTCCCAGCTGGGAATTGTGCCTTGAGCACCCATAACTGATGTGCATCCACACAGTCTCTTGGCTATGAAAAGTCACCCCCATCTGCTTGAATGGCATGATGCCCACTCTGAATTAGTCTGACTTCTGCCCAGCAGCAGAAGTCCAAACAGAGGCTAACCTGAAATGGATTACATTTTAAGATTATTATCACCATGCACAGTAATATGCATTTAGTAAAGAGGTACTTAGTAAATAAGCTGTGAGTGCTGCAATATAAAATTGTTGTTATTGTTGTTGTGTGCTTTCAAGTCATTTCCGATTTATGGTGACCCTATGGTGAGCCTGTTATGTGGTTCTCTTGGCTAGATTTGTTCTGAGAGGGTTTACCATTACCTTCCTTGGGCTGAAAGTAAATGACTTGCCCAAGATCTCCCAGTGGGTTATTATGGCCAAGCAGGGATTTGAATCCTGGTCTCCAGAGTCAGGATCCTACACTCAAACCACTATAATATGCTGGCTATTATATATACATAAAATTATATAATGCATATTTGATATGTAATACATATTTACTTCAATTCCTTAAACTTATTCTTGAGGGAACATTATGAATTTTAATACTTTAAAATAGTTTCTTTTGTTAATGTTATAAAAGCAAAGATATATACGGAACTATCAATATATGTGGGACTGCCGGTAAGTTAAAAGGCTAAGACAGCAGGTGGCAAGAGAAACCTAGAGACAAAGTAAGAAAACAGTGACACCCACAAGTAGAAGGCTCAACTGGAGGGAAAAGAACTGTCAGAAATTGACTGCAGACTTGTTTAAAGTTTAAAGTTCCTTGATTTTTTTGTTATATAAGACTTGGTTGAGTCTTACTGATAATTAGAACAACATGAAGCATATATATGTATATGTAAACATGTTTATTATATATTTATATATGAAGGGCCTAAATACCCTAAAATAAAAAATAGAGAAATTAATACACACAACACTGTGGTAGGAGTTTATTACAGGCCACCAAACCAACGGATGTGCATCCACACAATCTCTTGGTGGTGGCATGATGCTTTTAAGAAACAAATATCAGAAATCTTAAAGATTTAAGAATTAGTAGTTATGGGGGACTGCAAGTGGCATCTGCTGGGAGACTAAGGAGCTTTGCAGACGGGCGGCCATGGGGCACCCTGGGATGTGGAAGATTGGGGCTGAGGCTGCCCCACACCTCGGCCCCAATTCACCTTTTGGGAGCCTGGGAAAGGAGCGCTAAAATAGTACTCCTTCCTCAAGCCCCAGAAAGGGAGACAGAAGAGCCGTTGCATGTCTTTTCTGGCTCAGCCGTGCACAGGCTGGGCCAGGAGGACGTCATCGGAGCGCTTGCCATGTGCAATGGCATGTGCTCTGATGATGTCCCCGGGAAGGGGTTGGGACATCCGGCGTCCAGCTGCTCCTCCCCTTCCCTGGCTCCAAGATGGCGCTTTGCACCATCTGCAGAGTCCCTAACTCTACTAAGCATAGGCACACTCTCCTCTAAGGACTGTGTTCACAGTCTGGGGGTGCTCCTGGATCTGTTACTTCAGATGATAAATCAGGTAAATGCAACGGTCAGGAGTGTATGTTATCAGCTTTGGCTGATATGCCAGCTGTGCCTTTTCCTGGAAATTAGGGACCTTGAAACTGTGGTGCATGCGCTGGTAACCTCTCGTTTCAATTTTTGTAATGTGCACTACATGGGGCTACCCTCATACTTGTTCCAGAAACTTCAACTAGTACAGAATATGCCAGCTAGGGTGGTCTCAGGAACAATGAGAAGAGACCACATAACATCAATCTTAAGATCACTTCACTGGCTGCCCATTAGGTTCCGGGCGCAGTACAAGTTGTTGGTCATCACCTTTAAAGCCCTAAATGGCTTGGGTCCAACCTATCTCCGAGACCACCTCCTCCCGTATAATCCACCCCGCGCACTCAGGTCCTCTGGGAGGAATCTGCTGCAGTCTATAAAAACTAGACTGCCTGCAACCACCCAGAGGACCTTTTCGGCGACTGCTCCCAGATTATGGAATGGCCTGCCTCATGAGATCCATCATATTACCACCTTATACAGCTTTAAAAAGGCTATTAAGACAGATCTCTTCCGGCAGGCCTTTCCTGAATAGATAGCCCAACCTGTTTATCCCTGATTTTGCTGCAGTTATTGTTTATTTGTGTTATTATTTTAAGTGTGTTTTAAACTGTCAACTGTTTAATAGTATTTTAAATGGGGGGTGGGATTGCGGGATATGGAATGTACATTTTAATGTTGTAAGCTGCCCCGGTTGCATTACGCAGACGGATGGGATAAAAAATATCATCATCATCATCATCATCATCATCTCCAACAAATTCCTGATGTCTCTTGCAGATGATTTCTTATTTCAAAACATAGAAGAAGAAACTTCTGACAGTAAGAGTGGTTCGGCAATAGAACCAATTCCCTAGAGAGGGGATGGGGTCTCCTTCTCTGGAGGTCCTCCAAAAGAGTCTGGACACCTACCTGCTCGGGATGCTCTAGCCCAGTGTTGGTGAACCTTTTAGGGACCGAGTGCCCAAACTAAAAGGCGTCCCAGTACTGGGTGTTACCCAGTGCCCTGGCCCGGGACTTCCAAGGTGGGACAGGACTTCTGGCGTAGGCCTTCTGCCCTCTGGGGTTGAGGGGGGAAGAAGAGGAGACAGCTGAAGGCCCAGGAAGAGGAGAAACAGGTGCGCACCTATTCCTCCTCCTCCTCCCTGCTACCTCCCTGGCCTTCAACTACCTCTCTAGTTACAGGCATGCACTTGTTCCTCCTCTTCCCTGGCCTCCACGTGCCAGGGAAAATGGCATTGCATGCCATCTCTAGCACATGTGACATAGGTTCACCACCACAGCTCTAGCTGGAGATCCTGTATGAAGCAAGGAGTTGGAGTCAATGGCTTATGTGGCCATTTCCAACTCTGATTCTATTGACTCTATGACTCAATATGCACAGCAAACCTTTCTAAACATTACTCCTTCTGGGTGTGAGGTTGCAGCCGGTTGAGACAGCATTCCTTCATTCTACTGCAATGTGCTACTTTCCGTTTTTAGAATTTGATAATTCCTTTAAATTATTCAGTGAGGTAAGGAATGAACACAGCGACTGGCATCCAGTTCAGTAGTTATGAGAACATTAGCCAGACTTAAGGTCCCATAATTTTTGAGATTCATGTTGGGATTCATGTTAATTACCAAACTTGACCCCCAAAATTTATCTTTTCAGCCAGGCAGTACCCAAACCTCAAATGTTTCCAAGGTGTTGCAGATTGGGGTGCAAGGATATGACATCTGAAATGTTCTCCTGGGTGCAGGGCACATTGAGAGAAGCAATTGTGGCAAGACTTAAAGGTCTCTATAGCCACCTGTTTTCAACACACTATTCTATTCTATTCTATTTGGTAGGAAACTTAGGGGGGGGCATCATGAGATAGATGTAGGTAAATCTGGGATGTGACCTTTAAAATTGCTACAATGATCCAATAGGCATTTCTGACAGGTCCTGCCACAAAACATATTGTGATTACAGTGTATGCTAGGGAAAGATTTACTACCAGATGACTTGCTGAGAAACAGGTTGTTTTCCTAAAACACATGAGGACTGTGAACTCTATAGAGCCCTGACCTTTCCCCAATCTTGAAACACAAAGCTATGTTGGCAATACACCCTGTCCTTCACTACCCTTCCTGGCCTGCTGCCCTCAGGTATCGTGTAGGATCCTAACTCTGGAGACCAGAGTTGAAATCCCCACTTGGCCAGAGAAAGCCACTGAGTGATCTTGGGCAAGTCCAATACTTTCAGACCCAGAGGAAAGCAATGGCAAACCCTTGTTGAACCAATCTTGCCAAGCAAACCCCTTAGGGTCACCACAAATCAGAAATGACTTGAATGCACAGAACAACAACAACCACATTGAGCTAAGGCTCAACTGCCAGTCCACCAACCTTGTCTACATGGAAATGAGGAAAGCAGGCGAGAAGCTGCCATTTTTACTTTGCCTCAAGGCAGCAAAGTGTCATCTTACATCTACAGAGTTAGCTAGAATTTCTGACTTCTAACAATCTGCACTGATCCCTGAAAACCTACAAAGCAAAACAGTAAGAACAACAAAAAATTCTCTCTTGTCTGAAAAGGAAACAACCTTGTATCTCAGACCTCTAAATATTGTACAGCCAGGCAGAACCTTTCCTCAGAGCTCCCTGATGTCTGTGTTATGTTGTTGTTTATAAATTGCCACAGGAACCACCAGCTGTCATCATCAAAATTTTATTGGCACTCTGTAAATATTAAATCAGCATGCTAAAATCATGCCATGTGCAGTAGCAGCTGATGCTCTCTTATGGAGGCAGGATGCAAGAGAAGGAACGGCCCTGCGTTGTCTATGAGCCTCCTACATCACAACAGTATTTTGCAACACTAATACAGGTTCCAGTCGTTTCAGGGCATTTAGCTGTCATCAGTAAACCATATATATGTATAAAATCATCATTCATATTTTAAGATACATGGCAGTAGTTGGTAAAATTGGCTTACATGTATGGAGTACTCATTGCATTTAGCAAAGCAATTAGCAAAACTTTTAATGCTGTTCAGCTTCAAACATTCTTTGAAAGTATAGGCATGAAGATGGCAAGGAGGAAAACTCCTGGTCCTCAAAACCAGGGGTCAAAATGGTCTGCCCCTTTGATGCTGCTGGACTGCAAGTCCCAGCAGCCCTAGCCATCAAAATCAGTGATGAAGATTGCTGGGAGGGCCACATAAAAAAGGTGTTGAAAGAGTGTCCAAGAACACAGAGGGCCACATAAAAAAATCCATTGAAAGAGTTTCTTGGGCTATATCCTAATCATTCTTACTTAGAATAGAGCCTTGGAAATAAGTGGGATTTAGTTCCAAACATAGTCTTTTCTCATGTTGGGATCTATTTATATGTTTACAAGATTATTTATATTGTAGTTTAACTATTTTACATTTTCTGTACAGTAATAACCACATACTGCAGAAGCTCTGCTGTTGTTATTTTAATTATTATTATCACCACCACCACCACCATATAAAATATTATTGCAGTGTCCCCTGGCAGGCTTCTGATCAGTGATTTTGACCATCCACAGATCACCATGCTCCATAGTATTCAATGGTGGCAACATGGATACACACAGACTGAAGTGAGTTCATTCACATTACTGCCATTGAAGAATATGGAGCATGATCATCTGTGTTTTTGTGTGCCTGCAGGCCCCTGGCAGTGAACCCCTACTCATATGGAGGACCCACTGTACTTATTAGTTCTTAAAAATGTGCAACCTACTTTGAAATCCTACATCACATTCATAACTATGCAAATGTAAATGTATTTATCTGCCATACAGGAGTCTACCCATAGAAACGGCAGTCACATACAGTGACTTTCACTAGATATCAAGAAGGATGAGTCCATCCAGTCACAGTTATGACCGTTTGAAAGAAATACCCTACTAGAACATTTATACCACTTCATGTGGTTTCAAGAGTCATTTTCTATTAAGGTTCTTTGGATATTCATGTGAACTTTTCATAGTATATTCCTACCAAAACTGAAAGCCTATGGTTCAGCTAAAGGTAAAGGTAATCCCTTGAAATGAATGTCTAGTCATAACCAACTGTAGGGGCGGTGCTCATCTCTGTTACTAAGCCAAAGAGCCAGGATTGTCTGAGGACTACTTCGGTGGTCATGTGGCCAGCATGACTGCACTGAACGCTGTTTACCTTCCCACTGAAGTGGTACCTATTTATCTACTTACATTTGCATGCTTTCGAACTGCTAGGTTGGCAGAAGCTGGGACTAGTGACAGGAGCTCACCCCACCATGCAGCACCCGGGCCTCGAACTGCCAACCTTCCCATCTTCTGATTGTCAGAATTGGCATCTTAACCACTAAGCCACCACATCCCTACACATCAGCTGTGCATCAGCTACACAACTTCAAATTGCAGGTGTGTGGGTACATGATTGAATTATCTTTGATTTTAAAAAAATAGAATGTTGAACATAGAAAACTAGAGAGAGAAGCATTCTAGCTTAGCCATCTCACTGTTAGTTTTCTAAGTGGAGGAAGATGTTGTTGTTGTTGTTGTGTGCCTACAACTCATTTTTTTACTTATGGTGAACCTAAGGTGACCCTATCATAGGGTTTTCTGGGCAAGTTTCTTCAGAGGAGGTTTAATAGTGCCATCCTCTGAGGCTGAAAGATTGTGACTTGCCCAAAGTCACCCAGTGGGTTTTTATGCTCAAGTGGGGATTTGAACCCTGGCCTCCAGAGTCGTAGCCCAGTGCTCAAACCACTATATCATGCTGGCTCTATTTATGTATTTATTTATAAAGGAACATTCTGCACATGAGTTCCCACATGCACTCTGAAGTGGTACAAACCCAAACATAGCATTACCACTTTAAAGAGAACTACAGATACTATGGACTGCCAAAAAGACAAATAAATGGGCATTAGATCAAATCAAGGCCAAACTCTCCCTAAAAACTGATGACAAAACTGAGACTGACATAGTTTGGCCATATCTTCTTGAGAAAACATGGCTCATTAGAAAATACAGTCATGCTTGTAGAATACAGTAGGAAAAGGGAAAGACCACATTATAAATGGATGGACTAAATCAAGGAAGCCATGGCCCTGAGGCTACAAGACCTCAGCAGGGCTGTTGATGAGAGGGTGACTTGGTGGTCTCTCATTCATAGGGTCATCATATGTCAAAGTCGAATTGATGGGAGTTAACAACAACAAAGAGATAAGTCATGAAATGAGACACAGAACAATACCTAAGCATATACAAACATTTCTTATCAATGAATATGGTTGTGTCTGTGTTAAAGGTCTTTTGGGTTCAGTCAAAATGCTGGTGTCTGAATCTTGTAATCCATATATATGTGTGTGTGTGTGTATGTATATGTATATATGTATATATGTGTGTGTGTGTGTATATATATATATATATATATATATATATATATATATATATATTAGGGCCAGATAGAGGAAACTAGCATGTATTTACATGTAAAATACACTTGAAATTGATGGTGCAGTCCCATGTATCACTACTCAGAATTTCATTGAGATCAAAAGGAATTACTTCCAAAGGAAACTGATATAGGATGAAACCTACTGAACACAGTAGACATGTTTATGATTGTGCTGTAAAACATACACAATTATTGGGACAAGAAGAAACATAGCTATATAGTTAACAGTGTGTCATAAAGTGAGCAAATACATGCATAGAGACTCTACAGATTAATCCAAATCACTTTGGATTTTTGATAACCAGCAAATAGGTAATTTTTACTCTGTTGTTTGATAAACGTAAGAGCCTACAAAATTGTAATAGCTAGGAGAAATAAATCTGAAGATTGTCCAGAAGGTGTGGACATCTTGGGAGTATAAGAGGGCATGTAGTATATTAGTAGCCCACTCCTGTTGTGAACCATGGATCTTTCAGCATCTGTTGATGAAATCCAGATGTTAATGTCACTCAAAGGGTTTTTGGATTCATAAGAACAGCTGACTTTAAAGATGTTATTACAGCTGGTCCCACCCAATGTCCTTAGAAACAGTGTTAACAACATGCAGTGCTTTGTTCATTGTTAAGAGACTTTACTGGTAATATGAAGCTGTACAGATATTTGTTGTGAATAATCTGATTTTCAGAAACAGGGGGCACATGTACACTGGAAGCTGGCAATTAACTGCTGTATGTTTTTTAAAGTTAACTGTCTTTATGAAAGACACAGCACGGCAATAATTGGAAACTGTTAATTCTCTCCACCATCACCATTGCTCCTGCCATTAGGAAAACCTTTTAAAACCTTGCAAATTAAAATACCCCTATCACAAATCAAGATAAAAAGGGATTTATTTTTTTTTTTTTTAGTAGCAACTACCCCCTCCTCTTCCCTTCAAATGTGGCTGCCTTAGAGTCCCTGCTGTCTGTGTAAGAGGCCTTTCCTCTGGCTTTATTTTTTTTCCCCTCTCTTCCTTTTTTGGAGCAATACTCTGTTAGCACCTGGGCTCAACTTGCTCTGAATATAGAGGTTGACTCTGAAAATCAGATCCAATTAACACATCCTTGATATAACAGAATACAGTGTTAATTACATGCAGCTGATCATTGCTGGGTTAATTAAACACTCACCCTCAAAAGCTAAGGCACTAATCTAATTAACAATTACTACAGCTGCTGTTTTCTCTTTACTCCTCCTTTCTAAATGGTGCATATTCACACTTAGGGCCCGATCCCACAATTTCTCTAGAAAGAGAATTCCCTTTGATTCCCTTTGAGCCATTACAAAGCTAGTGAGGTCCCTTGTGATACAAGTTTGTTCCTTAGAACATTGAGAAGGTCATTAAAGTCTCTTGTTGTTTGCTCAAGATACATCTCTCTAGTTTGGCAGGTTTTTCCCCCTCTCCTTTTCTCTGCTCTCTCTGTCCCTTTCTTTTCCCTGTTCTCTACTCTCCCTGTCTTTCTAATCTAGAAATCTCTTTCCCTAAACTGGACATCCCTTGCCTCATTTTTTGCAGCTTGCTCCTTCATATGGTCAAGGAGAAGGTTCAGCTGACTAGAAGAGTGCTGCATCCACTTTTCTGCTATCTTTTCTGCTGTGCTCCAATCTTGCTTTCAGGTGATCATTGCAAAGTCGCTCAGCTGGGGTCAGTGTTGCCCTTTGTCTGGATGTGTTGTTCACTGAGGAACATAATATATAATTAGAAAATCAAAAATTAGAAAAGCATTACACATCACATGTACCGTAATAGTCGAATGGTTCTGCCCCAAATGAAATGTGGAAAATATGTGCACGGCATTGCACATCAGCAACCATTCAGTGATCCCTCAGGAGAAACCAGTGATGCCTCAAGAAAAACATCATGTATTATGAACCAACTAACCATTTGGTCCTGGGCAGGGATGTTCCAGGCTCATTGTGGTTCTCATTACTACATCCAGCAGCAGGGTCCTCCATCTGAGGAACTGAATCATGAGTCTCTTCCATCTGGGTCAGGGGTTGGCAACCTACGGCCCGCACCCAGCCCGCCAACCCCCACTGACCGGCTCCCGCCACCCCTGATGACGACCCCGCTGCCGTGTGCTCCCGCCACCACGCTGCCGTGCACATCACAACCGCCATTTTGTTTGCCAAAATGGTGGCTGTGACTCATTTGCGCATGAGCAGGAGTACATTGTCCCCACTTGTTGAACACACTTGCTAATAGATTCTTTTCAAAAGAACCGCCAGAAAACTACTCTTCAAAAAGAGCAATTTTTTTGGAAATGTCTTGCTTCAAAGCAAGTCCGAACGATCGCAGTCATATCTGAAACCTTTTGCAATGGGAACAAGACACATATAAAGCGATCAGCAATTCGCTTCTAATCATAGTAGGAATGAGCCCTGAGTTGCTTTATTCAGAGACTGAAAGGAGAACAAGCCACCTTGCCCTGCATTGTAGGTGATGGGAGAATGTACACGTTTGGAAAGAAAAATTCTTTAACATTTTTCTTCTTTTAAAACTTTGCTAGGATGGTACACAGTTTGATGATCAAAAGTTAAGAAAGATGGGCTGTAAAGACAAAAGAATACTTCTTTAGACAGAATATAGTTAAATACTGGGAACTTAACTTTTGTAAACTGCAGTTTACAGTGAAGATAGTTTTTAAAGGGTGAATAAATTCATAGAGGACAGGTTCATCAATGACTATTAGTCAGGATGGCTATAAGTAACTTCCATTATCGGAGACACTATTTCTCTGAATATCAATTACTGCATAGTGCAAGATGAAGGCTACAGTTTATAAACTGTAGTTTGTTGTGGCATCAGAGCTCTCTGACAGAGAAGGCTAAATGTCTCACAGAGTTACAATTCTCAGAATTCCATAGTATTGAGCCAGAGCAGTTAAAATGTTGTCAACCTGGATTATTTCTGCAGTGCAGATGCAGCCAAAGAAAGCAGACTTTCCACAGGCAACTGACTAGTCACAGTTTGAAGTGAACATTGGACCAGATAGGCCCTCAGTCTGATCCAACATGGCACTTCTTATGTCTTTAGGGGATTTTAAAAAAGTAAATGAAACAGAAGAGTAATTTTTAAACCTATAAAGACAACTAATACGGGGGAGGGTTTGGAAAGATAATTGCAATTAATTACTTTCTAGATGTAGCTTTCCTAGCTCTGGCACCAAGGTCCTCATTAGGGCAGGTAGTATGGTATGCCATGTGATGGAATCAACAAAACCTCCCCCAAGCTACTATATCACATGGAAGGCAGGATTCCCTTCCATGCCAGGTACCATTTATGTGTTTTGGTGAGACCAGAGAAGTCATTAGAATTGTGGTACAGAAAAAAGAGCAATCTCCTCCATCGCACCCTGCCATCTCCTGACTAGGGTTCTTTCTAACTGAAATTTGTAGGTAAAATGCAAACAACATGTTAAATTATGTGGTCATCGCAGTAGTAAAATTACTTCTTTGGAATACAGCTCCAAGATGGTCAAGCTGGCTGGGGCCTTCTGGGAGCTGCAGTCCAAAAAAGGAAAATTTTCCAAACTTTTGTTTAATGTCACACATAGTTTGGACCTAAGAGCCAAAACTCAAGTACAGCAATGCTGTGAAATAACTGATCGATTCAGCTTGCTGTGGTTAGAGTTACAAAGTCAGCAATTGGAAATACTTTTGGTGCCACTAGACTGTTCAATGTTTCGTGAAGAACTGTTTATGATACCATCATTCAGAGAGGCAAACAGAAGCAACTCGGAGACATATTGATGACAAGAGAACTACAGTAATTTAAGATTAAGAACAAGAAACAAAGAAAGAAGGGGGGAAATGGGGAACCTGTATGTGATTTGTAGCCCATATGATGAAAAATGTCTTTTGTAAAAATGACACATTAGAGACAACATGATGTAATGGTTTGTGTGCCAGACTAGAACTTTGGGAGACCTGGGTTTGAATCTCCACTCAACCATGGAAACCCATAGTTTCCATGGCAAATCACACTCAGCCTAAAAGGACAGCAATAGCAAACCTCCTCTGAAGAATCCTGGCAAGAAAACCCTATGATAGGGTAATCATAAGTCAGAGTTGATGTGAAGGCACATAACAACGACAGGGAGAGATCCAGGATAGTCTGGGGACTGAAAAAATAGGCAGTGGGTGCCCATAGTCAAGAGTTCATGTGTTGTCCACCCCTGCTTTATGTCAAAACTGAGAACTCTGATCAGCCAAGTCACTCTCTCTCAGCTTTAGAAGGCGGCAATGCCAAAACCATGGTAAAGACATGTTGCCCAAAAAACCAAACCCAAAACAAAAGAAACTGCTATAAATCAGAGTCACGTTGGAGGCACATAACATCAACAAGCATATTAAACACTTGAAGCTAACATTTTTCATATACTCCCCCTTCTTATGTGGGTAACAACTTTACCCACTAATACACATCAACATTTTATTCAAAAGTTAATAAAAATAATGTTTATTAGTACGGTACTACATTGGAAATCACTATTCCCTGTGGTCCTTTCTTCATTGCACAGTTCATACATTTGATGCCATGATGTTTTAGGAGCTATAAGAAAGCTTTGTTTTGTTTTGTTTAAAAACAACAACACTTTGATCTGCCATTATGTGTATATTCAGTAGGGAGCTGCAGCCAATCCTAACACACAAAACTGAGATTTACACCAAAAAGTAATACTTAATGTGTGAAAGTCCCTTAAAACAGCACAGGCTACTAAAAATATTAACCCAGTTCTGTAATGATGGCTGGAGTAGAAGGGGCTTGTTCTCTTTTACAAATGCACTGCTTCACAAGTTTTATAAATAGAGAATTGAAATGTTGTGATGGAATTTAAGTGAAACTTGACTTTTGCTAAGTGTTCAAGTAGTTTTGAAAGCCTCAATTGTGTTCATAGACGTTTGCATACAAATCTGAATGTAGAAAACCTATTTCAGGATTGTTTGTTCTCTGAACTTCACATCTGCATTCTTCTACAATCATAACCACCTTGATGATGGGTGCTGCCCTTGTACAATTCATCTCCAGACGTTTCATAGAGAACTTGGTAGGCAAGCAGTGAGAACAGAAGGTATAAAGACGATTTTCCAGACCAGGAACATAGAAAGAACTGCATTTTCCAAAGCACAGGTTGTTTTGTATCACCAAATTCTCACAGTTCTCATGAGTAATGCTCTAAAAGAAAACACACTGATATTAAAACATTTGCCATGATGCTTAATTAGAAAATGTAAAAATACAATTATTTTTTATTATGTTTTAGTGTAACTCATCACATTCAACTACTCTTCATTATCTGTATGAAAACATTTTTAAATAAAATGCTGAATGCTTTAAATAAATCTTAGTAATCCTCAGAACATTCCTGCAGGTGATGAGAGTTATATTATTTGAATATTAAAAATAGGGTGTGTGTGTGAAAAATAGTGGTTTACTCTGGCTATCACTAAATTCAAAGCCAAGCAGAGATTTGAATCAGGAATTTGGAGCTCCTATCTTAGGTGCTTAATTGCTATACTACAGTAACTCCATATAAAATATTATTCCCTTTACAAAGTAGAAAATGTACAATTTATGAATATGCAATATATTATACTAGCTTTCAGATAGAATGTACAGTACATAATTTTACTGAACTTCAAGATTTTGTCTTTATGAAGCCAAGCTCACCTTCCCAATGACAAAAAAGTGAGCCTTAAGAATTCTTAAGGTTAAATATTAGGGTCAACCATTCTTCTCTGTTCAGTGCACAAATATTTCTATGCTTAAGCTTGTAAAGCCTTAAATCTATCACACTTTCATCAATGTAAAATGAGAATCATGCACTTGAAGTGTTAGAAACTGGATAAGTCACTTTTGGGAGACTATAACTCCAAGGACTGGCCGCCTCCCGTGAGCATGGATATGGGGGAAATAGTTGAAAAAGTAATCTGTATAAGCCTGTGTTTGCATGCTGCCAAGTTTTGTAAGCTGACATGACCTTTGATTCAAACAAAAATCCACCAAACAGTGACGCCTTTATTGGCCATCTAAAATGCACAATATACTTGTTGCAAGCTTTCGAAGCTCCACTGGCTTCTTCATCAGGCAAGATGTTAACAAACCAAAACAGGAGAAAAAAAATAGAGATGCTGGTCAGATGCCTGCATTTTGACATGTCTGTCCTTAGTTAAGATGGTAAGTGGAGGGTATCTTTAGCAAGCTGGCCCCTCTTCCTTCTGTCCATGTAGCTATTGGAAGATTTGCAAAGACCAGGAAATTTAAAGTCCATTTGCATCTAAACAAGGCCCTCTCTCTTGCAATCCAATATGCCTCCATTCCTATGAGGTCACAGGCCTCTTTGTAGCCACTTACTATCTTAAGTTGTAGCCACTTACCATCTGACTGGATTTACAGAAGTGTGCATAGATTAAAGGTGCTGAAACCATTGGTTAACATTCATGTCAATATGAAGACAAAAAGGGGGGGGGGGGAAATAACAGCACTCTAAATAATTTCTTTATCCATCACTCATAGAGGTTGGTTTGAAAACAAGTCATTTACTCTTTCTCACTTCTGCAAATTCTGACACCATTAGGACTAGCATATGTAAACCTTTTGTGGTAAGCTTTCAGTTCATTTTTTATTTATGGCCATCCTAAGGCAAACCTATTATGGGACTTTCTTGGTAAGATATGAATACCACTGCCTTCCTAAAAGGCTGGGAGAAGGTGCAATGCTCAATGTCACCCAGTGAGTTTCCATGGCTGAGCAGGGATTTGAACCTTGGCTCCCAGAGCCTTACTACAATACTCAAACCTCTACACTATACTGGCTCTCAGATTCATATTTAGGTTTTCAAACACAGAGATACACATTAATACATTTTTCCTCATATTAAAACCAACTGAAATAGTTCAGTGTATACACACACAGTAATAGAACATAATGCCTGTATCACTCAGATATATGCATCTGAGGAAGTAGGCTCAAGTCTACGAAAGCTCATGCTATCAATTTCTTTCTTTCAGCTAGTGCTACAAGACCCCTTCCATTCCTGAGCGTATAACGCCCCTCCATGAAATGCTGACCGACTGAGATTTAACGTTACCTGAGAAAAAGGAAGAGCACTGCAGATGTCCTGGTACATTTCACTGGTCTTGATGGGAAGGACAACCTCTTCAGACCTTGACTTGGTTTTCAACATAAAAATATCCCAAAACTTCTTTGCGTCTTTCCGAAAGAGTGATTCTGCCTTCCTCCTCTTAGGGTGGGAAGGGGGATGATGGGGGTGAGGGAATGGACTTGGGTGAGCCCAGCTTCCCAAACCTGGAGTTGCGTGACTACCTATATAAGGTAAAATAGATTTAGAGGTTTGAAGTCCATCTTGCTTCTTGCTCTCTATTTCTTTCAAGAGGTGTGTCACAAACAAACTGGGCGCTTCCAGGGTTCCTTCATAGTCCAAGAGGTATTTTGTTAGTATATCTGGAGACAAGAAAGATGGAGTTCTTTTCCTCCTTTTCTTCTGCAGCCCACCAGTTTGTTCTGTGGTTCCAAGCCAAGAAATCAATAGTGTCTGAAGGAGCAACACATACATGGTGCAGCAATCCTTGTCTTCAATGGGTTATTCTTTAAGGTTCTGCAGAACACTTTCTCCCTCTTCCTCTCTGTTTTTTATAAAAAGGTTAAAAAGCTGCTTCATTTATAAACAAGGCCAAGGGTTTTAGATTCCAGCTGATGAACATGGGGAGAGAAAGAAAGAGACAGACAAAGAGGAGGGCCAGTAAGTGATGCCATTAACACCCATTAGCTATAGACTCTAATTATGATAACAGTATCTGCTCCCTGTTTTCACTTCTTGGATGTGTATTCAAAGTTTGTATCCATCCTAAAAGCTCTTTTCCTCAGGAAAAAAGGTGGCTTTAAATATTTGGATAAATTGTTGTACTGTTGTCTAGGCTTTGTGGAAAGTTCATCATGTGTATTAGCTTGCCTAAAACACTCTGATCACATTTTGTCTCCCAAGAAAGAAAACATTTCAGAGGAATTTAGTAGTTCAACAGAACAAAAGAGAGAATGCCATGTTTGTAAGTTGGGTTCAGTTTAAGGAAAAGCTGAATCCCTTTTCTCAGCAAGATGTGAAACCTCAGGGAGATTATAGGTGTTCATTAGACAGTTTGGCTTCAAGTAACACTGAAATAAATCCAATAAGCAAATGTGGCTTTATAGAGAATAATTAGAAGTTTGTGATTTTGCATTAAAAATAGCTAATAACTTCATAGAAACATATATATTCTGTCAGGTCACTGGAGTTAACATTATACATAAAATTGCTACTATTAACATGAAAAACAAATGTAACCAATTTTTTCCATCCCAGCCCATGCTCAGTTTTTATATAGTAGTACAGATAAAGTCCCCCATCCCACTTTCTATCCTCCTAAACATAATTTAGGAGCACCAGATGGTAAAAGCGTGAGATTTAGCATGAGACATGGTGACCAATTTCAGGTTCAATGAACTATTTTCAATGTGGGGATAAGATATAGCACATATAAGCTCTAATAAAGGAATATGCACCAAAAAGCATTTACAGATAAAACTTTTGAGTAACTATATAGATCACTTTCACTCCTGAAAATTAGATTCAGCAAACAATTTCATGTTCAGAATTAACCACTGGGGAGCGGGATAAACAGAGTCAGATGAATATTATACATTGCCCATGCTTCCATTAATCTTGCCATGGAAAGACTCGCTCCGGTGTATATATAAAACAGCTTCAAACGCCTTAATCCAAACCAGTTCTTATTCATCAGGATACTACCAAAAACCAATATGAGTGAAGGACATATTTGACAGAGATTCAGTTATGATAAAATATATTGGCATTACATTTTCATACAATATTAAATAACCTTTCCAAGCACTACATATAAAATTCCTCATTGGTACAATTCTGGGGGGTGGGTGAGTGGGTGTTATTTTAGATAGTATTTGGAACAAAACATAAAATAGCACCTTTTAATTTAATGAAAGAGGAAAGAATTCTGCAGAGCTAAAAATGTGCTTAAGATACAAAGTTAAAATGTAATATCTCCAACAACACACTGGAAACTGAACAATGAACATGATCCTGATTCAGGATGATCCCTTCCCAGAAAAATCTACAGCTCAACCTTGAATAATCCAGTTTGCAGTCTCTGTTTAAACAGCTGTTTGTGTATTCATGATACTATTTGTTCTTCCCAGGCATTCTGCTTATTTTCATTTGTCTCTCATTTTTAAGGGTCTCCAACATGATCCACATTCAGTCACATTTTGTAATGCCAATCCAGTCTGATCCTACTGAAAAAAATGCTTTCAGACATTAAAGCAAATCTGGTTATCAACCAACAACAACAACAAAGTAAGTTGCAGACTCCAGAAAGTGCTGGAGGAAAGGGCACACAAAATTTGCAATGGTTTCTGTACTCTGTGTTTCTTCATAACTATGGTCTTTAGTCTCACAGTTTATAGCTCTTTTCCTCTATACCTCTTCATGTAGGATTTGTATGTGCATGCATGTTATTACAATGGAGGATGCACATCATGCATCTGTCTCTAAGCCATGAAACCATAATGCCAGAATAAAATGTAGTTGTTGAGGTAACACAAGACCAGAGCTTGGAAAAGCTACTCTTCTGTACTACAACTTCAACTGAGTCTATACTGGCTGGAGGATTTTGGGAGCTGTATTACAAAAAGGTATCATTTCCAAACTCTGGTTGTATAAAGGACAGGGGAAAAACTATAGCCCATATCTTCAGAAGAAGCAGGCATTAATAAGTCTAGACACAATTTCTTGGAAGGAAACTTAAGGCCAAAGTAGACATGATGTTTATTTAAATGTACATTTGCATGGTTTATTAACAGTGCTTATTAACAATTAACAAACAGGTTTATTAACAATTAATACCTGGAGGTGGGGAGGGGGGCCTTGAGTCACATTGGGACCATAGGAAAAACTTAAGTATGAATGTACCTCCTATTTACCATGGGAGTTTTCCCCTCACTCCGAACAGGAGATGGGATAGGGTACAATCCAGTCTGCCTCTCTCATTCTCTCTCTCACTCACACATACACACTAACATATACACATACAGACAGAGCATTTTTTTTTTTGCAGATGTTATTTAATCTGAAATCAACAGAAATTTGCAGTCCCCAAACATTGCACTTAATAGAACAGTCATACAAAAAACACATATGCTAGAGAGAAGACATTTTCAGTATTGTGGTTTTAGGGTATATCTAAGGACCTTATCACACGGGGTCTAAAGCAGACCTAATCCAAAG
>CM034703.1:100078993-100114068 GCA_020142125.1 Phrynosoma platyrhinos
AGGTCCTATGAGAGAGCTAGCATTGCATAGTGGTTTGAGCATTGGACTATGACCAGGGGTCAATTCCCAGCTTAGCCACAAAACCCACTGGGTGGCTTTGAGCAAGTTACATGCTCTCAGCCTCAGAAGAAGGCAATGGCAAATCTCCTCTGAACAAATCTTGCCTAGAAAACACCATGATAGGTTTGCCTTAGGGTCACCGTAAATCAGAAATAACTTCAAAGCACACAACAACAACTGGTTGCAAATAGAGGGCTAGATCCTACTGTGCTTCATTAGTGCATGATAATAGGAAAAGAAGACACTTGCAGTGGGAAGTGGTCACTGGTGAGGTGCTTTGAATTTTGCCTCTCTTTGTTGTTGTTTTGTGCCTTCAAGTCCTTTCTGGCTTATGACTTTAAATTGCAACCACACATCTGGAAAATCCAGCTGAGCAAAAGCAACTGGAAGGGGTGGCAGGCAGACAAAAATTAAGCAAGTCCCCCAGTTTTACAGTCCCCCACACTTTGCAGTAGAGAAACCAGGGTTCTCAGGTGACTATTAGTACTGGATAGATCAGGGGTAGGCAACCTTTCCCCTTTAAGGGCCGAGGGACTTCAGCTCCCAGAAGCCTCAGCCATGTTGGCCAATAGCGCCTGGGATTCTGGGAGCTGAAGTCCCTCGGCCCTTAAAGGGGAAAGGTTGCCTACCCCTGGGATAGATCAATTATCTCTGTTTTAGAACAATATTTACTCTGAAAGGTTGAATAATTAAAACAGTACAGCCACAATACTTGTACCATTTGTGATACTATTTTTATTAACTATTTAGGTATAACAGCACATGTAACATACTATTGAGGGTACAAAAGTAGATTTGCATCACTTAAATTTAAAGAAAACCACACCACAGCATTCATGGAAATATAGTTTTCAGTACATTTCAGAAAATAATATAAAAATCTTTTAAAAAACCACCACAATCCTCTCATTTTAAATACTTTTAAGAGGACAAGGAATTATGTATATAATTGATAATTATTTGTAAAACTCTTAACCACATACTTAACAATTATCAGTGTAAAAAGCAGGGTTCTTAGTGTTCCAATGGGCAATTTGCGGTCCTTTCAAGACTTACACAGTAGGCCAAGCATAATTCACCTGATGCTTCAGACTCTTTTAAATCCCATAATCAGAGACCGTTGGGCATGCTGCCTGGAGTTAATGGCAATTGTAGTCCAAAACATCTGGAGGGCATGATGTTGTCTAACCTAGCTCCATATTAAGAAGATTTTATATGTTAAGTGTTGTGGTGTTATCAGTCCTATTTTTTTTAAAGTTCTCTTCTTTCCCTCTTTCATAGGTCATCAGAACAGTTACATATCTCCAGGTTTTCATAATAAACCCAAACGGATCTTTCTGCATCTTGAACTACAGATTGGTACTTGATCTCCATACTCTTTAATAAAGTGGTACAGATGACCATAAGACTGAAATGCTAATCTGGGGCACCTTGGTTGTCTGTATGGAATTAATATATAACCTGTACTTTGGAACAACTCTGGGTGCTCAATTAATTTTGACTACCTACCAGATAGCAATGGTGTTTGGTGTAGTTTTAATTGTACTGAAGTCCACACTATGTATTCATTGTATGAGAAGGAAAATACAGTTGGCCCTCCCCTCCATTTTCTCAGGGATCCGTTCCAGACCCCCCACCCCACCCCGTGAAAATGGATATTAGTGAATATTCAAGCCCCATTGAGACGAGAGGAGTAATAGATCTACAGGGCCACATTAATAAAAAAAATGTGAAACAATCCATCTCAGCCAGTTTCAAAAGAATAGAAGCACAGTTTTTCTGCGTCTGTCTTCCACCTCTGTGTGTCATTAAACAGAGGAAGGGCATAATTTTGACCCCTTTCAGCCTCAAGTTTAGAAATATCCAAACGTTCTCTTGAAAATCAGGCAGTTCTTCAGTTTCCTTTTCAAAATTAAGGAAATAGGCAAAAGGATCTGTTGTGTTGTGAGGAATGGAGTGGAATGATGGAGTAGATAGGATGTGTAGCATATCGTCTACACCCACCCTAGAGTTTTTCTCCAGTTCTCTGTTCAGCTATTTGTACCTCTTGAATGAATCATGATAGAAAGAAACTTGGGAACAAACAAATGTTCATTTTATACTCATATTCAACATACCATAAACAGTGGAGAAAGGAAGAGAATGGTGAGTGGGCATTGTAAACATTTCCTCTGTCATAGTATCATAGAGTTGGAAAAGACCTCAAGAACTAACAAGTCCTACCCCCTGCCATGAAGAAATACACAAGCAAAGCACCCTCAACAGATGACCATCCAGCCTTTGTTTTAAAACCTCCAAAGAAGGAGACTTTTTCACATCAGACCACTCCAGCTCTATAAAGCCCACTACAAATAGGTCACGCTCTTCTCCAGTTTTGAATCCTTCCAGTCCCTCCAGCTGCAAATAAATATGTTTTATTATACTCAAATAAGGCCAGACATGTATTTTTCTCTACAGTTTCCTAGAGCATATATAACTGTAGCTTTTGCTCTTCCTGCAGTCCTTTCTTTGCCATTTCCCCTGCTGTTGTGCTAAAAAACAGTTCTTTCCTTTCTTTGAAAGACGAGGCAGGTCTTTCCTCCAATTTGTGTAAGTAACTTGTTTTCCATCATTCCATGCCAATTGACCTGGATTTCTGTGATCACTCAAGCCTAAAATGAATTAAAATAGATGGCAGACAGATCAAGTTGTTCATCATACAAACAATCAAGTGTTCAACTGCTGCCTCTCTCATTGTTATCTGATCCTGTGTATGGCAATTCTTTAAGTAATTATGGATATACTCTATAAGCAGAGGAATACTGTGTTTAGACTAGGGAAAGTGCTCTCTGAGTTGATTTAGTATCTGTAGCAAAGAAATGATGCAAATGGTTGAAGCCACTGACCTTTGGACAGTTCCCTGAAACCATCTGGTCAAAAGCTGTTCCTCACAAGATTCAATATGAAGCTGAGCCATGAGTTCATAGGGAATAAGGGAAACTCTCCAGAAGAATGGAACTGGCTGGGAGACAAGCCAAACCAAAGAAGAGCTCCAAGAACAGAGCTAGTGAATTTGGAAGCTAGGTGCCAGAAACCTGAAGTACCAGGAATTCACCTTTCATGGAAGATGAGTTAAGAGTTTAAGTGCAAAGTGTCTTAAAACAAGAGTATTTTGAAACTATTATCTTAAAGGACATTGAGGAAAATATTTTATCCTTGCTGTCCCAGCTTTGGAGATTATGGTTTCAGAATGACATTCTGCTTCATATATACCTATCCAAAAAGACTTCTTTCCACAGGTTTGAGAATGACATCCTGCTTTATACATACCTATCCAAAAAGGTTTCCTTCCACTGAGGTCCCACAGCCATTGCATCTGTGTTGTGGTTGTCACGCTGACTAAACTGCCATGGTACCTGGGCTCAAGAGAATTTTTTACAGTCAGAAATAGCATCTGTTCTGTTGATCAAGGTACAATATATATGATTACTGTAGCATGAATAGTTTATGGAGTGAACCATCCATTAATAAGTAACAATAGGGTTTTGTGAACTTGGGTCCCACTCTGAGAGAAAGGTGACATATAAATGAATAAAATATAAAAAAATAAAAGCAAGTTCCAGAATCCTTCAGTCAGGGTGGCCACTGGCCATGATGGCTAGGGGATCTGTGATTTGTACTCTCCCCAAATGCATAATATTTTCAATCTCTATTCCCAGCATAGGAAAAGATAAGCCCTCTCTTTACACTATGGTTCTTCTAGCTCCAACACAGTACTCTTAATTCTATTACAATATTGTTTCTATTACCCTGGCAATAAGTCTTAGAAATTTTAATGGAATGTAGTTTAAGGTTGGGATGCAAATTATAAAAAAAAAATTAAAATCAAGTTTGAAAAAGAAAGTCCAGCCTTCTAACCAGTAAACATGTTCAGCGTTCTAGACACATTAGTTAAGAAAACATGTTAGTTCAGAATGCAATTAACATTAGCTCGCATTACCCAAGCATCAGACATTACCTCCCGGATATACAAAGCTTAACAGGATAGACTGAAGATAGGAAGACACTATCAATACTCACTAATGAAGGTACTGTTTCTGAGCATCAGCAGTCCACAGTAGATTCAGTGAAAGTGCAAGACATGTTACAAGGCCAATGTCTGGCTCCTTATCCCTTAAACTGAGTTGACTCGCATTTTCAGTATTCACAGTAATTTCTATTTAATGGTAATAGATTATAATGGACCACCTTTTGTGCTGCTAAAAGCACCTCTGTGGAATATAGCTGGAAGATTTGGGGTGGATGGTCAAAAGATAACTTTTCCATGCTCTGATTATAACCCAGCTATAGGGAATGCTGGCTTTGCAGTTATTGGTTAATTCTGTCGTGTCAGTTTTCATGAGTTTTTGCAAAAGTAATGACAAGTGATCTGTAATTTGTGTTTGTTTTACAAATGAAACAAGTTATTTCTCTGCATGTACTACAGGTTGAATCTCCTTTACCTGGATTCCTGAATTCCAAAATATTCCACAACCAAAACTTTTTTCATAGGTGGCTGAGACAGTGACACCTTTGCTTTATTATGTTCAATGTATACAAACTTTGTTTCATGTACAAAATTAAATTTAAAATATTATATAAGTTTACCTTTAGGCTATGTGTATAATGTGTACAGTGGGCCCTTAGTGTGTATTGAGGTTTGGTTCCAAGATTCCCCTCTGGATACAAAAATCCATGAATGCTCAAATCCAATTATAAATAATGGCTAGGCAAAATGGTGTCCCTGATATGAAATGACACAATCAAGGTTTGCTTTTTGGAATATAGATACAGATATACATATATTCCAGCCATGGATCACTGAATCAGTAGACACGGAGGGCTGACTGTACATGAAACATAAATAAATTTTGTGTTTAGACTTGGGTCCCATCTCTAAGATATCACATTATGTACGTATATTCAAATCCAGGTATTTCAAAATCCAAAAAAAACCCCAACCCAACCCAAAATCTCAAACACTTCTGTTCCTTTGAATAAGGGAGACTCAGACTATGTTACACTTCAGAGCAGCTTTGTTTTTATTAGTGTTATCTCTTAAGAAGAAAAAACAGCTTCACAGTTATTAATACCTAAATGGCTTAGGTATCAAATACCATAGAGCATGATGAGCTAGTGTTGCCAGTCTGGGAGAAAACTTCATGTCCTTAGACCTTGGGGTGGGGTGGGGGGTGGGGGTGGGGTGGGGGGTTGGACTGTCCAAAATGGCAAAGACAAAAAAATTGAAAATGGTAGGAGGTCCACTTTGCTATGTTTTGCCCATTTCGCCTCACTGATAAACTCTTCCCATACTGCTTGTTTGTATAACTTTATTTTGTACATATCTTATAATTACACTTGTTACAATTTTGCCATATTTATGTATATATCTGCCTTCAAATTGCCTATCAACATATGGTGACCCCATGAATTTCATAGTGTTTCCTTAAGCAAAGAATGCTCAGAGGTGATTTTGCTAGTTCCTTCTCTGAAATATTGCCTACAGCAACTGGTATTCATTGGTGGTCTCCCATCCAAGTTCTGACCAGGGCTGACCCTGTGCTCAATTTCCAAGATGAGACAGAATCTGGTGCCTTTAGGGTATTTAGGCAGACAAATTTTCCCATATCTTTCATCAAATGGCAGGGCCATTAGGAAGTTTTGGGATGTCAGGAAACAACAGCAGAGTTATTTAATCTAGTTGTACAGTATGTTTACTGACAGGGAGTTGCAGAGGTACTCATAGGAAACTCTCCTCCTATTTGCTAAAAGAACTTGGCCAGCCTTTCAGTGCTATGAGCTTTATCTTGAAGGTGAGGTTATACCATTTTTTAAAGTATTTATATTTATTAGTTTCACATGAAAATATTCCAAATGTAACATGTAACAATTATAGTAACAAGAAATGCGTGAACACAAATTGGGCATAATGAAGTAAGGAGTAAAAAGAAAGAAAAAGCAAATAAGGATGTGTTACTATGGCTGTCATGGCCCTGGACTGGGAGAAGCCCCCATCGCCATGAACACAAGGCAAGCACATCACGTAGGCACCTGAAAAGTCACATCTGCACTTACAACAATTTGCAGATCAAAAGGGCCAAGCCTAGGAGCTGCAATGCAGGGCATTTACACCTAGAAGATTTATGAGTACCAGTCAGGATGTGTCCAGCTGAAGATGAGATAACATTAACATCCCATCTCCTCTCCTTGGAAATTGTTTACTTCAAAGTTACGTTAGCTTTATAGAAACTCTAGAAGATTCTCACTGAGAAGCAAAGGAAACTGTAAAGAGTCAGAAAAGCATTACCTTTCAATATAAAGAATGGATTATAGTTAATAGTTATGTGAATTCCACCCCTTTCTGCTATTCCCAATTGCTGAGACCACTTTAGCATTTTCAAAACACAAAAACAATAATAGTTCATAATATATTTTCTGCACTTACTGCAGGAATTGTTATTACTTGGGTTTTCTTCCATTAAATGAAACCCGAGCCTTTCCTTCTTCCTCTCTTGCCTCCATTCTCTACATTTAGGAGTTCAGCCAATAATTCCTGAGACTTCCAAAGCAGGAACAACAAAAGCTGAAAAGACTTTTACAGTGCTTCCATAAGAGGATGAATAGAACCCTATCTTCTATAACTAATTTGGCCTAATTATGTAGAATTTGCTGTATCTTTAGGGGTGGCTGGTAGATCTGCTGAGGCAAGAGTTATGATTCTACATCCTCTTCTCCCACAGGTTGTACAGCATCTCTCCTGGTGCCTACAAATTTATCTGAGGAATACAATTTAGCACCTGAATGACTCCCTTACAACCCGCTGCAGCTGTGGAAAAAGCAGCCATAAATTGAGGTGGATTCCAATCCCCATGTCAGCAGATCCACTAGTCACCCTGCCTGTCTCCCTCATGTAGTCACATTTATATCTGAAATGTTGATGTTTAAATGGTTTAGAATGCTCACCTTAACAACTAAACAAGTAGGATGGTTTGTTTAGATGGAATTAGCATTAAATATATGCATATGTTTGTATGGATGGAATAAATGTCAAAAGTATAAATTTGGGGCAGAACTTCAAAAGTGCTATAATGAGCTAAGGGCTCAAGTGACAAGATGTCTATAAAATCAAAGCTTTTAAAAAGCAGGTCTATTTTTGCAAAAGTGTAACATTGGAATATATGAAACAATAGCTGAACAAACAAGAATACAAATACAAAGCTCCTTACTGTCTCCTGCAACTTTGGGAAGCTACAGTCCATATGGCTTTTGGATCAGTGATCAGAACATAGCAGTTTCCATCATGGTGACTCCATCCAGGAGGACAGGTTTTTAAGGTAGAACCCTAGAATTAAATAATTTCACTTTAAATTAATTTGCTCAATTCAAAGTATCCTTTGATTTAAATTCTAAAATTTGTATTCTTATTGTCTTTGCAATAAAATCAAGACATGACAGGCAGCAATGATGGGCACAGCCCCAGCAGCCCTCAGAAGGCCCTGTGTCTTGTTCCACTTCACTTTCTTTTCCCTGGAAACAGCAACATCTCACTGAATGTTTCTCAGAGGGCATCATTCTTTCCTTTCTAATAGTTTGAATGTGAAAGTAGCTCTATGCACAAGAGGTTTTAGGAAATGTAGTTTTCAAAGGGTATACAGATTCTTAATATAGATATCAGCAAGTTTGGCTATATCCTAAAACACACATAGCCTTTGGAGGTTTGTAGTATGAGGTTTGTAACAAAAGGTTATCAAAGAAAACCACATTTCCCTAGGTCCTCAGCATTCAAGCAGTTAGGATGCTACTGTTGGAAAGAGACCAGGCTAAAAAAGAACAAGCACAATAACCTGAATATTTATATTCTGAGCCAGATGAGTCATTATCTGAAAATGGTACTTCAGTTTCCATACAAATTTCTCAAGGATTAAGCCGGCAAATGGTTTCTACAATGCTTTTTTATTTACTGTATACCCTCCTATTGTCCTGATAAGGTAGAGACAGTCTGGACTGATCTACTGAAGTCCCAATTTTTCCATTGTTTTTAAATGTCCCAGTTTCCCTCTCCTCGTCCTTTCCCCCTTTGTACTGTACTTAGCTTCCTTCATTTTTGGCAAACTGAATTCAACATGCAAAAAGGCAGAATCTTGCTCTTTCCATGAGGCAGAAGCAAAAGCAAACTGCTGCAGTCTCTCCTAGGTTGTATGTGTTCTTCCTCATTTATAACTTTTGCCATCTTGGTTACACTTTGAGATTGCTTGGCCACATGTGTCCTGGTTTTCATCTATGGAATGCTGGAGGGTATGCTACTGCCATCTATCTATCTTATCTATCTATCTTGATCCTCAAATAAAGACCAATTGTTTTCAAGACTCTAAGGCCAGGATCAACCTTTGAATTGAAACCTGAAACATAGGGCCCCTTTTGATTTTCTGAAATATATGTCTACCTTTCTTTTTCTTCTTCTCTTAAAAACAAGGTAGACCAAAATTAAATTGCTGGGCATGGTATAATTCATCTTGGGTTACATCATATCTCAATTGCAGGTAATATTCTAAAATCTTGTGGTGGCCAACTAGTTATGTATTCAACCCTTCTTCTAATTCCTCAGAACAGTTCTCTCCATAGCACATCAGAGGAATGTCTGAGGGGTAGTCCACAGTGGCCAAATAAAGCATCTTCTAAGAGCTTTGAAGGTGGGATGTTTAGATGATGCACAGGGTGAAAGCAGAAGGAAAGCAAAACAAACCCGTGCTCTGAGGCTGAAAACCAGAGCACAAAGAAGATGAGATACTCTGACTCAGGGTGGAAAATGCACAGCATCACACCAGCATATAAACAGCGCAGCACCAGTATGGGACTACTGCAAAGCAAAAACGTGATCACCAATAATGCCATGGATGTAATTGCAACATACACAAATCAGACAGTTCAACAGGGGGACATGGAGTGAAGGGGACATGTACAGGGGGGCTCCATGACTGTGCTTTGCCAATGTATCACTCAGCACACAGATGCACCAATGCATTGTACAGGCAGTGCATCACACATGCAACTGTGTGGCCGATTATACAGGCAGGCATCCAATGAAATGGCATTTGGGTTGGAAGGGGGAGATAATTTGGCCACAGGTGGTGTGTTTGTGCAATGGTGCATATGCATGGTGGGGAGGCGACAAAATAACAACAGCAGCACAATGTGACTTGACAGACCATGTGGATAGAAAGGTTTTGACCCACTTTCAGAAAACCCAGAATTGAGCTGCTTTTTCTTGCCTGTCCGTTCTGTCCCTGGAGATTACCGCAGTGTTAATAAAACCAGCTTATCTGAGCCAACTTAAAATTTAAAACGGGCGGCATCCTGATGTTATCAGAAGGATTTAGCCGCCAAAATCGCCGCCTGGGTCCATCCCCGCTTTTCAAAGATGGGAGTTTTCTGCCTTAAGGAAATGGCTGCCAAAGCAGCCCTGGGAGTGGGGATGGACCCTGGATGGATCTGGGTGGCAATTTCGGCAGCTAAATCCTTGTCATAAGACCAGGACGCCACCCATTTTAAATTTTAAGCCTGCTCAGATAAACTGGTTTTATTAGAGATGTGATAATCTCTCCTGAGAAGCTCTCATTTTCCAGTGAGAGGGGACATGTTTGAAATAATACTTAATATGATTTCATGTCCAGAATCCACTTTTCTCCTTCCAGTCACTTCTTTATCCTTCAGGTATAGTCATCCTGATCAAACTTCTGGAGGAGGAGTGAGTCTCACATCATGGCTGTGCAAGAGGATCTGGCCTTCAGGTGGTTTGGGCTTGGACAGTCTCGCCTACTTAGCCCCAAGGAGATGGCTGCCCATAATAGGTGATCAGTCCATTTTCCACCTCTCTGTTTGCTGAGCTGAACAAATAAAACTGTTTGATAGTAAATCATGTATTCTAGGCAGCAAGTAATTCCACCAAGGTAGTCACCCAGGAGGCAATGCCAGAGAACCAGAACGAGACAGATGGATGACTGAACTATGACCAAACAGAGCCAATAAGTCAGTTTATATGTCCCAACATTCTGTCTGCCTGTACAGTCCAACAGTTTCAAACCTGTCAGTTTTTAGCAAAAGTGTAGACATTTGCTAAAAGCTGACAGGTTTGAAAACAAAGATCTACAAAATTGATTTTTTTAATGCATATATATGAGGTAATTTTAAACACACACACATGCACAAAGAAGAGCAGATTGACACCTTGTTTGTGTTACTCCATAAGGCCCAAGAAATACCATCACACTGATACATGTTCCTGGTGCTTTCCTCAAAATGCAAGAGACCTTTCAAATCTGGTGTGCATCTATTTGGAAAGGAAAAACTCTGAACCTGGAAAGAGAAAGAATTTTGAGAATTTAGCTCATTTAATTTCAGAGACTCCATCTCTGATATTTGTAAACCAATATTACAAGGTAGTTCTTTCTGTTAGTAGGGCTAATGCACTCTGTGTGTCTGTGTGTAGAGAATGTTGAATACTGTCTTACAAGGTTTCTAATTAGTTTTAAATGTCTTCAAAATATGTCATATCATGTAACCAAAGGGGAACCAAAATATTTTTATACCAGAATGCTGGAATCTGCTTGTGGAACTTCCATTTTCTTGAGAGAAACCACCCTTTTCTTCACTTCTCTTTGATTAATTCCTGACATTGTTGCCATCTCATTCTTGTTACGCAAAGAGTTGTCATCATCCACTCTTAGCACAGCCATCCCATGGTACTTGATGATAAATAATAAGGGCAACAAAAAGATGGATAAAAAGTATAATTCCCCCACTGGATAACTCCAAGGTTTTAAACAAATTAAAAGACACACACACTTTAAAGTGGACAATACGCGAGATAGCAGCCAACATGCTAACCCAAGCTTGAACTACCTAGTTACCATATATACTCATGTGTAAGTCGACCTCAGGTATAAGTTGAGGGCAGGTTATGAATTTTGTTATGAGCCATGGTTAGGTCGAGGATAAAACCTAGGGGCATGTAACAAAGGATGTAAATGTTGAAGCAAAGGAAAATGATGCCAAAGAACTTACAAAATTCTGGCATAACTGTTTTTGCTTGCCTAAAGGCTGGATGGATGAGAAGGAAACTATGATAAATGGTAGTGGGGGACGCAACCAAATGCGGACAGGGCTAAGAAAACAAGCATATGATAAAAAGGATGTAAAGACAAGAGTTAAGGTACAGGATTAACTCTTATCAGCTCTTACTGTATTAACTCTCCTCTCCTTCTCTGAGTAGAGTGGTGAAAGGTAAGAGCTTAGGTAAAACCTAAAAGAAGCACCAACTCCCTCTGCTTTCTCAGCACTCCTTTGCAGTGTCAAAGAGCTGCTGTCACCACCATTTTCCAACCCAGGCACTGTGGCAAAGAAAGTAGAAGGGGTCAGTGGTTCTTTTAGATTCTCCTGGGATGGACTGCAATTTCAACTTTTGCCATTCTACTCAGTGAAGGAGCTTGTTCCTTTTTTGATAAGAGTTAAGGCACAGTATTTTCATTGACTCATAGATAAACTGACCCAGGTTTTTTGGGTCAATTTTTGACTGAAAATTCTAGACTTGGTTGTTGTTGTTGTTGTATGCCTTACAGTCATTACTGACTTATGGCAATCCTAATGCAAACCTATCAAGGGGTTTTCTTGGCAAGATTTATTCAGGAGGGGCTTTGCTGTTGCCTTCCTCTGAATCTGAGAGAGTGGGACTTGCCCAGGGTCGCCCAGTGGGTTTATATGGCCAAGCGGGGATTCGAACCCTGGTCTCCCAGTGTCCTAGTCCAACGCTCAAACCACTATGCCACACTGGCTCTAGACTAATTCATGAGTATATAAAAGTATATTTAATTAATTCTTTCCCCCAATAATAAATGCATAACAGTTACAACATTAAAATTGTAGCTTAATTATCAATAACTTCACTCCTTTTATAGTATAATTGTAAATCTAATTACATTTATAGTTGTGGGAGGGTCAATAAAAGCAGAAGGAAGAATATCACATGCTTTAAGTGCTGGTTTCTTCTGTGCCTCATGGTGCTCCTTTAGGCAAAACCAAATGAAGAGTTTGGTTTTTACCACAGGACAGCAGTTTGTAGAATTCAGATTTTTTAAAAAGCAGGAATCCAAAGTAACAACTTCAGTTACTTTTGAGAAACAGAGAAAGTAAGATATTACCTTTTTTAAAAAAATTCAGCTGAAGCAGTTACCAACTATTACTTGGGTTTTGAAACTATAACTGTAATAATTATTTTTCAAAAGTCAGTTGCCTAGCTCTGGTTTAAATTAGGGTTTCCAGCCTTTGTATAAAAAAGTGGAAGCTAGAATTCATGGTTCAGTATAAAACAGGCTTGGTAATGGGAGTTACTAGATCGGTCTCCACACTTAGCTTCCCTCTCACTTTCCCATCTGGATTCACTTCTTGTCTGGTAACCTGGCTGGTAGGAAAATACTGGCTGTGGGGAAAGTGGGCAAGCATGCTTCCTGCACACCTCACCTCCACCCCCCAAGTCTCTTAAAACTGTACTGCTGGTAAAAAAAAACAACAATTTAAATGCTCCAGTCTGCCTCCATCATGTCTAATCTGAGCCTAAAGTTAAGGGGAACAAGACTCCATTTTCTTTTAACAGGAAAGAAAAACCCCACAATCAAAAAAGTTGCTCAGATTGCACAGGTAGTAAAAACAAACCACACAACTTTGGTTGAAGACTGTAAATAAAATTGATTGATTGAAACAAACCACACAAAGGTGAAAGCAACTTGATACTATTCTTACTTTATGAAATGTATCATTGCCACTTCTGAAGATGGAAGAAGGATGGACCTGGAAGGGAAAAAAGGAAATATTCATAGTGTGTCTGAATAGCAGAAACAAAATACAATGTTTTTACCTTACTGATGTGGAGATTATCACACTGTAATTTGATAAATGTGGGATTTAACAGTCAATGATGGATTTTACCACACTGTCACGTAGCTGGGCAGTATGCAACTCGTATACAATCTGTGCTTCTTCAGGCTTCTTGTGCAGTTTTTCAAAAACAAGAAAATCCCATTCTTGAAAAATTGCGTGAGAAGTCTGGGGAAGCACAGATTGCACAGGAGTTGCATACTGTCTGGCTATGGGGCAGTGCGATAAAATCTGTCTGTGGTCCAAAACACACTGCAGAAATAATCCAGTTTGAGACTGCTTTAGTTGTTCTGGCTCAGTGCTAGGGAGTCCTGGAACTGTAGTTTATTGTGGCACCAGAGCTCTCTGAAAGAGAAGGCTAAATGTCTCACAAAATTACAGCATTGAGCTAGGGCAGTTAAAGCAGTCTCAAACTGGATAATTTCTGCAGTGTGTTTTGACCCTTTGACTCTTAAATCCTGCGTCTATCCCGCAGGTGAATTGGCGGTGTGATAATCTCCGTGTTTGCAGTGTTCTTAACTCTTTACGTCTGATTACAGTTTAGAATTTATCCACCCATATAATGAAAGCTGATATCCCCAATTACACTGGTTGTGGTGTGGACAGAACCATACAACAGGGAAAGGACAGTAGGTCCCATCACCTATCCAGCAAGGTCAGCTGTATCATTTAGCAGAGTGACGTGGATGCCTCAGGATGCTAGGAGCAAGGAACTATGGTATTAGTCCCCCTGGAGGGCCCTTGCCATTGCTGCCTCAGCAAACTCCTGCCCTTCCAACTCTGTTGCCACCACATTCATGCCTCTTTCCCTCCACTGGTCTCTCACTCCAGCAGCTCTTGCTCCTCCTTTGCTGCTTCTAGTGCTGCCTGTGTACCCTCTACATACAGATATACTGGTTGTTCAACGCTGCTAGCATGTTTTCATGCAGAGCCACTAGAGTGAGGGTGGTACTTTGTTTTATAGGCAGCAAGGTAGGCAAGACAAGGAGGAGGCCAGTGCCTGGCTGCAAATGAGGTGGATACTGGTGGTCCTTCTACTCCTCCTGCAAGCAGCAGGAAAGCTTAGACTGCTGTTGCCACCCACTGCAGTAACATAAAATGATCCAGCCACCTCCTCACAAGAGCCTATGCAATCTAAAGTGTGCCTCAAGCACAAGCTAGTATGCTCTAGGAAAGTGCCTTTGAATCCATGACTGCTGCTAAGTCAAATAACAGCCCTGGCAAGCACTCTACATTCAGAGCATTAAAAGTGAAATCTATACACGATTAGCTAAACCCATAACAGCAATAGGCAATAAGACCTAAGGGGAGGGGAAACAGTTGACCTTCCATATCCATGGATTCTTTATCCATGGATTCAAGCATCCATGGTTTGAAAATATTCAAAAAAATTATAAATTCCAAAAAGTAAACCTTGATTTTGCCATTTTATATCAGAGTCACCATTTTACTATCCAATGTATTTATTGGGACTTGAACATCCTTAGATTTGGGTATCTACAGAGGGTCTTGGAACCAAACCCCAGCGGATATTAAGAGCTAAGTGTATCTTACATATACATGTTATCAGTTCCACCTACAAATGGTTTCTTTTTTATTATTATTGGAGTGCAGGTTCACACAAGTCCACGGTACATAGCCTTCTACCTTGAATTTGTTTTATTCTTAATTGTCTCTGTGTTGTATGCTATACTGAGCCTGACCACAACAGGCCAAAATGAGGAATGTATGTGAATTCACATATTTATCTGAAACAAACATTATTGACTAAGGTTGGATTAGGTTTCTTTTTCCCCCCACCCCAGTAACATGAGCTGTCATAGGTGGTCCATGGATTGAGCAAGGAGGGAGAGCCCCTCTGCTTTGGTCATGATCTATTGAAGCAGTTGACTCAGGTGATGGATGCTGAAGAATAGGAAATGGCAGTGAGATGTTGCATGACATAGTTGTGAGTGCCAGTCTGCTCAGTTTCTCCTAAATTAACCACATTGATTATGGGAGAGGACACTTTTATCATTACCAGGGAGATGTTGCATGACAGAGTTGTGAGTGCCAGTGTGCTCAATCTCTCCTAAGTTAACTACACACAGCAGAACTATCTTTAGTTCAGGCAGCAAAACATTTTTGGGTGTCTTTGCTTTTATTGTGGAAATAAACATTACGTTACTTTCCCTTGATCTATTCATAAGGACTTTTAATTGTGTTAACCTAAAGGCAAAGAAATGACAGTGACATGACAAGGTCATCATCATTGTTCATAGAGAGCATGCCCTACTCACTGCAATCTCTGATCAAATAGCTTTTCCTCTTTTTTGTAATGTTTCAAAAACCTCAGCACAATATGTCAGACCTTTAGTAGGACAAAAGAAACATGTATACACTGAACAACTAGTGCCAAGGAACCTCCATTATTGTCTCCATCTCAAAAGCTGCCTGCTCAAGGGCAATGCACCTTTGTTGAAACAAGTGACATTTTTCATACAAAAGCAGATAAACTGCAACTTTGGAACAATTCTCCTCTTTCCACTGTTCAAAGGGTGATCCTTACTCTTTTGCCATTTCCAATGGCCCTGAGCCGGCTCCTTACAAGACTGACTGAGTCGAACTGCGGTAGCTCATCCCTGCTCTGTCCTACCATCTCTTTAGATGGGGGCAGTGGGATTCCTTCCAAGTGAGCAGTGGCATGCCTGGAAGATGAAGAGGAGCCTGGAAGCAATGTTCCTTTCATCCATAAGTTGTGACTGTTTTGGCTGGAGGAATGGAATGAACTGCACTGACCTGAAAAGCAAACAAGATGGCAGATGGTCAGTCCTTTTTTTCTATAAAATCAGAGAGACAGTAACATTGATGTGGGTGATGAAACAGCTTGTCATTAGAAGCAAGAAGATTTTTCATCTGATGTTCATTTACTTTAAAAACCCAGCTAGTTCTCACTTTTGTGCTTGATTTCCCAACTGAAAAGCAATTCTAGGACTTTGTCTAAAGAGTGAGCTAGAGAAAATTTTAAATCTCCCACCCAATATTTCTGTTTTCATTAACATATTTATAGTTATCAAGTGCAGTGTGCAATAACAAAAACAGAATATAAAACCCTCCAATGAGTTAAAAAGAGCTAATAACCCCTTATTATCTGCCAGTGTGACTATAGTGTTTAGACTGTTGGACTAAATCTACATCAAGACCAATATGTTGATATTAATTACCTTAAGGAATTATCTTAAATTTTTTTCCTTAGTTAAAACATGCCTTTTCTCCTCAGTATGATTAGGTGTAATTTTATGGTGTTTTCCCAAGAATTATGTGGACAATAACGTTTTCACTGCAAAGTTGTTTCACACACTTAGCTGCCCTCTCCCTTGTTTTCAATGTAATCAATGGCATTTTATGACATTTCCTGGGAGCATCATGGGGAATAGCATTTTAATTGCAATGTTATTTCTTTCCCTTTGCTCTCCTGAGAGATGTGGTGGTTGCTAAAAACAAAGGGAAGTTGCTGACAGCAGGAGAAAGAACAATAAGGAGGCATGAAGAGGAAGCCTACAACATTGCTGATGGAACATTTCATGGTATAAGCAAATGGGAAAGGAAAAGAGGGCAAAGTAATGTAGCAATTGGTGGGGAGAATGGATGGAATGGTTTGAACGTTGAAACTTTTGTTCAACTTAAAAGAAAAAAAGGCAGAATTATGTAGGCAACTTCATTTTCTAATATTTCTTTGTTTAGATACACTGTCACTCTCCCTTAAATCATCTTTCGTTTCTTACATTACCATCCATGCTCCTTCCTGGCCTCTTCTCAAAATGTTAAGAGAAGGAATTATTTGTGACTAATGGGTTAAAAATCCATGGAAGGGTTTGGGAGTTATAAATGAGATGAAAGAAGAAGCAGAGGAAGACACATGTAGGAAGAAAAGAGGAAGGCAAGAGAGAAAGAGGAGGAAAGATTAGTGGAGGCAATGGAAGAACAGGAAAAAACAGAGAGAATAACAGCAAGAAGGCAAGAGAGCAGCTGGAGAGAAAGTTGGGGAAGGGACTGTATGTAATATATTTAATTCTCAACATTTTCCTATCTGGAAACATGCAGGGGTAGCTGTGTTGGCCATTTAGCAAATTCAAACAAAAATTCACCAAAAATCTGTTTACAAAGAGGCCTGTGACCTCATAGGAATAGAGGGATATTGGACTGCAAGAGAAGGGTCCTTGTTTAGATGCAAATGGACTTTAAATTTCCTGGTCTTTGCAAATCTTCCAATATCCACATGGACCCAAGGAGGAGGGGCCAGCCTGCAAAAGATACCCTCCACTTACTATCTTAACTAAGGACAGAAACATCAAAATGCAGGCATCTGACTAACATCTCCAATTTTTATTCCTGTTTGGTTTGTAACATCTTGCCTGATGAAGAAGGCAGTGGAGCTTCAAAAGCTTGCAACAAGTATGTTGTGCATTTTGGTTGGCCAATGAAGGTATCACTGTTTGGTGGATTTTTGTTTGAATTTTCCTATCTATATTTTACTGTTAAGAAAAAAAATCTGGCAATTATTCTTAGATCTTGTTGATGAAGTGGAGTCTGGGTCTTACCAAAGAGGAAGAAGAGGTGGAGCAAGGAAGGAAGAAGTGGGATATAAATGATAAACAATTTTGTTTCCTGCATCTTTTCTTTGTGTCTGTATTTAATTTTAACCTCACTCATTCCCTTTCAGTGTATGAAAAATCCATCTTTCAAAAAATTCATACAGCTGTTTCCTTCTTCCCCAAGTTAAATGCACAGAGAAGAGAGAAGTAAAGCAATAAATAGGGTATTTTACTTTCATTGTGACAAGGTGTTTTAAAACAGCATAAATGTACACAGCTGTGTAAAATTAATGTTAAGTGTTATAAACCTCATCTTTTCAACACAAACATAACTAAGTGAATGGTTTAGGTTTGATTGTTTAAGCTTTTTAGCAACTAGTTAAACATAAAACACCTTCACATTAACTTTTCATTCTCTGGGAAATGGAGACCAGGACCCAAATCTATTCAGTTGTGAAGTTGACTGGGTGACCAAGGGCCAATCCTTATCTCTTGGCCTGACTACCTCACAGAGTTAAAGTGAAGGTAAAAATGGGAATAGGAAAAAAGAGGAATCAAAACTGAATAAAACTGAATAAATAATTAGCAACTGTCAAACTTTGAATGGAACTCACATGTTGTTTACCACCCACCAGGAACTGAGCAATGATGTGGCATTTGCATATGAAATACAGTTTTATGCAATGTGTTATTCACTTGATAGGGATGACTGTAATGTGCCATAGAAAACAATCTTTAGACCAACAGGCAAAGGTATGAAAACAGACCCATCCCAAAATAGTTTCAATGACAAAATAGCAAGATGCTTCAGAGTTCTGAACTCAGAGTTCAATTAATGCCCCTGATTCAGCTAGAATTACAGATACAGAGCAATAAGAACCCACATGTCCATCCCCATAGCAAGACAAACACTGTAGTCCATAAATGAATGACAGTTGACATTTCTCTTTCAGTGTATATCACAACATAATATAAACTTGCCTAAGATCTTTGGGGGACGCATTTCTCTCAATCCCACCACATTCACAGGCATCTTTGGTAGGAATGCAAGAGAGGGCCTTCTCCGTGGGTATTCCTGGACGCTAGAAATAGAAAGGCAAGGCTGGCTCCTTCCTTGCTGTCCTTTTCCTGTCAAGTGAAGACTTTCTATCCCAGCAAGCAATTAGGAACAGATTTTTAAAAATATAATGTGTTTTCTGTTTTAATGTCCTACTGTTTTTAATCTATGCTTTTAAATTAATGTTTTATAGTTTTAATTCTATAGAGTTTAATATAATTTTAATATTCACTTTTGGTTGTTGTTGTTGCTGTGTGCCTCCAAGGGGCTTATTGCACTGACAAATAACCCGACTGCTCCCCAACAGGATACAATTGGGTTGCAGGATGCACGCGGGTATTATTGTGATTCCACCAGGTGAATGCAACCCGGGTGCAATATGGGTTCCAGGCACGCTTTTCAAAGCTGGGAAAAGTTTTCTTGGCAACTTTCTTCAGAGGGGGGTTGCCATTGCCATCCTCTTAGGTTGAGAGTGTGTGACTTGGCCAAGGTCACCTAGTGGGTTCTTATACTTAAGTAGAGAAGTGAACCCTGATGTTCAGAGTTATAGTCCAACACTCAAACCACTACACCACACTGGCTCTCAGCTTTTGTATGTTTTAGCTATATGTAGCTATTATTTGTATTTCTTTTTAATCTATAAACAGCCTTGACTCCCACTCTTGAGGGAAAAGGAAATATTATAAATAAAATGATTGACTAATTGATTGGTTGGTTGAATCCTTGATTAGGTATGTATTTAAACTGAAGCTCTGTTACTAATCCAATAGTTATGAATTAGACAAAGAAACTGTTCCCAGAGTCCAGTCTCTACATATGATTAATGTATAAGTGTTCAAGGTGATGTTTCCAAATTATTGGGTTTTGCTCCAATACCTTTACAAATAATTATAAATTAACTACTTGTTATAAGGTCTATTACTCACATGCTTGGAAAATAATGATGATGAAAATGATGGTGATGATCTTCATGTCATTTTGGAGTTATGTAATTATAAAATTAGGGACTTTCTCCCTGAGAACTCTTCCCAAGTATTTTACACAGTTGTCACACAACTGACAGGACTGTTGAGAAGGGAGGGGTATTACTAATTTTGCATGAAGGAACTTCTGAAAACAGTGTTATGAGCCAAAGCAACCAAGTTCATTCTGCAGGAAAAGGGCCTTTTGGTGGCATGTTGGTAGTTGATTCTGTCATGCTCTACTGTTCCTTAAGCAGATGAGGAATGCAGACAGCTAAAGAGGGAAAGGACCCAAGGCTGTCAGGTCTTTTTTTTTTTTTTTTAAGAAATGAAGGCTTTTGATTTATTTATTTTTTATTTTTTAAAGAAATGAAGGCTTTTGATCCAAAGGTAAGTGTTCACAATATTTGTGGGTTGTGAAATAAGTTAGTTCTCATCCAAGACTGCTCCAGATTTTATTAGGAAGATCAAAAGAGAATACCTCCTTTTGAGTCCAAAATTTTCACTACAGCTTTTGTCCTGGTGCCAAGAACGGCATTCACAGGGGAGATCAGCACCACTTCAAAGACCTCCTCATCTTCCTCTAATCCGTCATAAGTAATTGCTATATTCCACATCTTGGTTGACATTCCTACCAGAAGTAAACATTTTAATTACACTTTAATTGCTTTTCCAATCAACCTAGGTGTCGAAAAAAATATATTAATTAACGTGTCTACATCTACAACAGACTGGCTTGTAGAGCTATTGTACTCCTGCCCACTGATTGGACTCCTGTGGTTTCCCCAAATAACACTAACTAGAGCCCAAATTTGTTCTTCAGCAATGATGATTCCATTCACACAGTAACAAAGATCTGTTTTCTATGGCAAAACTGGGGGAGTCAGGAAGATAATAGCATACAGTTCAGGGAGAAGAAAAGGTTGGGTCTTCATGTACATCTTTTAAAAATAAATTAACTCATTATCATGAAATCTTAATTGAAACGAATCCACTATTGTTTTATCATTTTGGAATGCTGCCATTTCAGTTGTCCATGACAACTCCATTCTGTTTTCAAGGTGCAGACATGACTGTCAAGCACCTGGATGCCAAACCACTGTCTTCAGATTCAAGATAATTTGGTAGCATCTCATTGGCTGTGAGATGCTATAACTATACACAGCAGCACCTGAAAAGAACTCTTGAGGAATAATGAAAGAAAGAAGGCGAGTTGCCACTACAGTCAAGGGAAATTTAGAGATTTTTGTTGGTGCAAAACATCTGAGCAATCTTGAGGGAAATCAAACGTCTTGGAAGGTGCTTATCTTAATTGTAACTGAGTTGCAGCTAAAATACATTTTGCTTTAAAGAGGAATTGTTGCTTTTATGTGCTTGCTGCTACTGTTGTTGTTGTGTACCTTTACAGCACCAAATTTCAGTAGCAGAGGGGGTTCATGCCCATGCAAAATTTGAACACTAATTTTAAATTTTCCACCTGGGTGAAAGATCAGAGGAATATGGAGCAAAACAAATAAATATACATTTGGGTCTGGGCACAAAAATTTCTCAAGGATGTCCACACATCTCAACACAGGAAGCCAAAAGGCTACAGTTGTCTCCTGAACAGCATCAGACAAGGCATCCGTTCCTCTGAGACCCTCAAGGTCTGCTTTGTGTCTTACCTAGGTAGACTCATTGCTGCTGAAAACCTCTTCTCCACAGTCAGTGCCCATAAGGCTTATGCAAACACTTGACACATGGATTGGTCTGTTCCACATGGAAAGACCTCATGCCAATGCCAGCATTTCAGAAAGGTGCTAAGCTGGCACAGACTTTCTATGTCATAGAGCAGAAGACTCATGTGGTGCATCACTTATCTGTGTTACGGAAGCCATATGGACCTCCCAGAAGACAGAAGTTGTTTTCGGCAGCTTTTCTAGGCACCTTTGCAGCCAAGGAAAGAAGGATACAGGCATGTCCTTTCACATTAAATATGGGTGTGTGTTCTTTAATGTAAGATTGTTAACCTATTGTGTCAGATGCACAATATGCATTTTGCATTTATATTTAATATTTATACGAACAATATAATTTTATATTTATATTTATTTATTTATAGATACAAGTAGATTTATTGATATATTTATTTGTAACCTGATTATCAACCTCGAGGTGTTTCCAAATCAATGCCTAAGAACTGAAAACAGACAATCACAAATGTTAAAACATTAAAGCAGCAGAATAATAATAAAAGAAGCTGATGTTAAAATCTCTATCAGTAAAAACCAAAATAAAACGTTAACACATATCAACATTCAATAAATAAAAAGGACTTTACATGACACCAAGAAGGTTCAGTGTCAAAAGAATCTCTTGGGAGGGAGCAAGTCACTACCCACCTCACCTTCAAGTCAGATGAACCTAAAGAAGATTCTCCAAAGAAGAATGAATGGATCAGGAAAGCTTATCAGGGAGAATGTGATACTTGAGATACTCTGGCCACAAGCTGTTTCTTGACTTTAAAACACATTGAATTGGGAAGCTGAAATCAGTGCAGTCAATTCAAAACTAGGGAAATAAGAATTGAAGAGATGGGTCCTAGCCGACATTCTGGCTGCAGTATTTTGAACCATTTGAAGCTTCTCAACAGTTTTCAAAGGCAGACCCATGTACAAGGCTTTGTACTAATCAATATTATCAGAGTGCCAGTAATCAGGTATCTTTGTATATCTGTTCCAGGTTGCCATATCAGCCAGTTCTTAAGAATGTCTGCAAGCCTATCAAGACCAGGCAGAAAGCACAGTCTTTCTTATTTTGTCTATGCTGCCTTCAGTTCAGGGCTTGGGAAAGCTACTTTTGGAACAATAGTTACCTGAATCCCTCAACCAGCATGACAAATCAGCATGTAATAGTCAGACAAATGACATTTCCAAGCGAAATGTATATCTCTTTGTTAACTTCTTTCATTTAAAACAAAATGAAACAACAACCAAACAAGCTAGACCCTTTCAGCCAGAGCTTACCTGGATCAAACTGAATAAGTTGGGAAGGAGGCACAGTAAAATCCTTTCCGGACAAAGCAGTCATTTCATTCACCTGATATAGAAAGATTAGACAACACTGTATGAAATATTTCCATCAGGGGCTAAAGCCTAGATAGCATTGATCAGGTTCAATGCAATTCAGGACATCACTGTCTTCAGGGACTAGACACCATTTAACAGCTCACTGAAAGTACATTATGGCAAACTTGGGTGGAAAGATTTTGGTACCTACTCTGTTCTGTTACTAGTAATGAAATGAGAACACAATGAAAGACTGAAATAACATGACTCCCAAGATGCTACAGCAACATTAATGAGCAGGATCCTCCTACTATACATGCAATTGTGCCATCGCAGATGGTATAGGAACCTAAATGTCTAGTTTCCAAATCAAACTCAGGATTGTATCAGAAGTGAGATGCAAAAACCCTTTTTTTAAAAAAGCTTTCAGATAAATTCTACTCTTTAAAAAATTATTGCAAACTGTAACTTGCATATGGTGTTACAGTATATTGCTGCAAGTTAAAATTTTATGTAACATGCCAAAGATTCCCATTGCAGAAGTGGGATTGCATAGAGGCAAATGTTAACCACATGCTACTGGTTTCCTCACAACTAGGAGGAAACATTGCATTCTTAATCATCTGGTAGAACTGCAAAATCACAGATCAAATGCTTTTTGTATTAGGCTTGTGACGGAGATTAGATTTCCCAGTGATCCAAGCTCAGATGTGAATTTTTATATTAAAATACTAGGATGACTACTTATGCCCGGGAAAAAAAGTGTAAAATTTGCATTTTTGAATTTATATGTATAGGTGTGGAACTGTGGATTAAGAAATAATTATGATCATTTCTATAGACAGACAGTAAACTTGCCATGCATGATAGAAAAGACTGGGAGCAGGTAACTTAATTCAGGTGCTAATTGTTAATGGGCAAAAATAAGACTCTCATCTTATGGTTCCTTTAAACAGGGCAGTCTTTCAAACAGACCATTGTAGACTAGGAGACATGCCATCCTAGTGACTCTATCACCACAGAATTTCTCCCTCCCTGATATTCCAGGGCATTGCGTTTTTCCCTTTTCTCCTACAACATCATGGACAAGCATCTCCCAGGATACAATGAGGGCTAACCAAAGGGGAAGAAAATAAAAATGGGGTGGGGGTGGGTGGGAACTAGAATTGACTTGAAGACCAGGGTTATAAGTGGAGTTTTAATGGTAAAAATGATACTGGTGGTAAGGAGGGGCTGGGATGTATTTAAATGGTGAAGCTACTAGATGTGTCAATTCACCATTTTTATACACTATTTTATAGCAAAAGAAGAAGAAGAAGAAGAAGCTGGAAATGTTCCAGCAGGCCTTGAGAGCCTTGAGCTACTGCCCATGGCAACACATTATCTCTGTTCTATGATCCCTGGAAAGCTCTGGCCCTCAGCTCATCTCAAGGACTCATCAATGTAGTGCATACTTTCTGGCATTTCACTGATGAAAAATGAGGGCCTTTGCAGGCTGCCAGAAATAGTGCAAATTGAGTCCACTTTAAGGGTTAGGGTTAGTGCTAGGGAGTCATGGGAATTGTTTTATTATTTTCTGAGACATTGAGCCTTCTCTGTCAGAGAGCTCTGGTGCTACAATAAAATACAGTTCCCATGATTCCCTAACCCTAACCCTAACCCTTAAAGTGGACTCAATTTGCACTATTTCTGGCAGTCTGCAAAGGCCCTGAGACAGGGCCAAGCAACACAGAGTGTGGTCAAGATGGTAAAAGTTATTAATGAAGATGAGCACACAAGCCAGGAGAAGCTGCAGCAGTTTGCTTTTCCCTGAGCCTAGGAGGAAGGGAAAGATTCTGCTGCTCTTCTCCCTACTGCGGAGACAACTGGATGCAAACTACTTTTGGTCTTTGAACTCAGTTTGCAGCAATTGAGGGCAAAGGGGGAAGTTGGAGGAAAAAGAATAATCTGGGACATTTTAAAATCAGCTGGAAAAGTGGAACAGCAGCAGATTAACTGAGGGCCTAAGCAGACTGCCAGAAATAGTGCACATTAAATTGAGGCACTGCCCTGGTTCAGTGCTAGGGAATCATGGGAATTGCATTTTTTTTCTGAGACATTGAGCCTTCTCTGTCAGAGAGCTCTGGTGCCACAATAAAATACAGTTCCCATGATTCCCTAGCACTGAGCCAGGGCAGTGCCTCAATTTAATGTGCACTATTTCTGGCAGTCTGCTTAGGCCCTGAGTCTGTAATTGCCAAATCAGAACAGTTGGAGGGTATGGTAGTGCATCAAATAGCTCTCATCTCTCCTCATTCCATTCCACCTGATGGTCTCTTTCTAGCAACACACTTTTTGCAAGCCTTGGCCAGTCAGAGACCAACCTGGCAATTGATGTGGGTAGGAACTCCCCAGGTCACAACATTAGTCTGCAGTTCTCTGGCCACTTACCTGGAAGAAAGTTTTTTTGAACTCAGTGGGTTTTACTACTGACAGTGTGTGTATGTATGTGTATGGTTAATAAAATGCTGCAAAAACACATGCTCTCTTTTCAACTAATTATTATTCATTTATTATAATATTACCTTCACTGCCACAAAAGCTGAATCGGTGGTATGCCCTGACCGGCTGATTTTCAAAGGCAGCATCCCCACATTTTCACAGATTTCGTAAGTATCCTGTTGCATTTCAATTTTGGACCATTTCAGTTCCAGTCTGTTGGGGGAAAGAGAGAGAAAGAAAACACCATAGTGAGGAAATTTCCACAGGAATCCCAAATGGGATTTGAGACAGGTTTAATCACCTTCCTGTTTGTCATCAGTACACGGTGTTTCTACCAAAGTGTTGTATTAGGAATTTTCAGAGACAGAGAGAGTGAGTCATGCTAGTCTGTTTTACTATAGAAAGATGGAGCTCTGTGGCATCTTAAAGATTGACTAATTGAAGGAAACTGATCTGAAAAGAGCTTAATTTGAACACAAACGTAACAGAGGACGTTTTCACACGGGGTCACTAAAGCCGGCTGGAGTCCTTCCCCTAAAGCCGGCTGGATCCCCGTGCCGCCGACGCCGGAATGACTCCGTCGGCGGCAGGCTAATTCCTTTTGCCACCCGGCATTACCTGAAGCCGGCGTTAGCCAGGAATTAGCCTGCCTCCGCCGGAGTGACGCCGGACTTAGGGCTCCGTGCGTTTGAACACACGGAGCCAAAAGCCGGCCTGACGCAGGGATGACGTCAGGAGGGGCGGGGTTTGCCGCCGCGTGTGTGTGAACACCCGGAAAATGGAGACGGAGTGGGGCCGGAGTGAGGCCGGCTAGCCTCCTCAAAAAGCCCCGTGTGAAAATGTCCAGAGTTAAGCACTGAATGTGTCTTCACACATAAGCATGTCTGAGAGTTGCAATGTGTATTCGTAGAGACAGAAGTGTCTGAGCAGGCAAAGAATACATTTCCCGAACTACAGATAGTCACAGCTGTTCCCATGTTTTAAGGATGCTTAGAGCACCATGTGGGGCATATACATAAATGAAAACCAAAGCCTCTCCATTTGGTAAGTTTGCAAGCTTCTACATAAAAGCATGGGATCCAGCTAGAATAGTGATGATATTGAATCAAAGGATACTAACTACAGAGGGGGTGATGATGATGCATCAGTCAGAAATTAATTTAACTTATTTCTAGTGTAATATAAAAAGTGTAATATAAAAAGGATAAAATAATTCCTTTTTCTCCAGCCCCAGTTATAAGCTAATTTCATAATGTCTTAAAAGATACATACAAAAAGGCTTTGGGGGAAGAAAAAGGAGGATTTTTTCTCTCCCTCTTTTCTAATTTAGAATTCCCTCATTTTATACCACCACCCCCCAAGGTCTCTCCCAGGATCCTACCAGCCATGATGCACACTTGATTTATGTGATTGAGGTGAAGCATAATCTACCTAACAGTGTCACTTTCTTTTCACCAAGAAAATAAAAAGAAACAAACCAAGTAAATCATTTATGTTGACTTGAACTCCTTGGAGTAAGAACGACATTGAAAAAACCTATATAATAAGTAGGGCTAGCTCTAGACATTTTGCAGCCTCCCACATTCCAGACAGAAAATCTGACAAGTTGACCATGGAACCTGACTTCCATACTGGAAATCAAGCAAAGAAACAACTACTCCATGGTAGTAGTTGAGGGCAGGTGTGGATGCCATTTTCACCACCCCAGTATTAGGCTGTACTGGTACAGCACACCAGAAGTGACATCACATCACTTCCAAATACAGGTTGATTCTTATCTGCAATTCTGAAATTCGAAATATCCCAAAAACCAAAACTTTTTTCATGGCTGGCTGAGATAGTGACAGCTTTGCTTTTTGATGATTCAGTGTATATAGACTTTGTCTCATGCATAAAATTATTTAAAATATTGTATAAAATTCTCTTTAGGCTATATGTACAAGGTGTATATGAAGCATAAATGAATTTTGTGTTTAGACGTGGATCCCATTTCTAAGCTATTTCATTATGTAGGTATATGCAATTACAGGTATTCCAAAATCCAAAACACCTCAGGTCCCAAGTGTTTCAGATTAGGGAGACTCAACTTGCACCATTTTCAGTTCTTTTTTAGACAGAAGAAGGGGTTGTGGGTGGGATGTTAGGGGAGAGAAGGAAAACCACTGCATCTGCACATGGTATGGGATGGTTTTCAGGCAGAAAACACACAAATAACAATAAGGGTGGAAATGCAGGCAGCACTTTCCCCAGCCCACTTAGGCAGACTGCATAGCACACATAACTGTTCCCTACCCCCAACACCTGCCATTTGAGGTAGCTGCTTCACTTCGCCAAACAGGGTTAACCCTGGTTTTCCCACTGAAGATAAAACAAAAACACGCTTCTGTTTAGCTTCAGCCTGCACAATTCTGGCTAATAAAAACTGCTTAAAGTTTTGGACTTAACAGAAAATTTTTTTGATCCTTCTACAAAACTCAAAAGCGACCATTTTATTTCATCTCCTTACACAACAGCCAGAACCAGGGTTTCTCTTTCCCATGCTGCCTCTGGATGGCAGGTGGTTCCTCCTACACTTCCTCAAAGAATTTTCTCAAAGAAAGAAAGAAATCTGATATTTAATGTATTCTTACCAGATTTAGTAAAGGTAAAGGTATTCCCCATTGACAAGTTTGTCAAGTCGTGTTCGACCGTAGGGAGTGGTGCTCATCTTCGTTACTAAGCCAAAGAGCCAGCGTTGTCAGAGACTACTCTGTGATCGTGGGCCAGCATGATTGCACAGAACACTGTTTACCTTCCCACTGAAGTGGTACCTATTTATCTACTTGCATTTGCATGTTTTCAAAATGCTAGGATGGCAGAAGCTGGGATTAGTGACAGGAGCTCACCCCATCATGCAACACCCGGGCCTCAAATTGCCAATCTGCCTATCTTGCAATCAACAGAGTCAGTATCTTAAGCACTTGAGCCACTGCATCCCTCAGTGCATCAGATTTAACTCTGCATCAAATTTAACTATGGAAAAATCCACATCTAATAGAATCTGTGCAAGTTTTAACCAGTCCTTTGGCCAAGTGTGCTACAAATCTACGGTGCCACTACCATGCAAGTCCACAGCACCAACCCACAAAAGTCCTGAAATGGTATTTTTGCCTTTGCCCTACTAACCCAGGGAATTGGTAGCAGGCCTAAATCTGTACCATTGCCAAAACAGTCCTAGATTTAAGTACATACTACTTGGCTGTAAGAGTAATTCAGTAAGAGCCATCTGTAAATGTGGCTGTGCTGCTCTTAACAGGTTGGCTACTAAGGTCTATGACACTCCACTGATTATAGAGCTCTTGGGTTGCATCTTTTGTGGCATAAAACTGAAGCATGAATAACATCTCCATCTCTGTAACATTTTCAACCATTCAGTGTACAATTATTGTCCTTTCTTAAAACTTAGCTGTTGAAAACAGCAACATCTAGTGCTCAACTATGGAACTGAAGCAATATCTTTCCACAGGTTCCATCCATGTGCTCAAAACCAAAGCAGATAATGAGCCACAGAGCTTTTAAGGACTGAACTTTTGGACAACTGCCAGGATCCCATACTGACTAGGGCAATGTGGCAGCTATAGTCCAAAAATGATAAGCAGCCATAACCACAATACAGTCATATAAAGGGCCTTTGCAGACTGCCGGAAATAGTGCAAATTGAGTCCACTTTAACTGCCCCGACTCAGTGCTAGGGAATCATGGGAACTGTAGTTTATTGTGGCACCAGTGCTCTCTGACAGAGAAGGCTCAATGTCTCAGAAAAACTACAGTTCCCATGATTCCCTAGCACTGAGCCAGGGCAGTTAAAGTGGACTCAATCTGCACTATTTCTGGCAGTCTGCAAAGGCCGACAGTCTCAAATACACACTTTGTAGAAGCACCCCTAAACCTCATTAGCCAATCAACTTCTTAAGATTCATTACCTGTTTGGGAATATAGTTTTAACATCATATCTAAGCTTCTTCGAGTCATTTTTGTTTTCAGCACACAAACAGCTAACCACAAAGGCTCAAGCTTCCTGTTATTGTGATTAAACTGTCAACTGCATTTCCACCAGCACCATACACTGCAGCACTTATTCTGTTCATTTAATTCTTACTCCAGTAGTAGTAGTAGTAGTAGTAGTATGTAGATAGATCTTGTTGCACCTTTGAGACTAACTGAAAGAAAGAAGTTGGAAGCATGAGCTTTCATAGACTTAAGTCTACTTCCTCAGATGCATTTGGTGGAGTGGAAGCCAGTCCACCAAATGCATTCGAGGAATTAGACTTCAGTCTAGGAAAGTTCATGCTGCCAACTTCTTTCTTTCAGTTAGTCTCAAAGGTTCTACAAGATCTTTCTACATACTGAGTCTACAGACTAACAACACGAATATATCTTTCAATTTTCCCTGGTTTTTAAAAAAATTAGATGTCTACTTGCTTTTTTAAATACAGAATGTCAAAAATGAAGGTTCCCCTCCCTCCCGAATTTGAGCCCTTCTTCACAAATATTCCCCAAATTTCTCTCTGGTTGCCACAGTATAGATATAACACATGGCAATTAGAATAAGCTGCCTTGAATCTCATTTTGGAAGAAAGACAGGATATAAATCCTATAAAGAAACAAACAAATAAAATTGCTACTAAACACTACCCCACTATCCCAAGAGATTATAATAACCAGCAGTTTAAAAGATTACATTTTGGACTACAGCTTCCAGAATCTGGGTTGTAGACAAAAAAACAACAACCAAAAAAACACTTTCCCACGCTTTGAAGCACAAAGAAAAATCATGCCTAGAATGATGTTTAGCAGCCATTCCTCTTTCAGGATACAAATGTTAAAAGTATGCCTCTTTTAGTAAACACAGATGCTACATTTTGAAGAACAGAAATGAGGACACTGAAACAAACTAGTGATCCACTAATGAAGATGTAACAAAACTCAGGATGCAACAAAAGACCGACAAATACTGTTCCTGCATCCATTTAAGTAACTTTGTGCTGTACTTGGGTTTGCAGTGCTACCCTCTTTGTGACTGCTGTAATAAAGAGAACATTTACAGATGGCTCTTCCTGAATTACTGTTAGAAGAAGTAAAAGTCATAGGTTTAAAAAGATCTTTCCAAATCTTAATTACATTCTTACTGCTTAAAATTCTAAAGCACACACAGAAAATTATTCTACATAATTGTTACCAATTCAGATCTAGAGCGACCTCTAGCTGCTAAAAGATGCATCTAAGTGCAAATTTCCGATACACAACTAAACAGTGGAATTTGCCTCAGTACCTAATTTAGAGTGAAATTTACTCCCCTTTTGCAGGGACATAATTATTCAGTGCCATTATCAATATTATTTCTGTCATACTGCACAGTGGAAAAAGTGCTAATTCTATGAAGTTTCTGAACCAGGGTCACAACACCAAAGAATAGTCAAATCTTAATAGGAATAGAGAATAACAAGGCAGAGTCCTACTTAGACATAAACCACACTAAATTCATTTACTAGAAGATCAAAGTCTTAGTATGTTTGAATGGGTGTATACACTGTGAAAATGAGTTTGATTCATTTGAGGTCACAATCCAGTACATCTTTATGCAAAGAAGTAGATATTTAATTGTGGGCTATTTTCCATATGTAAATGCATAAAGTGCTACAACTAAAACCTGTCTGGAAACAAAATCTTCTGCTGTTGAAATCCTCCTTCTTACTCACAGATGTTTGGGTGATTAGGAAAAGTGTATGTTTAAGAGACTCCTTCCCAAACCGGATGTCCTCTTAGTGTGCTGGTCCTCTGCTTCTGTCACCCCTCAGCCATCAAAACTGGCTAGAGGATTCTGGAAGATGTTGCCAACACAATTGGAGGATATTACATTGGTTGTTCCGAACCTCTAGCTTCTTGCCACTGCATCAAAAGTTCCACATAATATCTAACAATGAAAACACCTTCCAGAACTGAACATATAGATGTTATATAAATATGTCTTGCCTTTATCTCACATTCTGAAATAGCAACAGATTTTAAATTTTAAAGAAGCTAAGTAATTAAAGCCAATAGTTTTTCTTGAACCAACAGATTTGTTTCTAAAAATAGACAAACACTGAGGAAATTTCTCTCTCTCCATAGAGAAAGGTGGGGGGGGAGTGGAAATACGCCCAGCTCTCTTCCTCTGGCAGGTTGCTCTACAACAGGGATCTGCAGGGACCTCCATGGCATTGGGAAACATCTCTGTAGCTATGGAGTTTATCACATGGGGGAAATCCCGTGTAGAAACGGGATTTAAAAGGTGGGGGAAACCTGCAAAAGCGGGCAGATTTTCACACACATTGCTGTTAAAATGGGGTTAACTCGAACGGAAAGTAGTCAGAAACTGCTTTCTTTTCACTTTCGGGATTTTCCAAAAGTAAAAAGAAGCAGTTTCTGACTACTTTCTGTTCGGGTTAACCCCATTTTATCAGCAACCTCGTCTGAAAATCTGCCCGCTTTTGCGGGTTTTTTTCAATCTAAAACCCCGTTTCTGCATGGGATTTTCCCCGTGTGATAAACTCCTATGTCTCACAATGCAAAATTTGGCTGCTATTTTTTCTAAGTGCTAGCCATGCTAGTTGGCTAGGGAATTTTGAGAGTGGTAGTCCAAAAAAGTAATTTTTTCAAGCTCTGAATTGCAATGATATAATGTGTTCAATGGGAGTCAGTATGGTGTAGTGGTTTGAGAATTGGACTGATTCTGTAAAACACTGTTTGAATCCCTATTTAGCCATAGAAATCCACAGGGTGAGCTTGGACAAGTCTCAGTCTCAGTGGACAGAAAGACAAAGTAAAGTAGTAATCCAGTCAAGGTAATCTTGTGATAGGATTTCTTTTGGGTTGCCTAAACTGGAAACTGGAAAGGAAGGCACTCAACACATTTCTCAGGTACAGTAGAGGACACCTACAAGTAGTTCTGTGGCTAATGATGCAACTGGACTTAAGTCAAAAGGATATTCAGCTGCTGACATGCTCATAGGAAGTCTGAACCTGCATAACACAGCATATATTATAAGAATATAGATTTATTTACTTCATTTACATGTTTCCTTTCTCCCAGTTTTAAATATTTACAATAACATTTGAAAAAAAAACAATTAAAAATCTCCACATTAAACACTATAAAACACTTTAAAAGCTGTACAAAAGTTAAAAACAAACAAAACATACACATAAATAAAAATCTTCCCTGCTCAACTATTAAAAGTCTACTTAAACAAAAATAAAAGACCCATGATTCAGGGGAAGCTAGACATAGTAACACAATATAGAATGTATAAACATTGCAATACTTGGGATGAGTGAGCTAAGGAGGACAGGAATGGGATATTTTGAGTCAGATAGTTACACAGAGTTTTACTCGGGAAATGAAAGACTAAAAAGAAATGGGATGACAGTGAGGAGAGATGTAGCAAAAGCAGTTGAAGGATATAATGCAAAGTTTGATGAAATCATATCAATAAGACTTTAAGGAAAATCCATCTATATAACCATAATCCAAGTTTATGCTCCAACTACAAAGGCAGAAGAAAATAAAATATTCTGTGTTGGAGTCCAGGAGAAAATTGATTACACACCAAAACAGGACTTTTTGTGAATCATAGGTAATTCAAATGCAAAAGTAGGAAAGGGAGCAGAATCAACGATTGTAGGAAAATTTGGCCTTGGATTAAAAAAAAAAAGAAGCAGGAGAGCAACCAATTGAATTTTATAAGGCCAACAGTTTGTTCATCACAAACACATTCTTCAAGCAACCAAATAGTTATTAGTATACATGGGCATCATCTGATGATCAATATAGAAAATCAAATAGACTACACAACTGGAAGCGAAGATAGAGAAGCTCCAATCTCTCTTCAAAAACAAGACCAAGAACAGACTGTGACACAGAACATGAACTACTAATAACAAAAGTCAGAGTAAAGCTAAAGAACACTAAACCAACCACTGTGCCAAAATACAACCTGAAGAACATCCCCATGGAATTTAAAGATAATATGACATATTCATTCCAGGAAGAATCATTTAAAGACTGACCTACTGTTTTAGAAAGTGAAGTGGAAGCTACATGCAGAGCACTTGGGATAAATAAATCACCAGAAACAGATGACATACCAATAGAACTTTTTCAAGCTACAGAGACAAAATCTATCGTATTTCTAATTAAAATCTGTCAATGAATATGGAAAACAAGACAGTGGACGTTTTCACACGTGGGTCTCTAGCAACTAGCATCATTCTGGAATGAACGAAAGCAGCATCATTCCGGTATGTTTTTGGTCGCGCAAATGTAATTCCCAATGAAACCGGCATGCAAAAGAACGGGGATGATGCCGCAATGGGACGGGGATGGGAGGGGGTTCTCTGTGACGTCGTGTGAACACAGGGGCAAAGGATCTGCAATGGGACGGGGATGGGCGGGGTTCTGTGCAACGTCATGTGAACACAGGGGCAAAGGAACCGCAATGGGACGGGGATGGGACAGGGTTCTGTCTGCTTTAGACCCCGTGTGATAACGTCCACTGGCCCACAGATAGGAAATGCTCAATATATATTCTAATCCCTAAGAAAGAAGACACCAGACATTGCAGTAACCACAGGACCACTGCATTCATCTCTCATGCAAGCAATGAGATGCTCAAATTCTGCAATGATGACTTTTACTATATATGGAGCAAGAAATGCCCGATTTCCATGCTGGGTTCAGGAAATGCAGAGACACAAGGGATCATACTGTAAACATACAATGGATAATGGAGCACACCAAAGAATTTCAGAAGAAAATCATTCTGTGCCTTAAAGAAAACAGCAAAGCTTTCAAATGTGTAGATCACAAATATATATATATATATATATATATATATATATATATATATATGGTGTGCCACAACGTTTGATTGTCCTGATTTAAAACCTGTACTCAAGACAAGAGGCAATTGTCAGGACAAAATGGTTTCCAGTTGGCAAGGGGATCAGGCAGGGCTGCATTTTATCAACCTATTTAACTTGTACACTGAGCATATCATATGTAAAACAGGATTAGACTGGAGGAAGGAGGCATAAAAATTGGAGGAAGGAACATCAACAATTTAAGGTATGCAGATGACACCATTGTATTGGCAGTAATACTGAACAATTACTGAAGAAAATAGAGCCAAAAAGTGAAAAGGGAGTTGAACATTAAAAACAAAAACAAAAATAATGAGCAGAGATTATTAAAGTAGACAATGAAGACATTAAAATAGTTCAAGATTTTCCATACCTTCACTCAGTCAATAATCAGGATGGAGACCACTCAAGTAATCAGAAGAAGACTAGGATTTGAAAGGGCAGCTATAAAGGAACTAGACAAGATCCTGAAGTGTAAAAATATGCATGTAACATTGAATGCTCAAGTTAGGATTGTCTATGCCATTGTATTTCCTATTTCTTTATATGGTTGTGAAAACTGGACAATGAAGAAAGCTGACAGGTAGAAAATGAACTCATTTGAAATGTGGTGCTGGAGAAGAGTTCTACAAATACTGTGGACTGCTAAAAAGACAAATAAGTGGATTCTAGAATAAATCAAGCCTGAACTCTCCCTAGAAGCCAAGATTACTAAACTGAGACTGTCATACTTTGGGCATATCATAAGAAGATATGATTCACTAGAAAAGATAACAATGCTTGGCAAAGTAGAAGACAGTAGGAAAAGAGGAAGACCTGTTTACATATTGATGGACTCAATGAAGAAAGGCACAGCCTAGCTTCTGCAAGACCTGAGCCCAACTGTTGACGAAGGTGATTGGAAGGCTCTCATTCATAGGGTCACCATAAGGTGGAGTCAGCTTGATGGCACTTAACTACAACAATGGACCTTATCCCACGCTGCTGTAAAAGTGGCAAGAAAGCGATA
>CM034703.1:100116354-100142991 GCA_020142125.1 Phrynosoma platyrhinos
AGTAGTAGTAGTAGTAGTAAAATGCCAGGGTCTGTATCAGTCCTTCCTCCTTCTCTCTTTTAGAATAGCAATGTAGTCTGGGCCAAAGGGAGAATGGTTGGGGATATCCTATTTCTAAAAAAAGTCCTTTCTCTGCTCCTCCTTCAAACTTTGCATTCCACAATTTCATAGCCCTTCCTCCCCATCTCTCTCCCCAAGTGGTATACTGTCAGAGTTTCACATCTGCCACCATGCTACGAATTTTAAAAAAAATAGATTGAATATGCTTGCACATACATGAGTTAACTAGTAGTTTTTGCAATTGTAATAATGTAAGATGCCTACCCTGACCTTACGCAATGGAACAAAATTATACAACAAAAACTAAGTAAATTAATCCAGCCATTAAAAAAAACTACTCTCTAATGCAGACCCAGGCTCTATACTTTCATGCAGAGTTCTAACTATATTTCATTCTGTTTTCTGACTAGCATTACCCTCTCCTGACAATTTTGTCTAAAGGAATTGTTCATATTTGGCATACCTAAGTGTACAACTTCTAATTCTTAGTTAAAATTGTATTGCTATTCAATACAAACTACCTTGAAAAGATACCTGTTGTTATATTTTGCAAGTAGCCATACTGAGGTCCTCGCAAAATCCTAAATATGATTTGGCCATCATGTGTGTCACAATCTGTGGCTTTTAGTGATCGGACAGTAATGTAAATACCATAGTTGCCATTTTTCAGAAGTTCCACATCTGAAGCACAACGAAGGTGGACAATTTTTGGTGCTGGTTTTGTTGGCCTATCCACCTGAAGCAAAAATTAAATATATATATTACTCGTCAAAGTATAGGGAAAACACATAACTTCATTTCCCACACATTTTAGAGGTCTATCCTATCCGGGTTCCAGAATACTTTGTGGTCTGTATGCATAAATCAGTTCCCAGTAGAGGAGTCTCAGGAGGGTGTATGGTCCACATTTAATGTGTATGCAACTGGAGGTAAGAAAATCCTCTTCAGATTTATTAATGTCCTTCCATACCACAAATACATATTTGGGTTTGCACAAAATAGTTTAAGAATTCCTCATTATTGGGGTTAAGGACGATCCTTACTGATTAAGTTCTGGATATATGCCTTTCTTTTTTGCATTTTTAATTGTATTTTTAATTTATTCGTTTTTATGTTCTGTCTGAAATAAAAGAGCATGTGTATGGTGTATTTTATTACCAATAGCTGCCTTTTTTAGTCAGAAACCTGGGATACAAATTAAAAGAAAAGAAAAGAAGAAATATAAACATTGAAAATCTAACAGAACTCAGGACACACAGAGTTTACATTTTTTAAAAAATATTTAAAACGTATGTTTCAACCTTCAGCTCCACTTGCAGTCAAAGTAGTTTACAAAAAGGACAGAATAAACCCCACCCTACCCCCAAACTGCTGATAAAACTTGAAACGTCTACATTACAATTTCCCTCGGAATGGGGGCAGCACCCGAGCAAACAAAACGACAGAACAGATGGTCTGTGGGACTCTGGGAATTTAGCCATAAATCCAAGAATTAATCTCACTTAGAGTAGATTGAATCTACTCTACACTGAATCAATGAAAAATTAGAAAGTCAACAGTTATAAAGTTCCACTGATTCAATGAGTCTATAGTAGTTGAGACTAACAATTAGATTTAGACCTTTGCAGCCAAGGTACTTGAAATAGCCTTAGGAAGCTTTCCAGAACTAGCCAAAAATACATATCTATGCATGCAGATGGAAGCACACTTGTATGTGTGTACATATTGCATTTGTGTGTGGAACTTGCCTGAATGATGAACGCCAAGGGCTCTACTTGAACCTTGCTATTTACAATGAAGCCTTGATTCACTCCATCTGTCGCAACAAAGGTAAATTTGTCAATCTGAGAATCCCCGCCTCCATGCCTGTAAACAACATTCAGAGTGTCCACATCTTGTTGACTGAAACTCTGTTGCCACAGTCCAGAATCCCTGTTGTAGAGCTGGCCATATTGTGGGAGCTGAGCTAGGAGAAAGGAAAGGTTTTGTGGAACTGTGTCTGGATCTGAAAGCTGCAGGACATCTGGAGAAAGGAATGCCATGCCACCTTCCAATAATCTTAACCCTTTGTTCTTGGTCACGGTGGGTAAGGCTCGGTCCACAGTCTCCAATATGATCTCAAATTCTCCATGTTTAGTTCTTAGCCCATTGCTGATGATGAATCTGGCAAAAAGAGGCAAGGCAGTCTTCAGCATGTGTTCTTGTTTCACCATCTACTGAAATGAAATATAACAGACACCTTTACTAAAAGGCTTCCCTCTTAGTCACCTTGAAATACATTTTTAGACCCCAGTTTCAGTTGTGTCTACACTATATAATTAAAGCAGCCTGATCAACTGCCATGGCTCTATCCTACATGATCTTGTAATTTGTGGTTTGGTGATCTACTTACAATTCTGCACTGGAGAACTCTAGTCTACTCCCCAGAATTACAGCACTGGAGCTCCCTAACAGAGAATTTGAAGAATTTCATAGAATCACAGAAGGCTCAGAGGAAAGAGTTGGAAGAGACTACAAGGACCATCCAGTCCAGCCTCCTGCCAAACAAGAATACATAATGAAATCACTCCCAACAGGTGACTATCCAGTCTCTGTTTTAAAACCTCCAAAGAAAGAGACTCCACCATCTTCCAATTGCTCTGTTTGAGAAACCCATGTTGACTTTTAGTGACTTTCTAAGTGCTTATAGGCTATCTGTTTAATGATCTGTTCAATAATCTTTCTTGGTACTGATGTCAGACTAAATGGGCAGTAATTGTTTGGTTCATTTCTCCCCTGCCCTTTTTGAAGATTTGCACTCCTCCAGTCTGCTGGGACTTCTCCTATTTTCCAGGAATTCTCAAAGATTATTGCCAGTGATTCTGAGATTATTTCTGGCAGTTCTTTTAATATCCTTGGATGAAGTTCAAATGGCTCTGGAGACTTGATTTTTTTTAAGTAGCTAGGTATTCCTATACTATGCCTTTACCTATTCTGTGCCACATTTCCCCAACTGCACCATCTGCTCCATTTTATCGCAGGTACACTACTGTTTTCCATTTGAGAGAAGACTGAGGCATCGCCAAACTATACATCCCAGAATTCCGTAGAATGGGGCTGTGACTGTTAAAATGGTCTCAGAGGGTTATAACTGTACTACAGGAACACTCTCTGACTCTTGTGGCTCTTATGGGCCAGACTGAATAGTCTGCGAATGCAGACAGTGTTTGAAAGATTTATGTCCAAACCAACTCTAAAATTGTGATGTTGATTAGAAGGATGTGTACATAACTTTACACCCATTTTTCAGTATTTTGTTCTTTTCAGTTGCCCAGATGGAAGCAGCATGGATTCATTCATTCATTCACTCATTCATAGCATTTATATATTGCCATGTAAGTATACAACATCCCTAACCAAAATAAGCATTCTCAGAAGTCTGAATAAATTTTAAGAAGGTTTTACCTGGTGCTTCCCTGAGGAGCAATTATGAGAGGATGGGTCTTGAGCCAAAACCACTACCATATTCACCACATGCTGTACTGTACTGAGACCCACAAATGTGTATTTGGATGAAAATGCTAAAACTAAGGCAGATTTATATGAAATAGATGGTCCTTGACATATCCTGGACATAAGTTAAACCCAGTACCTCAAAGAATGCCTGGGAACTGACTTGCAGTTAGTGAAGCTGTTTTTAGACTGGAAAAATGTGTTCCATATGTCCAATCTTAATTATCAGAAATTTGTTTTAGGAATTTATATTTCAGATACATTAGTCATGTTCCTCTTTCTCAACAATAACAACTTTCTCTGAAGATGCCAGCCACAGATGCTGGAGAAACGTCAGAAAGAAACTCTTCTAGAACATGGCCACACAGCCCAAAAAAACCACAAAAAACTAATAACAACTTTACTGAAGCTTATATTTTGCTTCTACTGTGCACAATTTCAAATGCTCTGCTAGAAATGTTACTTTCAAGACTACAGGTGTCAGCCAATCAGTTTCCCAAAGAACCATGCTTCTGTATACTGAGCCAGATAATGGACCATCCAACCCAGTACAGTTTGCAGTGGCAGCAAACCTTTAAGGTCATAGGCAGAGGTCTTCAAAACCCCTACTGAGTTCCTCTGAAAGAGAATGAATTCCTAAGCCTTTGGGGTTGGGGTGTGTGTGTTTCTACTCAGAACTGAATACATTTTGTTCAGATTCATACAGGAAGTATTCACAGCATTCATTTCACCTTAGCCCTAGAGCCGAAGGTCAGGTCTTCTGCTCCTGAAGTCAGAAACATTTTGATACTACTGGGGCTGTGTGCCTGATGCTTAATGATCTCCATTGAGAGCATATGTGACCTCCTGGCCAGAGAAACTGCTGATATCAGGGCTACTGTCCCCCACAAACCAAGAGCTTCCACTTGCTCTGATGAGTGTGACTAACTTGTATGTAGGCTTCATGCCATCAAACAGATGGAAACAAGAGCAGGCTGGCCACATAGTTTATAGGAGCAAGCAATATATTTAGTGAAGGACACTATTCCCATCTGGGAACATGGCAGCAGCTGTCTGTACTGACCTAACATTTTTGCCAATGGTAAAACTGATGTCCTGTCAACAGTTTAGTTGTATCAGATCTTCAACTGGCATAAAAGAGCTCCAGAGGATATCAAACAACATTCTGAGAAATGCAGAAGGAAGCTGACACTAAGGTGACAAAGTATTTTATTTTGCACAGGACCACCACATATTTGAAGGTCCATTCCTTGATTGTAAGCATAATTTGTATTAGGTCCACATTTTAGTTGGTGCATGCCTTCAAGTCATCTTCTACTTATGGCAAAACTTGTTGCTGTGTGCCTTCAAGTCATTTCCGACTTATGGCGACCCTAAGGCAAATCTATCATGGGGCTTTCTTGGCAGGTTTATACAGAGGGGGTTTGCCATTGCCATCCTCTGAGGCTAAGAAAATGTTACTTGTCCAAGGTCACCTAGTGTATTTACATGTCCGATTTGAATCCTGGATTCCAGAGTCATACTCCAATGCTCAAACCACTGTACCATGCTGGCTCAAGACAAACCTACCATGAGATTTTCTTGGCAAGAGATGTTTTGCCTTTTGCTTTCCTCTGAGCCCAAGAGAGTGTGACTTGCCCAAGGTTACCCAGTGGATTTCCATGGGGGAATGGAGATTTGAATCCTGGTCTCCAATGTCATAGTCCAACACTGAAATCACTATACCGTGCTGGCCAAGATTGGTTTCAAGATGAAGAAATGCAAGAAGGGAGAATAGAAACCTTGAGATTGCCCACTGATGGCAACTGGACACTAGACCTTGCAGGCAGTGGTGCCTGGTGGGTTCAAGGTTGGTGGCTAGAGTTGGGATGTGGCTTCAGTAACTGTAATCCTGAACAGGATTAATCCCTTCCAATACAGCTATTGCCTCACTGGTCAAGAGCAGAGGGAGGAGCACAGAGGAGCCCATAGCTCTGTTCTTGTCACTGGCACCTCCATGACCCCTCTTCCTACTCTTCCCTGGCAAGGTGATAGTTGTACAAGGAGGGGATGGCTGCTAAATGGCTCTATCATATTTACTATATTAATTTCTTTGAAAGAATCTCACATTCTTTCCATTGAATTTATGGGAGAGGGTGGAAATTTTACGAAATTTATATTTTAAAAATCAGAATCCTCATCCATTCCTACTCCAAACCACATTGTTCAAAGGTCAGCAGGACACATTCTTTCTATTAAAATACATCCACCTCTGGTAGGTTTAGCTCTGACCAGGTTCACTGGAATGGCTATTGTCAAAACAAGATAACATGTTAGCCACACCTTTTTATTGCTCCCCACATTTGGAGAGTGACAATCTGAAAAGGGCAGCATCTTTTTTGCATGCAACTAGTCCAGGTGATGGGGAATCCTGATTTTTCATGGTTCCTAATCATATGGAGAACCTCCCCATGCAAAGGAGGCTCTCATTTTAAACTGCCACTCTGCTTAGTTGTGGGGGGGGGATCTAGAATGGTCCGTTCCTTACATATCAGTGTTAACACTTCTACTGTATGCCTGAATAAGGCTCTAGAGGTTCTTGAAATTCTACTGGTCTAGGGAACTACCTGCATAGCATATTTGATTTGGCCTTCCTTGGCCAACAAGACAAAATATCAATACTGAAAAAATATTGTCCTCCTACTTTAGAAAGGGCCACAGATATATCAGTCCAAAACTGAATGAGTAAAAGAGCTAAAGCAAACTATTTAGGACATGTGGATAGATTATTTGTGCTGTCAAAGGAAGCCTAATAATTATCATGCAAATGTTGTACATTATTGGATTCTCCCAGACAATGAGTTTGTTTCAAGAAAAGACCATGCGCCTATCCTCCAGCACACTGTTTATTTCATGTTTAGTTCTGTTCCATGTTTCCCCCAGGAATGGGAAGCCGCCAACATTCTCATCAATCTGATGAAATTTAAAGGGGGATAATTCTCAAGCTTAGCGAGGAGGGCAAGTCACATGGTTTGGTTTCACCACTACCAAGGTTTTCATGTTTTCTGCAGTTCATGGCGATAGAGCTGGCTGCAGAACTTACCATCTGTCGTGGCATTTAAAATATAAAAATGGAATTGGAGATAGTGCCAGCTCATTACAAAACTGATCCACCGTGTCAAAATGGAGGACATTAGCATGTTCTTTTAGCATCCTGCTGCCAGCGTCTGATGTCAGATTGCTAATCACTTGAAGTCATCTGTCCAAAACAAGCACTGCCAAATCCCTCTTCCAGGCCATCAGCATCAAACAATGCTGGGAGGTTTACGAAGGAATAAAGTACCTTAACGGACGGTAAAAAATCTGATCATTTAAAAAACCCATTTAATTAAATGTCACCAGCCCTTGGTGTTTTATTTTTTAATAATCTGCCACAGTATTTATATCTCAATATATAACCAAAAACTTTGCCAAATTCTATTAGCCAGGAACATCATTTACTGTGATTAAAACAGACATGTGTATCTCTGCTTCATTAAAACATCCAGGCCAAATGGGTCTGGTTTGTGCATAATATTCTGGATTGTCTATATGTTGAGTTACAACAGTTTCACCACAGGTATGTAGGCACATCAAATGGCACCTATATTTTGTGTTTATGAATGTGAAAACACCTATTTAACTAAAGCAGTTAAAAAGGAAGAGAAAATTGAGTCTGTTTTGAATCTGGCTGGTATCCGTCTACTAATTAAAAAGAGAAAAATCACAGATGAGGAGAGCAAATTGATACAGAACTGTCAATAGATACAGATTTGTTTTAATAATTAGCCATCCTGCTTTTTAACCAGCTAATCAATGACTTTAGGGAATCCAAATGTATTAAAATATTTTATTATAATATATTAAATGAAAATATATCTTGAAACAAAAGAGAAAACATTTTTTTACTTTTTGGAAGAGCAATTTTAAATGTGTTATCTGAAGTAAGACATGTACTTTTCAACATATAATTTTAAAACTAAATTTCCACATGGTCATCATGCAATTAACCAATTCATAATGAAACTTTGTTCTTAGAATAATATTGAAATATGGTATTTATGGTCCTTTATTCATGCTTGGTCATTTTTTCAATGAGTACAATCTCAAGCTGCATGGAGTTTGCATTTGAAATGAAGATAGATGTCCTGAAAGGATGCACCAACTTTTAATTCAATCAGACATTAGGTGCTGGCATTGAAAAAAGATGTTGCAATGTTTTGTCTTTTTTGTCTTCCTGTCAAAATAGATTTTACTATGGCCTTAAAACACAGATTGTTCTCCTGTGCATACACATCAATTTTAACTCCAAAATCCCATCATTTGTAGCAATATTGGGTTACAAATAATATTGGGCTACAAATACTGGGCTACAAATAATATTTCTCCATAGAGCACAGACTTACTCAAATAAATGGAACTTCAATTAGTAGTGGCTAATAAGTTCCATTTATTTCAGTGGATCTTCTAAGATATGGCCAAGATTAGGTTTAACCCATTTAGTATTTTACATATCTTCACAGTTTTGAAAGTGAATGTGAAGACAGAGCTGGCACTTGAACATGAAATATAGACTTGTGGCCTGAATATGCGTACCAACTTTTATTCCAATATTTAGCAGTTATTGTAAGTACTTACAATACTTACTTACTTACTTACTTACTTACTTACTTACTAGCAGTTATTGCATTATTGAAAAAGGGAAAAATAAACAGAAAACTGAGCTAGGATAAAATTAAACAAAGTTTTTTTTTAAATTTAGTCAAATTACATTTATTTCTTTTCTTCTAGAAATTTATCTCATCGTTCTTTTGCAAAAAAAAACAAACACAAAAAACCACAGAGTAGCCATGACAAGATACTGGTCTGAGCAGTGAGGAGTGGTCTCACAGTCTTGCCCTCTTCTCACGCCATCTATACTTTCACAAGAGATAAGGTGGGTGGCAGTTGACCCTGTGAGCAATGGAAGAAATTTCCCTAATCTTCCCTACATTTCTGTCTGCTTCAATATGGCCGAATGTTTGTCTGTTGGTTCTGCATACTGTCCAATGCTCAAAGTGACTATACTGTATTACCATAAGAGTAAAAAGCATTTCAGGACACACTCTTATTGGACAGAATTGGTGGTAAATTAAGTACAGGTATATAACAATCTTAAAAAAACTAGAAAGCAAGACATGAGCATAAAAGAGAGGGCATAATTGCCCTAGAAATGCTTTTTGATATTCAAGTAATATTTTAATGGAGTAATATTGACATCCCATCTGAATGATGCACCATGTCCAACTAGCCTCATCTAACTGTTAGGATGCCTTGGTCTTGATGATTGTTGAGAAATAATGAGTTCAATGAGATCTTGTTTTTATTATTTGTGCTTTTAGAAGACAACCAAAATGTTAAAACACAATTGGAGCTTGGAAAAAAAATTATTCTAAAAAGAGGTGATGTTATTCACTGTCATCATTCCCCACTTTTAAAGATCAGCTACAAGAGGTTTTTGGTTTTTTTAAAAAAAAAATCTAAACCTTGAAAAGATTCCCTCAAAACATTCCCAAAAAGCATTCCTTCCATATAATGAGTAATGGTAATGAATAGAACAATGACTAAAAATAATGACTAAAATCAATGAATAAACATAACTCAGAATTCAAAAGAATAACATTTCCAGCAATTGCATAATTTAGAAAGAACCATTGTTATGCCTTCATCAGTTCCCTATAGTACATTATATATAGCATAGTTCCTTGCAACACATTACATTTAAGCTCTTCCCAAAATCCCTTAATATTGTACATTCCCATTGAGGACAACACCTTACATTACACCAGAAAACTTCACTGTTGACTCTCTATGACCAAGAATCATTCAGTTTCTCATCCCATCCTTATCTTAGCTCAAGCAAGGTCTCTTTGTATTTATGCAAGGGTGGATAACTGTAGCAACCAAATGTTGCTGGACAGCAGTTTGCATGATCCCTCAACAGTGGCTGTGCAGGCTAAAACCAGTGGGAATCTGGGGATCCACAAGTTGCTGCTTGTATTAATGTGTCATGCTACATAAGCACTGTTGTACTTTGGCCACATCATGAGAAGGCATGACTCATTAGAAAAGACAATAATGCTAGGAAAGGTGGAGGGCAGAAGAAAGAGAGGAATCCCACATACCAAATGGATAGACTCTATCAGGGAGGTCACCAGGATGAATTCACAGGACCTAAGCAGAGCAGTGGATGATAGGGAGTCTTGGAGATGTCTCATCCACAGATCGCTATGAGTTGGGATCAACTCAAAGGTGATTAACAACAAAATGTAAGCACTGACTGTTCTGACTTCTCCCATTACTCAACTAATTTAAATTATTTAAGTAAAAGATGCTTACCTGAACATATCTCTGGGAGAAGCTGCCTTGCTATTGTGGACATAACAGACAGCCTGGCCTGCCACATCCATCTGGCTGAAACTTGTAATGGCAACTCCAGGATAGCTGACATACTCAATCTGCCCATGCTGCGGAGGAGAGGTGATAACATAAAGGAGCTCCTCTGGTTTCTCAGTGCCATCAACTGCAAGGAGGACATCGGTCATCAGGAGACCTCTGTCACCCTTCAAAACAGTGAGGGGCTTCATGAAAACTGCAATGTTTCCTACATAACATGGGAGACATAAAACACCATTATTAATCTCATATTTCCTGTCTTCACTCAGGTTCTGTCCATTTTCAGAACAAGTAAATGTTTGCATCTGTTATGAGAAATGGGTGAAAAACGGATTGTTTCCCATAGTTCTGGTTGTGTATATTTTATGATATGACTCTTAAGCAGAAATGCCATTAATTCGAAGCGAGACCAGCATGTAGGCACAGCCAATTGGCAAATCAAAGCATCCAGTTTGGAAAGTTGCAAACAGTGAAGATTTACACCTTACATGGGAGATTAAGGTGATTTACAGCCACAGGATGTCTTCTGGCAAGATTCAAAGACCACCACCCCCAAACTATCTATATCAAAGTAATCTTTATGGAAAGCTGAGAACCCTTTGTAGTACAGTAACAACCTTGGCTTTAGCCTTAGATCAGGTCTATTTAAAGACCCAAAATCCCTTTGTTTAGTGTGCTAGTTTGAAATTCTGGTGTCCCTCATGCCACTCTGAATTTTGACTTAGCTTCTGACCCACAGCCACTTCCCCAGTCCCGTTCCACGTGGCTTGGGTCTACAAGGCATCAATTCATCAAAGGGGCAGCCTCATTCAGGTAATTATCACCCATTAGAAGGCCTCTTGTCTATATCCACAGCTAATCCCTTTATTCCTGAGTTCTTGTGCATATGAGTGAGAGAAAGGTTGCCTTTAGCATGTGTGTATATTTCCCCAATAAATCAACAATTAATTTGAAATGCTTTTTTCTGCCAATCTTATTCCTAGCTACCTTCATATAAATAGGGATAAAGACCGCAGAGTTAATTAAATGAGCTAATTAGAATTCCCCAAAGTCAAGTTCATTCGTAATACATCCAACTAGCTTAACACACAATTTTAAGCAAAGAATTTATAATGTTTCAAGAAAAAGTGATATACATCTCCCTCTACACAATGGAAAAAACAGGATGGACATCAAAAGCAATATAATGGCTGTGTGAATGAGTGACAATAAATGACTGAGAATGAATCAGTATGCTTGCTCCTATTGCTAACAGGTTGGATTATTCTAATTCTGCTTTCCTTTTCCTAGAGTCAGCCAAGAACAAAGCATGGCTTATGACTCCAACCTGTCTAGAAAGAGAATGACAGTCCAGAGCTCACGGTTCACAGACGATGACTGACAAATGTTTGACAGAAGATATGTCTTTTGTTTAATTACTCTGCTCACGGGATCAAGTAGGAGCAACCTATTAGGATCCATCTGAACACTAGCTGATTCATAACAAGTCATAATTCTTTCTAATTCAGGTTTATTGTTCCAGAATTGGAACACTCTCTCAATAATATGTGATAAATATGCAGTATTTTTTAGGCATTGGTGTGAGTTGAAACTCCACAGTATCATGAGGGAGCACTGGGAGCAATAGATTAGGAGAACCGGAATTATCCCATGTGTCCAGACAGCAACCAATATAACATCATTAACTGTTCCTTTGTCCATAGTGAATTAAACATTTTCTTGACCCCCTCATGATGGGTTAATCTCAAAGTCCCTGTGATTTTATCAGGATACTATATTGGTGTCTAGCTTAGTACCTAGTGCTGAGTTCCTCCATACAGTCATATATGTATATAGAGAGAGATCTACCGACACGAAGGCAGTAAACAATAACAAAAAGATCGATAGATATGAACTATGCACAGAATGAGGGCTGACCATCATGATAGGTTGAGAGCTGGCCACCCTTTCTATAGGCATAACTGTATCTCTTCCATTTTTGCCAGGATAGCCAACAGTTTCCAGCTTGTTACATGTGCAGCCTAGCTCAGACTAGCCAAAAGGTAATCTGGTAGCCACATAAAAGGTTGCATGGAGAAACTGATCACTGTGAACAACTCTGTAAAACTAAGAAATTAGGGACATAAAAATATTCACATTTTTATTTGTAATAAAAGAGGAACCAGCACATTGCTGAGAGTTCACCATCCCCTGTGAGAGTTCTTCCTTTCACTATGAGAATGAGACAAAGGCCTGAAATGCATGGGCCAAATAAAGCAGCTTCCAGCTGTTGTGGGGTGTGGGATTCAAATGATGAACACCCCCAAAGTGCCCGGAAGCCACTCTGATGCTGCGATCCAGTCCTCTGCACTGGATCAAAAAGGAGCAAGAATAATCTGGTTCCTGGTAGCGGCTGGCTTGGGACCATGGTGGCATCCCACTTTCAGAGTGGGCCATGCAGTCGCCGTGGTCCCAATGTGATCGCGACCGGAGCAGGCAAAGGCCACTCTTTATCAGAGGTTTCAACTTCAAATGTCTCTGCACAATGGATATAATGAAGCAAAGGATACACATATGCAGCCAGATAATCAAAAAGGCACAAACATGCCAAAGCTTTAAATGTTTAAAACACCATATAATGAGGCAGCAGTTATCATAGTTTAGCTACACAAGTTTCACAGTTTACATAATTTAAAGCAAATTTAAACATAGATTTTGTGGGTTTTTCAGGCTGTAAGGCAGTGTTCTGGAAGAATGTATTCCTGACCTTTTGCCTGCATCTATGGTTGGCATCCTCAGTCTCTGAAGATGCCAGCCACAGATGCAGGTGAAAAGTCAGGAATACATTCTTCTGGATCACAAGCCCGAAAAACCCACAAAACCTATGGATGCCAACCGTGAAAGCCTCCAACTTCAAATTTATACAATTTGGGGAAAAAAAGTCTTGCAAATGCCTAAGCTTTCAGGATCAAGAGAAAATATCTTGTCTGTCTTGCAAACCAAGATAATCCCTCCCTCCCTCCTTCATGTTCCCACATCTAAGAAGAGACAAAGCAGAAGGAATGAGAAGATCTGGAGCAGAATTACCTTTTCCAACATCCTTAATGGTAATAGGAACAATGACCACAGGGGATCGGTTGTTTCCATCCCAGAGACAAAACACGAAACTATCTTGTTCCTGTGAGCCAATTGTACCAGTGTGTATGTATCTCACAATATTCATGTCTATGTTCTCCTGGGTGCAATTCATCCCATTCTCAAGTGTCACCCAGTCTCGACCTACCTAGAAAGAAAAATTGTCACTAAACAAATAATATACCATTTATAATCCAGATATGATTTTGCCCATGTTTCTTCTACTGCAGCTCTTTGAACCCATTATGTGATTTTGGTAGTGATGGGAACTTACAAGCTATTGTTTTTAGTTACTGTACATTATGAGAAAAAGGACAGAGGAGTCTAACCAGTGAAACATAGGGAGCATGCATGGACAGATGCCTCCAGAACAGTGATACATATGACTTCCTCAGAAGGAGCTCTTCTGGCAGAGGTTCCTCTAATGCAAATGGGACAGCTATCCTTAGATTTTCCTGAGTATCAGGATAGAAATTATCTTAGGCTTTGCAGTCTGTTTCAGGTCCATTGAGACATTTGGAAACAGAAGGATTACACTCACTGCTGTTCTAAATCAAGAACAATGGTGTCCCTTTCCCCAATATTTTGTTTTATTTTGTTGATATACAAAGACTGACCTTGAGCTGAAGATGTCCATTTTCTGGGACTCTTTCAAATAAATAATAAATTTGTTCCCTGGGGGTGTCTTTATCTTTTGCTGACAGAACAGCACTAGAAATAATTTGGGTTTCCCCCATGTTCACCTCTATCTTACCCTTCCTGCAAACAAACAAACAAAGGACTTCTCGTGTATTTGTTTAAAAGAATAATCACGGAGATACTGATAGGGGAAAAAAATACTAAAGTAACATTTCCACTGCTCACTTTCTGGCCCTGTTCCTCATTCTCTCTCTCTCTCTCACTCACAAACACACACACACACACACACACACACACACACACACACAGTTTAAATACAAGGAACTAAGGCTTTTGTTCTGAAAACACAGAATAAAATCTTAAATTTAGGGCAGTTCACATAACAGAATGAGGATGAAGAATGCAGGAATATTCAGACGTCTTGATTTCTCTTTTATCATGTCTCGTGAGAGATCATTATCAGAATTTTCCAGAAAGCTAACACTGGTCCACATGAGTTTGGTTTTGAATAAGAGAGTGCATGAACTCTACATATTCCTTTTTTCACACACAAAAGAGACAGCTAAACCATGCATTTTTATACTAAATAGACTTATTTGGAGTAAGTGCAATTATAAACTCAGTAAGTACTACTTTGGAGTAAAAATAGAATGTTTGAACATGAACACTAGCACTGGACACTTCCTTTCTAACATAACAAGTATTCAAACAAATACAGCAAATATAAAATACTTGGGCATCATAATTCCATGTTCTCTGGAAAAGACCATTTCAATTTATCACATACTTTTAATTAGACTGTTATGTATAAAATGAAGAATTGTGAAAAACTAGATCTGTCTTGGTTGAACAGAATTTTGCTGTATATGATTAACATTATACCGAATTTATGACATTCAAATAATAAGTGTTCTACAACATATGTTACTCTCATGGCAAATAAACCCACAGCCATAAATACCCTAGATTTTTTTAAAAAAGTATTGTTTAAAAAAAAGAAGGGAAAAAAAGGAGAATTGGAAATTCCATATATAAAGTCAGACTATGAAGGCTCCTAGTGGGGGCAAATAGAGAACTTCAATGTAGACTCTTGGTTTTTACTAGAAATAGATTATTAAAATCCAGGTTGGGTCAGACAGCTACCATTCATACCTATTATACATAAAAATCTTGCAGTATTCAAAAAAATCCTTTTTTGAACAATGTATTTCAAATATCAAAAAACTGGCAAACATTTGATCCCATTGGTATAACCACTTTTACCATTCCTGTGCCACTATTTGTTAAAATAAATTTTCTCCATTTAAGAACTGAGAAATCAAAAACTTACATCATTTGCAAAATTTGTTTACTATATAAGACAAGAACACAAATCAGGGCTCAAATAAAACAACTAGGTAATGTCTTTGTTTCATGGTTTCAAATTTATGTTTTATATCGTATATTCTATCCTAAAGTTAAACTTGCAATGAATTGTGCACTAATTAAATTTGAGTCACTGGTGTTTCAAAGTAGCTCTGGATCTGCTGGATTAACTTTAAAAAAAATCTACTCTATCTTGATAACAACATTTATGGTAATGCAATGGATTCAAAAGTGGTCTGGAAAAGATAGGGTTGGTAGTAGAAGATTATTTATGGTCCTCATTATGGGAAGTCTCTCCATTAAAATCCAGATCAGCTAATATTGTTTCAAAATTGTTTCAAAATGGAGGTATAATACCTCACTGAAACACAGTTATATAAATAAGCAAATGTCTGCCAAATGATAGAGAAATTGCAATGCTGTAAGTACTTTCTTTCACATGTGGTGATGCTGTCCAAAAGTTCATTGCTTTTGGTCAGAGATATGAAAGTAAATGGAAACAAAAAATAAATAAATATAGATATACTACTAAACTGCAAATTGAGCAAAGGAAAAGAGAAACTGAGAAAGAAAATAAGGTTAAATAAATATTTAAAAAGAAATAAGAGGAATGGAAAAGCAAAGGAGACAAAAAATTGAAAGTTGAGATTGATAATCTACAGCATCAACTAAGACTCATGACTATTCAGGACATAGAAAGGAAACTAAAAGCAGTGAAACAAATACATTTTGAGACAGGAAATAAAGCCAGAAGAGTATTAGCCAACAAACTGAGATGAGAAAAAATGAAAAAGATAATCACAGAAATAAAATATAAAGACAAATTGTATACAGATCAAGGAAATATTAAGCGGCTGTTTAAAAAATACTATGAAGAACTATATAGGAAAGATGAATTAGACAATCATAGAGATAAAACTATAAGCTATTTAAATGAACAAAAAATTGTCAAGCTAAATGAGAAACAGGAAAAATACTTAAATCAACCAATAACTGTGAAAGAAATATCAGAAGCAATTGGGAAACTGAAAGTGAGGAAAGCCCCTGGGCCTGATGGTCTAACAGCAATATACTACCAAAAAACTGCTAGATGAGTTATTTAAACCATTAGAAGAAGTAATGAACAATATTTACAGCCAAGGAATACCTGATTCATGGAAGGAAGCCTATATATTTTTATTTCCAAAAGAAAATCAAGAAAAAATTTATATGAGTAATTATAGACCAATATCACTAACAAATGTAGATTATAAAATGTTTACGTCTATAATAACATCCAGGCTGAAGAAGATCATTAACTCAATTATTCATGAGGATCAAAACGGATTTATCCCAGGGAGGAAGATTAAAAACAACCTCAGAAGGGTTCTAAATGTTATAGAACACTATGAACATCACAACAAAAGGAAATTTGCCATGATTTCGTTAGACACAGAAAAAGCTTTTGATACAGTCAATTGGTGCTTTTTGTTAGAATTAATCAAACACATGAATATGAAAATAACTTAATAAAGTGGATAAAGGCAATATATAAAGAACAGATGGCTCAAATAATGATAAATGATGAATGGACGGATAAAATTAAAATAGAGAGAAGAACTAGGCAGGGGTGTCCACTTTCTCCATTGTTATTTATAATAATACTGGAAGTTTTGAAGTTTTATTACTGAATAATAAAATTAGAGAAGATGACAGAATAAAAGGAGTTAAAGTAAAGTGACACACCATTAAAACTGCAAGCCTTTGCTGATGATGTTGTATGCTTTCTGGAAGAGCCTAAAGAAAGTATAGAAAAGCTTCTAAAAGTTATCCAGGAATTTGGCCAAGTGGCTGGATTTCAAATAAATAAAGGAAAAACAACAATACTAACAAAAAACATGAACTATAAAGAAGAAGAACTGAAGAGGATAACAGGATATAAAGTTGAGAAAAAAGTTAAATACTTGGGTATATACTTGACCAAAAGGAATACAGATCTGTTCAAAAATAATTACCAAAGAATTTGGGAGGAGATCAAGACAGATTTGATGAGGTGGAGCAGACAACATTTCTCTTTTCTGGGAAAAATAGAAATAGTTAAAATGAATATACTGCCTAAGTTTATTTATCTCTTTCAAAATATACCAATAATCTCAAGAGAAATATACTTTGAAGAATGGCAGAGAGAGTTATCAAAAATTCTGAAACCCAGAATCAAATGGAAATTGCTTACTGAGGAGAAAAATAAAGGAGGATGTCGATTACCTAATTTAAAATTATACTTTTATGCAGCCTGAGCTGGATAGAAGACTGGGTGAAACTAAGCAATGAAAGACTGCTTGACATGGAAAGCACCAAACTAAGATATGGATTCCACGCATATATGTGGTATGACAAACTCAAAGATAATAAGGACTTTGAACATCATATCACAAGGAAAGTTTTATTAAATGTTTGGTTGAAAATTAGAGATCATTTTTATAAATATATACCAAATTGGGTATCAGCGCAGGAGTCATTCTTTGGCAGATCAAAAAACGAAGGAACACCGTGGATGAAATACAAAGACCTTCTAGAATGGAGGGGAAAAGAAGAGAACGAGATAAAATCTGAAGAACAATTGGATAAGATAACAAAGAAAAATTGGTTTCTATATAGACAACTCAAACAATGATATAAAACAGATAAGAGAAATCAGGGAACAACAAATGAGATGACTGACTTGGACAAGATTACGTTCAGTAAGGACAAGGAAATGATAAGATGAAAGGACACATTGCTAAATACTATAATATTTTGAAAGAAAGAGATTTAGAAAGTGAAGAAGTCAAACATGTGATGATCAAATGGGCTCAGGATATTGGGAGGAACATAGATTTAGAAGAATGGGAAAAGGCATTGCGAGTTTCCAATAAATATACATTATGTCAAGATTACAAAGAAAATTACATTAAAATGTTTCATCGATGGTATATGTCTCCAGTGTTGATTAACAAAATATACAAAACTGGTAATGAGAAATGGTGGAAGTGCCAGAAGTCATCAGGATCTCTGAATCATAATATATGGTGGGAGTGCAAAGAAACACAAAAATTTTGGAAAATGATTCAAATGAAGATTTTGGAAATTTTACAAATAAAAATTATATTAGACCCATCCTTCTTCCTATTAAACATGATAAAAATACCAGACTCTAAAATAGAAAAGAAGTATAGGCAGGTGATACTATATATGATTACGTCAGCAAGAATTATATACGCAAAATATTGTAAACAATCGACTGTCCCGTCGTTCAATGAATGGCAATACAAAATGAGAGAGGCCATGGAACTGGATATACTAACGGCTCTATTTAAGGATAAAACAAAGGAAGAAGCTGAAGAGGAATGGATACCAATACGGAGATACTGGAAAACTGATATTAGTTGAAGAACTTTTAGTGATAAATAACAGATTAATATAGAATAGGGGAAAAACATGTTTTAGAGATCTTCACTTATTTTATGAGAGATACAATAGAAAGTAGATGAACAGGAAAAGATGAGGTTTAACAGAAAAATTTAGAATAGTATCAGTTAATTATTATATATTATATATTTAGATCTTTAGAACTAGGTACTATACGATGGCATTATTTGTCAGAGAAATGCTTGATGGGACTTGCAGTCAGGCTGGAAATGTAAAAGATGCATGGGACAGAATTTTTCCTGTGAGAAGAGTTCAGAAAAACATGGTTCAGGCAGACAAACAACAGGTGTCATGCCAGACAATAACAAAGGAGCCAGCACTAGTGTGTTTTGGGAACAGGACTCATTGTAACCAAAACACACTACGTAAACATGTTATGTCACATGGACAGAGTTGCTAGAAAAAGCTGACAATCTTTTCCTGCATGATTTCAGACTTCTTCATCTGGATCCAGATGACACTGCCTCGGCTCTCCAGCCTTACCAGCAGTCAGGAATCACACCGGTTGTAGTCTAAGAACACTATCTTTATTCTACAACTAGATATATTTACATCAGTAGTTTATTTACAGAAACAGATCTTGCAACACATCAAACTGTGGAACACGTTTAGAACCTTCCAAGCCTCCCTCTCACTCACTCACTCATTCTCACTCACATGGACAAAGCATTATTGTTATTTCCACAAGCTACCACCCACTTGGGTGTGTCCATCCATGATGATTGGCTGAGTCCCAATCATTTCCTAGACTTACAGCTCAACCCATGTTGCTGACGTCCTTGTCCATGTGACATAACATGTTTACGTAGTGTGTTTTGGTTACAATGTTAAAGGCGCCGGAAATGGCTCAGTAGGAGGAAGGCAACACAACAACTAGGATGGTGCAATGAATCTTTGTATGCCAATAGCTTCCTGCACCTGTTACCTGTAAAATCATGAGTCTCCAAGGGGCAGCAGCACTCTTCCACTTCATCCTGTGGTTACAAGTAACATGCATACTAGGAGGTTTCTTGGTCCCAGACTTTTTAAAAACTAAATTAAGGACAGCTCTAGTTAATTAGTTGCACCTCATTAAGGGCTGGATGTACAGAAGGGTCCTTGTCAAAGCTTTCTGCTGATGAAAGAAATCAGGAGGAGGAGGAAAGACTATCCTTGCATCTGGGTTGGCTAGCAAATTGGGCAATCTTTTTTCATTCTTCAATGTCCACTCTCACCTTTTATTTTTTTCAACCACAAAGAAAATTTAATTGGATAGGAACACAAGAAATGGTTGGTTCGTCTAGCATTGGCTATACCAAAGCATACCAACCTGATGTAGTTATTGGAATTTCCATTATTCCAAAGGATATACTGGATGGGGTTATGGAGTTGTAGTCTGACAAATCTGGAAGGCATCAATTTGTAGGGAAGAGTCTACTCAACATGATGTGGCACTTGATTTTAGGTTTTATTGGCTAGCAACCAAGTTTTATGATATGCAGTTTTCCCAACCCTGCATGGTGATGTTAGGGATTCAACCTGGAAGCTTCCACATTCAGAGCTTCTATTCTATTGATAGACTACTGAGCTACCCAAAAAGGGCCCTTTTGGTGAAGCAGATCAAGTGTCTTTTCCACCTAGCACAAACAGCACAATTTGGCCCAAGCAAAAGAAGGAGGAGGAGGAGGGAAAGAAAAGAAGAAAAGGCATCCCTCCAACATCCCTTCAGCCTTCTCATGTCTCCTTGTCTCAGAACAGAGTGTAATGAGCAGTGGACATCTCCCACTAGGACCATTCTGTCTATCACTTACAAACAAGACAAGGTCCTGCACAGCTTTTTTTGGACACGCGTCATCTGCTGCCTATTCTCTCCTGCTCTTTCCTCAAGGTAAAGCTTTTTTGACTTGGCAAAAGATCGAGGGTGGGACCTTGTAAGAAAGGAGGGTGAGAAACTGAACTACCTGAGTGTCCCTGTTTAATATTTGAAAACTCTCTCAAGGATTCTTGAGCATTCACCTGGAACACTCAAAATTATGAATTGAAATAATTCAGGGGTTCAGTTGGAAGAGGCTTATGCATTCTTAATCCTAATCTTTTTCTTTCTGTCACTGTATTTTCCCTTCTTTGCCTTCATGGCTTCCATTAGTGGTCATTGCAACTTGCAGTATTTATGTTATAAAGAGAGCATTTGTGTATTATGTATGCACGCACACATGTAAGAAGTACAGAATTTGGCAAATTTGCCTTTGGTTGATTGCCAATGTCAATTTACTGAAATGAAGAATGGCTGGCCTAAATTGACCAACCAAAATGCACTTCTTTCTTTTAGTGACTACAGAGCAAAATGCAACAGAGGAAGCAGGACTTAACCCAAAATGTGAACTGACCAGCAGAGGGTGTGCAAAGATCATGATTGTAAACCATCTTCTCAAAGAGGTCCAGACAGTAAATTTGTTTTATATAAAATTGGTCTATCTATATCTTAATATGCACATATAAGATCTATATTCTATATACGTCATCTCTGGTTTAGATTCGGATCTTTTCCTCTCATTGATCATAGCTGAATGCCCTTCATTGAGGACTGCTTTTGTGGAACACCATTGACATTAGATTGTGATTATTTACAGCAGATGAGGTCTATTAATCTCTAATTTGCTGTTTTGATTGCTGCTGAATCATTTTGTTAGAATACATTCACCAATTTGGAACAAAGACATGTGGCTTACTTGCTCAGCACTGGTTTCTCATCATTAACTGGAATGACCTCTACTGAAATGGTTTTTGACACTTTATGTTTCCCATCTGATAACTGGATAGAAAAACCATCAGCTAGGCTGTCAGAGTCATCGTGCATATACATCAACTGCATTCCTGGAAGGTGGGGTAAATGGGGTATTTACAAGAGGAAGGACAGAAGAAATAGAAAGATTATTCTGTTATTCCCTCAAATTCTCATTGACATCATGTCCTTGTTTCCATCCAACCTCAGACACCCACGTATCTGTACTAGACACAGCCAGCTTGTTTCAACTGACATAGGACAAGCCAGGAATGCAGCCGCTGTTCATTAATCCATCTTAACACCATTGAATTTTTTTTTTATAAGCCACTATCATATCCTCCTCAAATAATAAATTTTCCTGTCCACGCAGTGTGTTCCATCCCTCTCACTCCCACAAAGGGCAATACTTCTTCCTCATTTTCCTGCACTTGCCCAAAATTTTAATTTTCTTCCCTCTTTAGAACAAATACAAAGCAGATTTCATCCCCCTTCATGCTATTCACTGAAATGTTAGGAGGAGCTAAAATGTGGACCATTTGGTGTTCTATTTGAGGTGCCGGAAGGAGTAATGCTCTTAAACAGCTCCCACACAACAAAGGGTCTTTGCTTGGAAGTAAGCTTCATTGTACCCACCTTGAGTCTCAGTTTTGGGGGAAAGGTAGGCTATAAAGTCTACATGAGAGTGGGCAACTGTGCCAGGCACATCCAACAGGCTGCATAGATACATTTTCCCCCCCCAGCACTAGAAGTGATATGATGTCACCTCCAGTTTGAACCAATTTTCAGCCAATTTTTTTGGTGGGGGGAGGGATTGGGAGAACATATGGGTAAGGGAAACAGAATTGCTTTGTTTCCGGGAGGCTTCTCACAGTTCGAGGTTATTTGGAGAGAATACCCCAAAATGAATTTTATGGGGCTTTAGGGGGTGTCCTGTGGTGCTGTAAAAGGGGGTTGGGGCCACATGTGGCCCAAATCTACACAAGACCATGACAAGAGTCCTGCTGGATCAATTCAAAAATTCATCTAAATCAATATTTTCTTTCTCCCATGCAGTGGCATCCACATGCCATTAGGAAACCCAACAAACAGGACACAAAACCGTTGTCTCCTCCTGTTCATGCTCCCCAGCAACTGGCATTCTGAGAGGCATTGTGCCTCTGAAACCCAGATGTTGTATACACCCATCATGATTCACTGTCATTTTGGGAGTCACTGATGGTCTTACCTTCCATGAATTTCCCCTGATAAAGCTATCCACAATAGTGGCCCTCACAATATCTTATCGCAGCAAGGGCTATAAATTAATTTTGCTCTGTGTAAAGAAGTACTTCATTTTGTCCTGAATTTCCTCCCAGTCAACTTGACTGGATGACTCTGAGCAACAGTGTTATGCGGGACAGTGTTATGTGGGTACTCTCTATGAATTTAATTCACACCATGCATTATTTTATAAACTTATCATCCTGCCTTTGTGGTGATATATTTTATATAACCCAGTCTTTGTAGCAGTGTAAGAAAAAAAAATTACCATTTTGGACTACAATTCTTTGGGCTCATCTGCATTGCAGAAATAATGCAATTTAACACTGATTAACTGGCCATGGCTCAATGCTATGGAATTCTGGAATTTGTAGTTTGTTGTGGCCCCAGAGCTCTCTAACAGAGAAGGCTTAGTATTTCACAAAACTACAAATTCTAGAATTCCATACCACTGAGCCATGGCTGTGCAATGCAGATGAGGGCTCAGACTCTCTCAGCCAGAATGGCTGGGAGAATTCTGGAAGCTGTATGATCCAAATAAGAAACTTTTCATATCTACAACTTCAATCCTACACGCCTTTTGAGGAAGATGGAACTTGTAGTCCAATACATCAGTGCCTTGTGAAGATCTGAGAACTGCACTGTTAGATATGTTAAAACAGATTTATAGTCTGAATTTAGGTATATTGATTTTTAAAAAGAAACCCACCTAATTTAATAGGACTTACTTCCAGAAGAACATGCAAGGTGTTAATACTTTGAGACCTAAATTCTATTGTTAATCCCATTAAAGTTGAGGGATTGGGTAAATGGAATTTACATAAGTGTTGATTCACCATTCAATGGGTCTGCTCTAATTGGGATACTAATACTAACATGCTTCATCTGCCATTTAAGCTATAGATAGAAATATAAGTCAGCCTTTGAACCAAGTGGAGAAACATGAATATTTCTTCTTATCCCCCATCTGCTAAAAAATGTTGCAAACAAAAAATAGGGCAGTAAAAAGAACAATATTTACCATTTTTTAAAAACTCCATGGAGAATCCCTGCACAGGAAGTTCATGAAGCTGATGTCTATTAATTGCCTGTTTGTGACCAACAATATTGTTGCTATACATCCCATTAACGAGGAGCCCATGTTGGGGTGGTTGAAGGACAGTAAACACCAGAGCATCCTGAGGTACATCCAGATCAACAGCATTTATTACAGATGGATCCAGTTCTTTAATTTGTCCCTCCTGCACCTGAATAGCCAAAGGAAAGCAAATGGCAATTCTTTTGCAGAATTGAGTTATAAGAAATAGGATCTCCATACCTATGGAGAGCAATCTAATCTGTTTCAATAAAATTCTAGTAGAATTAAATGTGAAGCAACAGATCCCCTCCTTCTAAAGGAGAGATGGGCAATAGCTGTGAGTTAGTTCACTGCCCTTGGGACCTCCAGGGGGTGCAGAGATAGCCAAAAATTCAAAAAAATAAATAAAATAAAAGCAAAACAAAACCAGAAATTGAAAAATGTTTGGCATTTAGTATATTGAACAGTGCAGGAAAGCTGTGCAAAGTGAATTGCCACTCCTGGTGGTTTTCAGGGAGGGGCAAACCAGTACTTTTGTCTCTAGATAGAGAAAGGATGGCATGAGAGATTTTACAAGAGCTGAGGGCCACAAAAACAGCACTGGAGGCCTCATGGAACTTTGCCCACCCTTCTTTCAAATGAACAGTTTTTGTTGTTATTTGGCATCAGGTTGGCTTTGATGTATGATAATCCTATGAATGAGAGAACTCCAGAAATCCTGGTCATCAACAGCCCTGCTCAGGTCTTACAGACTCAGAGCAGTATAACTGTCTCAACAGCTGAACAAAATGCAAACTTATCTCAGGTCCTGACCAAACAAAGAGTAGCAGACAGACCAACAAATAAATAAAGAATGAGAGAGAACAAGTGAGAGATGCTGAGTGAGGAAGAGACTCAATTGAGGACTTTGACTGAGTTGTGCAGGCACAGGGCATTGGCACGTGAAGGAGGGACAGAAAAACCAGGCACTGGAATGCCAGCTCAGGGAGTTCTAGTTTTATTTTGTTTTTTGAGCCATGCAGTCATGAAACAGGTTTGATTTCTGATACCTGCTCTTGTTCAAGAACTTCTGATTAAGGCTCTCTTGCTCTTCCAGAAGTGGACCACAAACAAATTTTAATGCTGGCTTTGCATCAAATCAGGAGCAAGATAGCCCATGGAAATTTGAGGTGTGTGTAGACAAGACAGGCCACAGTTGTAAATGCATAAAATGGATGTAGGGAAGCAACAGAGACCTGAAGTATGAACCAGTGGATTAATGAGGATATTACAAGACCGGAAATCCAATAAGACATTTGGAACATATGCATATTGCACAAGTTTTCTGAGACATGGCTAAATACACAAGCACATAAGACGAAACATGTTGGAAGTAATTTTCAGGGAAGAAAACAAAGTTAGGAAACAGCTATATTGTCTTGGGACAAACAAGACAATGGAGACACTGTGTGTCCTTCCTTACTGTAATATTCCTTGCTATGAATTCTGGGGCTTCATCATTGGTTGGGTTGATTAAGACATAAAATGGTGTCACCATTGAACGATGTTTCCCATCATTGGCATAAACCATGAATTGGTCTGTGGTTGGTTCAATCCTCCTGTGCCTGCTTTGAACATAGTTGATATGCTGGGCCTTCACATTTTTCAAGTGGAATGAGGCTAGACATTTGAAGAAGGAAAAGAGGGCCCATTAGAAAAATACATAATCTGTTCTTCCAGCCAAAATAACATAGAAATTAATTAATAGAATGCATATTTATGATGACAAGGGATCGGCAAAGTGTAGCCCATGAACTGGAAGGATCCACTCTCCAGTTTCATTTTTTTTCCTTAACACATCCAGTAGTGCCCCAAGCCTCCATATATTTTTTAGGCATGTTGAGGTCTTTTTAGCAAACATCAGATTGAGGTTTCCTATGGTTCTGAAACAGATGAGACAGTACAAATGAAGGAAAATGACCAACATTATCCCCCTCCTGGAGGATGGCAGCATGCTATGCTATGGGCTATTTGGAAAATTTAAAAGTAGACCCCTTCTCCAAATTTGTGGGGTAAAGAGTATGGAAAAATGGGAACAGCCAGTTTTCTAGGGTTAAATGGGGGTACCTCCCAACCCCTGACAGTTGCTCAGATCTGATTTGAACACAGCTGTTCACAGAAGTGAATAAATGTGTACTCTAAACTACATCTATGAATTACATCTACGTAAAGGGAATTATGTGTCCAGGCCTATGTAATTTCCTTCAAAAATTAGGGCCAATTTCAGAAGAATGTGAGATTCCATTTAGAGTACCACAATTCATAAAGCTCTCATATTTTAAAAGCCTACATTTTATTATTGTAGCTAAAGAAAGACAATAAGCAAAATAAAAGAGAAACAGAAACCAAATCAGAACCATGAATGTGACTGTCCAGTGATTAGTGTTCAAAGACAAAGAGAATTACTACAACAATCAGTGCAAACAAATAGAAGCTGACAAGAAGAAAGGAAAAACAGAAATTCTCTTCCACAAGATCCAGGAATTCAAAGAAAATTTTAAAACAAGGGTAAGAATGCACTATGATTGGAAGAGGAACATAATACATAACCACAATTAAATCTAAAATAAACATAAAAACAATACACAGAATAGTGATATAAAAATGTGAAAGGCTAAATAATACTTGGCAAGAAGAAACTTGTGACAATGAACCCCAAATACTGGAAGGTGACATGAAAGCCACACTCACAGCAATTGGGAAGAATAAATCAGCAGGAACAGATGACATACCAACAGAGCTATTGCAGTCCCCACAGACAGACTCAACTGTAATGTTAACTAAAATCTGCCAATAAGTATGAAAAACAAAGTAGTAGCCCACAGATTGGAAGTGATCAATATACATTCCTATATACAAAAAAAGGAGAGACAAATAATTGCAGTAACTACAAGACTGTTGCACTAATTTCCCATGCAAGCAAAGT
>CM034703.1:100143091-100161676 GCA_020142125.1 Phrynosoma platyrhinos
AAGAAAGGGAGACCGCATGCCAGATACATGGATGCAATCAGGGAGGCCACAGGTCTGAGCCTGCAAGACCTGAGCAGAGAGGTAGGGAACAGGGAGTCTTGGAAATGTCTCATCCACAGGGTCGCCATGAGCTGAGGTTGAAGTTGAGAGCAGTTAACAACAAAAAGGTATTGTATATACTCAACTATACGTTGAAAAGATTTATGCCCCGAAATTGACACTAAAATCCTGGTTTGAGTTATAGGTCAATAGACTAATACTGCTTAGAAAGGTCCTGAAATAAGCACCCTCTGATGCCTCACTCTTCCCCACTCTTCATGCCTAGGCAGGTGTATGTGTGCGTGTGTGTGTGTGTGTGTGTGTGTAAGAGTTTCCCAATTTGATTTGAAAGCCTTCTCTTCCCACCAAAGAAACACCTCATTTAGCTCCAATTCTTTCTCTTCCCAATCCAATTTGAAAACCACCTCTTCCCGTTAAAGAAACACCCCATTTAATGCAACATCTTTTCCTCCTCAATCTGATTTTAAAACCTAAAAATTGCATGTTTAGTGTCTGTACAAAACATTGCCAAATAAATTAATATCTACAATCAGTTGGAAAGCAGCACATGTAAAAGGTCCAGATAGACACATACTAGTATAATACCAGATAATTCACCAGAAAAAAAACCAGCAAGTGTCAGTGTTCTCAATTTAAAGACAACTTGTCTTTCACTTTAACACATGCACACACACCTATACTTATTCCCATGTTGCTTTTCTCAAAGCCAGGAGATGGCAATATATTTTCTATATACCCAAACTGAGGAGGTGATGCTAAAACAAACTGCAAGTCATTTTCTTCAGTATCAGGGTCAGTGGCATACAAGTGGTTAATTGTAATTGTAGTTTTGGATCCCTCATCCACAATAAACATGGCACCTGCAAACAAACAAATTAGTATTGTTACTTAAGCTGTTTCAGTTCTAGGAATATTTTAGACCTATGAAATGCTGTTAGCAATTGACAGGGAATGTCATTGTTCAACAAACAATTGTTTTCTATTCATACCAGTGACTGAGAGTCAGTGTGGTGTAATGGTTTGAGCATTGGACTACAACACTGGAGACCAGGGTTTGAATCCCCACTCAGCCATGGGAACCCACTGGGTGACCTAGTATAAGTCACACATTCTCAGCCTCAGTGGAAGGCAAATGCAAACCCTCTCTCAACAAATCTTGCCAAGAAACCCCCATGATAACTTCGCTGTAGGGTTACCATAAATCAGAAACAACATGATTCCTGTTGTGATTCCTGTCTCTCACCAAGAAGGAGAAGCAAAAAGCGTATGGGAGGTGGAACACTTGCCCAACTATTTTGCTGATAATCTATTAAGGATGGTTTATGTGCTACTCAAGATCAGTAGTTATCTCTGTTTGTCATGGCATTAATTGCCTGAGAGCTGTTATGAATTGCTCATAATGAACTATTTTTCATGCTTCGGTGCTTAATCTCCCTGCTGGGAAAATACTTCATTTCCAGAACATTGCTTGGGTGATAGATAGCAAATCACAAAGTTACTCATACAAAATAGTGAGCATGCATACGATGCTGATACGGATTCTGACAAAATAGGTTTAGCTTGTATGCCAGTCATTTATTATTTATTTATTTAAAAAGCATTTATTGTTACTGCACTAAGGAATGAATGAGGAATCTAGTAAAAACAAAGGTAATTGTTGCACTGAGAACTTTTGCAGGGTCTCCATCAGAAGAGGTCTATGGTCCTTAGCTGAAAGTTTTCATCTTTGGGAATCCATTTATTATCCATAATTCAAAAATGTTTAAAGTTAAACCTGCATAAAGTGAAGGCCATTTTCTTAAATCTTTGCACAGTACCTAGAAAGTTTTGAGGTGCTTTATTGTGCTGGTGTATGACCGTAATAATGATGAACTAAAACTGGGGTGTTTTTACAAATAATAAGTAGTGAATTCATAATATGCAAAATCCAGCAATTTGCTAATCTTAAGTATACATAAAAATCAAGATTTTTTTTTACCAATGGCTATGGATGGTGGCTGGTTGTCCACTGGGAATATTGTGATGTTAATGTCATATACAGGAAAGGATTTATGAAGAGGTTCAGTAGAAAAGGGAGCTCCATCATAACAACAGGCATTTATGTCTGGACCCGTTTCATCATCCGAGACAACAAAGGTAAGGATATCAAATAAAGGATCCAAGCCAATCTCTCCACCTGGAAAAAGGAACTACAGATAAAGCATGAAATGTTTGCAACACAAGATTTAAAAGGTCTACAGGAAACAATTTATAAACAATGCAGAGATGTTAACTCAAGGGTCGGCAACCTACGGCCCGCGGGCCGGTTCCAGCCAAGGGCCCCGCACTTACCAACCCAGGCGGACCCCTGCCCCCGCCACTGCGGCATGTTTGGGTCACCGCGTGGCCATGCACGCCATGGCCGCCATTTTGATTTCAAAATGGCGGCCGCGACATGTTTGCGCATGTGCAAATGAGTTGCGGCTGCCATTTTGGAAAACAAAATGGCGGTTGTGACATTTCCCCCCCCCTCGGCCCGCTGGAAGAGATGACTTCGGGGGACCGGCCCCCAGCTCAAAAAGGTTGCCTACCCCTGTGTTAACTATTTTCAACAGTAGTGGCAGAAATCATGAGTAAAAAGAAGATGTTCGAGAGAAATAGCCAAAATTTCTCAAATATGCTGCATTATTTTTTACAGGGAATAATTGCAAGACTATCGAAAAGTCTATACATTCATCTTTCCTTTGTCATGCAAATTGGATTTAAAAAAAGATTACCCATGTGGAGAGCTAACTACAAATATGTACTTTTTACTTAAAGGATGCAGTATAGATATCATTTTTCCCTACCCTAGTACCCTCCAGTTGTGTTAGACTATAACTCTGACACAATAGATCTTGACAACTACTGCCCAAATACAAATAGTCCTTTGGGCCAGGTTCTTGACAGAATTGTGGGTGTACAAGGGCAGCTGCTTTGTGATTATGTTAATTATCTGTGGTAAATCCATTTCAGTTTGGGTTCAGGCCTGGATTCAGGGTCAAATCAGCTTTGGTTGCTGTTAAGCTGGGAGCTGGACAAGCCTTGTTGGTGCCAATCAATCACAGCTCAGGGAATGTTGAGGGGGGGAGAAAGCTTACAAAATTGAGGCCTGTCTGGCAGAAGGCAGATGGGGGAAAGATAACCTAGAAATAAGGGAAATATGACCTAGCTTAGAAAGGGGATATGTCACAGTTGTCTTCATGGATGTCCTCTATTTAGAAAGGGATGAGGGAATGCAACCTGCTCCTCCTGTTTGATTTTTCAGGAGCTTTTGATATCTGACGATGGTATTCTTCTGGAGTGTTGCAGTGCGTAGAGACTCGTACCTAAAGGGCAGGTTCCAAAGACTGGTACTGGGTTACTGTTTCTTAGCCCTCTAAAATCTGTGCTACAAGGTCAACTTAGAATCATATAATCATAGAGTTGGAAGAGACCACAAGGGCCATCATCACATTCCTTGGTGAAAGGATTATGCCAATTTGGATCTTAGGTGATCCCATTACAGCTAAGTGCCTCAGCTTCCCCCATGCTAAGCCATCCAGATTTTCTAATATGGTATGGCTGGTTTCCTGTGCTGGGGTGTCCCCTTTGGGCTGCCTGCCTGTAACATTCCTTTTTGATATTAATTTGATGTAAACCAGTGAAAGGTGACTGAAGCTGGATCCTGGGGTAACAAGGGCCTGGTACAATGATGGATTGGAAGAGGGCCAATAAAACAAGGTGTAATTTTAGCAAGATAGTGGCTTTGTTAGTGACTCTCTGGTAGGCTACAATGTTCTGGACAGGGTTGTGTTCCCTCTGCCTAAGTGTGATTTGTCTTTGGCATCTGAAGACCAAATGAACTCAGTGTCTTGAAGTACTCTTTACCAGCTTTGACTGATATACCAACTGTTGCCACTCCTGGAAGAAATTGTTTGGCCACAGTGGGCCAGACATTGGTAACCTCAGTGTTAGACTATTGCAGTGTTTTTATAGTGACCTAGGACATCATATCTCTAGAAATACAGTCATATCTATTCACATGAAAGGCTTTACAACATTTTATAATGTAACCATAGATATGGAGGGAAATTGATAACATTTTTATTTCTCTGTGAAAAATATTCCTTAGAAAGTTTTGCTGATGAGTTTTCAAAGCTTATTCAAACATGGAGTTTCTGACATAGCACTGCATCTTTATGGGACTGTTCCACTTCAGAGTTTATATAGTAGCCACCCTTTTGAATGTTATGGTTACCAGGTGCTTTTTGGTAGCCTGCATCTGAGATCCAAAGCATTTCAGTCAACTTCCAGAGTTATGTAACAATAGTAGAGCTTGGTACTAACAATTAAATATAATAGTTTTGTATGATAGCTTCCAGAATCCACTAGCCATGCTGACTCAGGGACTGTGGGAGTTGAAGTTCAACAAATAAAATTTCCAAGTTCTTGCCAAGGGAAACATAAGAACAAAAATGTCACCCTAAAAGATATATTAAGACAAACCTGAGCTATCTTTGTGCTTAATGTGATCATAAGGAATTATAATGGCACTGCAAAGTGACTTCATTTATCAGCATAGCAGTAAAAATTTGCTCTATGCATGACAGACATTGCACTTACTTACTTGTATGCTCATACGCTACTGTTCCTAAAACGACAGCTGCTTGAGAAAAACGGTCAACCACAATTCCATCCTTCTTCACAAACCCAAATTTAGGATGTCGAGCAAGTGTAAACATTAGCAACATGTCTTCACTGTCTGCATCAGTAGCATAAAGGTGCTCTGAAGTTATAGACACTGTCTGACCCTCTGGACACTGCATGATGGGAATGAGGTCAGTATGCATAATAGGAGGCTCATCATTTATAGGAATCACCTGGAAAGAAGGAAATAAATGAGCATCATGTTAAAACCACACTGACCACCCATTTGCATATACAAGCCTGGTTTACCAGAGACCAGAAGCCATGATAGAGTGATGAACAGTTCAGATAAGGAAAAACTTGCAGTAGGATTGGAGTCACTTACAATCTGCACATTGCTTTCAGTTCTAACAGTTTTAAATGTAGGAAAATGATAAACTGTCCAAAGAGGATAAAAAGAAGGTGATGAAAATATCAACTGTATAGACCAGGAGTGGGAAACTGTATTGGGCCTGGGGGCCCTCTGAAGCAAAATGCCCAAAATCGCAAAGGGGAAAAAACCATGCAGGCAACACCACAGGCAAGTCTGACCAAACACAGGCTAGAGCCCATTGAAATACTAATGCCGTGCAACAGTGGCAAGAAAGAAACGGTACTTATTTGCCACCTTTGAATCTGCACATCCAGTGGAGCAATTTCAAATGATTAGTGGCCTTTTACTCTGTTACACAAGAAGGGAATATAGACTACTAGGTAAGTCCATTGTGAAGAATTTGCAAGACACTGTGCAGACAAAAAGTGTTAGATCCACTCTGATTCAGATTATATAGTTGATACCAGGCCAGTGGATAAAACCTTAGCTCCTGCTTGTCCTGTACAATTGAATACATTTCATTTTGTTCAGCCTGAAGGTATGAACAGGATCCTTGGAGAAGTAAGAACTACCACATGTTTATAGGACACTTGGCCTTGGTTCATAAAAGTACCTAGAGGGGGACAGATCAGAGGTGGATAAAGGGAGTAATGAATGCCTCACTGCAGCATCCATTTTATTACTAACAGCAGACACTGGTTTAGTACTGAAACAACTTCCTTGGAATTAGATAGAAAGGCAAGATAGAATCAGTATACTGGTAATATCAAATTCCAGATAATCTCTCACAGTGGTTTCATGTATATGTTAAACAGAATGGGAAGCCCAGCAGAACCCCAGAGGCCAACAGACATGGCATCAAACAGGGATGTCCCAGTGAAGCCAGACTGAGATGGATATAGTAATCAGTCTCATCCAGGAAGCCATGGAGCTGGGAGGCCAACACATGCTTTTTAATAATTACCTAATAAGCTTATCGCATCGTTATATAAAGTGAATCACCTGATCCAGCTTAAAATTTAAAGGATTTAGCTGCTGAATATGCCACGCAAATGCAGCCCAGGTCCATCCCTGCTCCCAGGGCTGCTCAGCGCAGCTCTTTTTGAAGCTGGGAATTTTCCAGCTTGAGAAAATGGTTACTGGAGTGGCCCTGGGAGTGGGGATAGACCTGGGCTGCATTCGGGCAGCAAATTTGGTGGCTAAATACTTGTGATAATATCAGGAACCCGCCTGATTTAAATTTTAAGCTGGATCAGGTAAGTCGCTTTATTTAACAATGTGATAAACTTCTTTGAAAAGGATATTGGACACTGGCCTGTAATTCATTGCTATGATGGGGTTCAAGGAGGGTTTTCCACAGTAATAGCTTCACCATGGCTTCTTTTAGGCATCATAGTAAGTTGTCTTGATGCAGTGAGGCATTCACTACTCCCTTTATCCTCCTCTGGGTACTTTTAAGAACCAAGAAGGGCATGTAAACATATGGTAGTTCTTACCACTCCAAGGATCATGTCCATATCCTCAGGCTGCACAAGCTGAAATGTATTCAACTGTACAGGACAAGCAGGTACCAACTTATTTATTTAAACAGACGTTTGGCAATAAACTGGTTGAGTAGAAGAACCAGTTTATTTTCATTCACTCTCACATTTCGAAGTTATTTTCATTTAAAAGAATGATGACCTTCAGATTTCTTTATCTCAGTTCATATAAAACGTATCATATCGAGGTACACTTAAAAACATAAATGCTTGAAGTTGCTTGTACCTCTCTCAGACTCCTGAACTGTAGAAATAAATCTTCTGCAAGCATCCCTAACAACATATGAACATCTACCCAGTTTTCCAAATCATGTATTTAATCAGATTTTTAAAAATCTGGTTTTAGGAAGCAAAGGGTTTTTATAAAGCATGCAATGTGAGAGTGAATATATACAAAAATACAGCATAGGTTTTGCTTTTTTACAGTGGCTTTTGTTGCCTTAAGTATAAAACATAGAACTGGAAACAAAACACCTAACACCTCCTGTGGAACCACTACATGCTCATCATTTAATTTTAGTGGATTTGTTCCTGACAATAGGAAATAAACAAACTGGTACAGATGTCTACTAAGTAGTATCTGCCAAATGTGTTGTCTTTGTCACAAGCAACCATAGTTAAAACTGGACTTGGTATTTCATTTGCATACACAAAGGATTTTGAATTTGAACTGACATTCTTCCATACCAAGGACATATATATGTCTGTCCCTGGCTTCCACTGCACCAAAAGCATCTGAGGAAGTAGACTGAAGTCTATGAAAGCTCATGCTGCAAACTTCTTTCAGTTAGTCTCAAAGGTGCTACAAGATCTCTCTACATTATTGTCACATAAATCACCAAAGTAAAATAGAGGCTCATTCAGGCCAAGAATTTTTGAAAGAATCACAAATTCCTTTGAAAGGTTTAATTTTCCAGTAGACTTTTATTCTGATGAGTTTTGCACCAACCTTAATGTATAGAGTGAACTCAAAGGAATTAACTCCATCTGTAGCTGCAAGAAGGATATGATCTTGAGGAACCTCTGATCCACTGTGATGATAGCTATGGGAATAAAATTCTTAATTTATATGAAAGATTTGCATTGCGTCCACCAGCATTTAACAATTTCTGTAGAATTGTTGTGTGCCTTCATGTCATTTTTGACTTAAGGCAAGCCTAAGGAGACCCTATCATAAGGTGTCCTTTCCAACATATGTTCAGAGAGGGTTTGCCATTGCCTTTCAAAGTCAGAGAGCATGATCTGCCCAAGGCCACTCAGCGGACTGAACAGGGATTCAAACCCTCATCTCCCAGGGTTCTAGTCCAACATTCAAACCACTTCATCACATTGGCTTTTACTATAGAATTACCATCTAACTATGAAACAACTAACAATTTGTTGCTTTTCCATGACACTCTAACTCTGCTGCTTGAGGCAGCTGCCTCACTCTGCCTAACAAAATGGCCCTGGAAGAGAGCTGGCACTGCCTTCTCGCATTTATAATCCTCCAGTGTTTTCTACCACTTTTCTGCATTTTTCTCCATAACACATAAAAGCAATTAAGGAAGCAGTGATGATGGAACAGCTACAGTGGTTCCCAAACTTTGGTCTTCCAAGTGTTTTGGACTTCAGCTACCAGAATTCCTGAATGTAGCCCAGGTTGGCTGGGGTATCTAGAGTTGAGTCCAAAACAACTTAAACTTGAAGTTTGGACCAAAATGTGGGAACCAGTGAGCTACAGAGTGCCTTATGATTGGTGGTCCTAGGTACCCATCTGGAAGCATCCAGAATCTACAGCAAGATGATAGTCTCCTCTAACCTGACTCTGGACATGCGCAAATCTTCACAGGTCAGTTGGTCTCCTTCATTTGTGGGAATTCCACTGAATTCAACAGTACCATAAAGAGGTAGCCTTAGGAAGTGGATGCGAATGTTTTCCAGTTTGGTGTCCTCATCTGAAATCAAAATGTTCCTCTCCGTAATGGTGGAGAGCCCTCCTTCTTGTACTTTCAAGTTGGTTGTAAACACCTGAGCAATACAAAAGAAAGACCAGTTGCAACTTCCTATCAGAAAATGTTTTTGCTGATCCTTTAACTCTGAGATAATTCTTTCCAGAAAAATTACTTTTCCAGGCTCTGTCCATTTCATAGAATACAACGTAATTTCACAGACCACCAAACTAACTCCAATGTTTCAAATCAAAAGATCTGTCTAGAGGTTCTGGAGGATTGCCCCATGGGGGGAAGTCATTAACTTTCCATTTACTGAGGCTAAAGGAGACAAAAAGAACTAATATTGGTATATTGTAGATGTGTTCCTGGGTGTTACTTCTTTTATAGAAAATTTGGTAGGAGAAGTAGAAATATCATCAAAATAAAAGGTTCCTACACCACAACAAAGGAGAACAGTTCAACATGTTTCAGCCAACTTTTTATTCAAAGCTACCAGTATACTGGATGGAAGGTGGCATAGGGTTATCAGATTAGACACTGGCTATGGCTCCTGTTCCTTTAATGGTTGTGTAGAAGAGGGAATTTCAGGAGGTGCTGCTTGTCAAGCAACCAAGTAACAAGCAACATCTACAGAAATGTCCTCTTCTATGCAACCATTAAAGGTATAGGCACTCTCTCCAATTTTCACTCTCAGATAAGTTAACACTAAAACATAAATAATTAAAATCTTAATATAAAAAAAACTTCTCTCATGTAAGCCCAATTTTTATCCATGCATAACCCTTTATTTTATCCCATTCCTATAAGAATTATAGTCCTACCTCTGGAGCTTGGTTGTCCACAGGAAGAACAGTAATGTTAAAACAGATGCCACGCAGAGTTCCACCATGCTGATTGCTGACTGAGAATCTGAACTGGATGTGTTGAGGATCAGGACCAATATCTTGCAAAGGTGGCATATATGCCACTTTCATGTGGTTTATGGCATGCTAAAGGCACACAGTAATTATACAAACAAACAAACAAACAAACTGTAAGGCATATGTTCTTATTCCTAGCCACCCATCAGCAAATCCAAAAGCCTTTTTTTTGCATAATAATACATTTAGTTCTATATTTTTGTCATCAATATCTTCATTCTAGGGACAAATAAGACAAGCTGAGCCTTTAAATCAGGATAGGTAATGGAGGCCCTTCAAATGATGTTGGTCTGCAGCTCCCAGCATCTTTTGTTATTTGCTATGCTGGTAAAGGTTGATGGGAATTATACTCCACTAGCATCAGAGTTGATGATTCCTGCTTTAACTAAACTATCTTCCCAACCCATGCCCACATTTATATAACTTATCTTTGCAAAAGGGAGAACAACAGAATTTTTACACATGGCACAGAGATCATCATGATGTCTGAATCCTCATTTCATGACTTTATTGTGATCCTGAATCCACTAGAAGCCAGATTTTAACCTGATTGGGTGCCATGCAGAAATGTGGATTTGCAGTTACATTTCAACTTTCCTATGCTTCTGGCATCACATGTCAAGTGGCCTCAAGACCATTACTATAGCCATCCATTCTAACAGAGAGTTTTATAGTTTCAGTATATGCTCCAATTCTAGCTAGAGATGTAGTGAGGACTTTTAGAGCAGCCTTCTCTTGTGCACAAAGAAACTGAGAATGAGTCATAATGGTGGTATTAACAATCATGAAAGCAACATGAAATATACATGTTTAATTCAACAGTGCTCAGTCAAGAAGGTTGTGCCACATGTAGACTGTTTTAGCAAGAGACTAAGGACAGTTTCACACTACTCTGTTATAAGTACTACTCTTCCACCTTAACTGCTATGGCTGCCTCCTATGGAATCCTGGGATTTGCAGTTTAGGGAGGGATATTTTGAATTCTCAGCCAGAGGGCTCTTAGGCTGTACGAAGCTACAAACCCCAGAATTCCATAGGAGGCAGCCATAGCAGTTAAAGTGGAATAACAGCACTATAACAGTGTAATGTGAGATTGGCCTAATATATACTGTTGTTAAAAAGACAGTTTACCAACTCTGTTTTCCAGTTTTCAAAGAGATAGCCATGTTAGTTTACCACATCATAAAAAGAAAAACAGGGGTGGAGGGGAGGAGTCTAGTACAATCTTTAAGGCGAAATTATTTATTTCATTGTGAGCTGATCCCACTCTAACTTACCATTGGGTTTAATACTAAACTCTATCAATGCATTTAAAGAAATGGATCAACTTACACAAAGGTTAATGCTGAAATAAATAAGTCTTAAAGTTGCTAGTAGAAAACTTCTATTCTCACCTCGCCCCGTTTTCTTTTTTTATTTTCCAGGAATGTCACTACTCCTATTGTACAAAGTTTCAGAAAGCTAGAATACAGAATATAATAACTGAACACAGCATAAGGCCATTCATTGTATTTCAAGGCTCCATTATGTTTGATGTGGCCATCTAGAACAGAAGAATACCCTTCAGGGCTTAATTCAGATGGGAATACACCCTAATCGGGCCCCAAAATCCATTTCACAAATTGACACTTATTCCAATAACCCTATCCAACATATAAAATATTGTGCTGGGCATATTTTTTAAGTTTTAAACTTGATAACCAACCTGAGTAAATGATCTCAGTGATGGAGTAGCAGGATCCTTGATCAGCCTTGGAATGCTGTCTACCATAAACAATTTTCCAGCATCTGTGTAACTGGTCACAAAGGCATTGCCATATTTGTAAGCCAAGTCTCATAACGTTTTACAGCAAAATTAAAAACAAACTAGCATTCCAGAATTGATTCCCATACCAACAGCTTTACTAAGTGTGGAAATTGTGTGGCTTTCTAGAAGATGTTGTTAAATTGCAACTTCCAGCACTCTTCACCATTGGCTATGCTGGCTACATCTACTAGGAGATGCTGTTAATGGATGCTCAAGTCCTATTATATACAGTGTGGTTTTAAAATGGTGTCCCTTATATAAAATAGCAAAATCAAGGCTTGCTTTTTGCATTTTTTTCAAGCTGTGGATGGTTGAATCTGTGGGATGTAGAATCCATGGAAACAGGTCAACTGTACTTAACTATCTTACTTTTTTTTAAAGCATCTTTTCCTGTCATTTTAGCAATCAATTAATCAATGTTATGAAAAATAGACATAATAAAAACCCTGACCAGTAAACTGACTGTAGGGTTGATGCATTAAGGCACATACCCAGGTATTTACATTGCATTTGTTTTTTGAAGAAAGGAAAGCAATGTGTGGTAGTAATAGATCTTCACCTTCAAATTATCTCCCATGCCATTTAGGGACTTCATTCCTCCTCCTATTCTCCCTTGCCACTGCTGCAGCTTACCATAATAGTTTATGGACATCAAACTTTTTAGTATCTATGTGGACATTAGTTGTGCACTAGTAAATGTAAAGGTGCAGGCATTCACTGTGCTGCTTCTTGTGGTCATGCCTTCAAGGAAAATCCAAAAATGCTGGCAGCCACATTGATTTAGATCAAAAGACCAGTTTGACCCGCTTTCAACTTCACAAGAAGGAAGTCTTTTGTCAAACTGATGGTTCTCTTGGTGGCCATTTTAAGAACAAACTACCTCAGAATAATTGGCAGAATAACACGGATTGTTGTTGTTGCTGATAATTGCTCACAAGCTGACCTCAGCTCATGGTGATCCTGTGGATGAGACACCTCCAAGAGCCCCTGTCATCCGCTGCACTGCTTAAGTCTTGTAGATTCATGCTCATGACCTCCTTGATTGAGTTCGACCATCTGATGTGCGGTTTTCCTCTCTTTCTACTACCCTCAAACTTTCCCAACATTACTGTCTTTTCAAATGAGGCATGCTTCTCATGATGTGGCCAAGGTACAACAGCCTCAATTTGATCATCTTGGTTTCTAGGTGTATTTCAGACTTGATCTGTTCAAGGACCCAGATCAAAAAGCCTTTGGTCTTTTTGCCTGACCACAGCATCCTCAACACTCTTCTCCAGCACCACACCTCAATAATATAAGATGCTGGGAAAATTTATTGCCATTCTTCATTTTTGTGGCCGATATGACATAGCCTTGCTAAGCAAAAAGTCACCACACTCCAACCTGGAAAGTTATGACCCTACTACACCTCTGATGTTGAAAAATGTCAGCCCAGCTAACAAGGCTGACAGCAGAAATACTCAACATCTGGGCAACAAAAAACAAACAAGTAAATGGATTTCTACTAGATGAGTTTTCTGAAAACACCATAACCTCACTGATCTGAGAGAACCAAATACAAATCTATCTCCTGCCACAGGTCTGGTAGTCAGTTGTAATCCAATACATGCTGAGAACACATCTTTTTCTTTTGCAGGGTGTACATTTACACAGACTTACTGATTCAATGAAGAGAAAAATGGAGGCGAAGTGACTGTATAAATGATCTCTCTATTCTCTGCTTCTGTGTCTGTGAAGCTGAGGTGTCTCTTTGTCAGATAGGCAATCTCTGTTTCCTTGACAGTCAGATGGCGGTTTACTCCTGAAGTTTCTTTGGGAGGCTGATCATCCACAGGAATTATGTGCACTCTTACTACCTAGTGAAAGGATTTGGAGGCAAAAATGATATACTGACGAACAGTATATTGCAACTTATTGCATCTAAATATTGCAGTTTAAATGCTACACATTTATGGCAAGCCTTTGTATTCTGTCTGTCAGAAAACAACCTTTTGCCATTCACTGGGAGAAACAAGTCAAAAGAGCAGATGATTAAAAGAAGTGTCCTGTGATTAATTTTACTTCAATAAGAATAAACACATTACACATTGGTACAAACAAACACATTACCATAAGTTATAAAAACATGCTTTCAGAATTGTCCATGGTCAATGACTGCTATATTTAAAGATGTACACCAGACATCCCTAACCTATCACCCTTAGACTGCACTATCCCTAGCCAGTTTGGACACAAAAACTCTGCCACTGTGTTTCCCTACATTTCATTCTACTACCACACTTTATTGACTGAGTGAAATGAAACTTTTAGTTTAAGCCCTGTAGATACTACAATTTGCATTAGATCTAGTCAGCCTAGTGAATGGTAAGGGATCATGGGAAATGCAGTACAATAAAATATTAGAGAGCCATAAGATGCCTGTCCTTTATAGAGAGACTTTAAACTTGCTAAACACATTTGTCATTAATATTTCAGGTTGAGTATCCCTTATCCAGAATTCCAAAATCCAAAATTGTCCACATGGGTGGCTGAGATAGTGACACCTTTGCTTTCTAATGGTTCACTGTACACAACTTTGTTTCATGCATAAAATAAAAATATTAGGTATTAAATTACTTTCAGGCTATGTTTATAAAGTATACGAAACATAAATGAATTTTATGTTTAGATTTGGTTCCCCTCTCCAAGACATAAGTGCAAATAGAGGTATTCCAAAATCCAAAAAATAAAAACACTTCTGGTACAAAGCATTTGGATAAGGGAGACTCAGTCTGTAGAGATGTATGTACCTTTCCCATCTGATTGTTAGGAGAAGGAAATTCTTACACATTTCCCGTATATTCTTATGCACGTTTGCTTAGGGGTACACTCCACAGTGTTCACTGGTACTTTCCTAGTAAATGAAATTAGGATTGAAGCATTTGACTATAAATCAATGTAGGATTTTCCTTCATCCCACAATCAACATACCTGAGTTTCTGAAAGATTAGGAGGCTCATGGCTATCACAGAGAATAATCTCAATTGAATCTTCAAATATTTCTCCTCCTAAGTGATGGTAGTAAATTATTCCATTGAACAGATCTTTCTGAAGGAATTTAGTGACTGGATAACCTGTTGACTCAAAGACAGAAAAGAGTCAGTTCTCAACCCAGTTATAACTGTATACAACAATTATACTTTCAGCCTAACTCTGATTCCATGCAAAGAATGATTAAGTATAAAGCCATGACAGCCCCACTTCACACAAGTGGCTCAGGATCTAAGCCAAGAATTCATGAAGTTCAAAATCCATGTTGAGAACCCACACATAAGAGATTTTCTTATTACATACTTAGTTGTGTTTAGGATTAGAATCTAAACACTGGTATAGCCTCATTGTGCTCTTAAATACAGGCAAATCCTTTTCAATCCACAGACTTTAATTTGTATATTTGATAACAAAAGCTGAAAGCCACAGAAGAAGAATGAGACAACACCAAAGTTAATAAGGGGTGATCAGGAGTTATCACAAGAGTTAAATGGAAATGAGAATAAACCTAAAAACATTCAAGGATAAGGGGTAACACTGGTCTTGAAAATCAATTCAAAAATTTGAGTTATTCCCGGGCATTTTACCACATTAGCCCCTTGGGGTTTTTAATATATTACCAGTAAGATATGGTTCAGGTTTCTTCATGATTTCTCCTGCCTGTGGCAATTTGGTGATATTAAAAAGTATGTAGTCATCACTGGAGTCCATGTCAGAGGCTTGGAGCATTGACCCTTGGATCAGAATCACTTGTCCTTCATGAACCTCTATCTCCACATTATTAATCAGGAATGGAGGACTGTCATCCTTAGGCAGAATATTGATAGGAAACCTGTGGCGGCTACTGTGGCGGTTATCAAAGATCCTAAAGACAATATAGTCCTTCGTGGAATCGCTGTCATCATGATGATAACGTACAACACCAGCCTTAAGGTCTGAGACTGTGAACAGGAATCCCTTTTCCCCTGTCAGATGGTAGAAAGATGGTAATTCATAACAGTCATATAGAATCATAGAGTTGGAAGAGACCAAAAGGGCCATCCAGTCCTACCCCCTGCCATACAGGAATACACAATCAAAGCACCCCTGACAATGGCCATCCAGCCTCTGTTTAAAAACCTCCAAAGGAGGAGATTCCACCACTCTCCAAGGGAGTGTCTTCCACTGTCAAACAGTATTTGCTGTCAGGAAATTCTTCCTAACGTTGAGGTGGAATCTCTTTTCCTGTAGTTTGCATCTATTGCTCCATGTCTCTGAAGCAAAAGAAAACAAACTTGGTCCATCCTCAATATGACATCCCTTTAAATATTTAAACCGGGCTATCATATCATCTCTTAACCTTCTCTTCTCCAGGCTCACCTTTTTGAAAACACTCCTCATAGGGCATGTTTCCAGTTAAGGAATAAAAGTTAAAAACAAGTACGAAAGTAATTTTTGTAATTTTTGAAGTACAAAAGTAATTACAGATGTATAAATCATCCTTAATCTTGTCTTGTGGGTGTTTTGTTTTCAAAAGGGTGAGACTGTATTATAAAGAGGGCAAAGATGAAGATCAGGAACTGAAATGGTTAAGTTCATAAGAGATATCAACCAGACTTTATTGGTACAACCAGTGACCAGCATCAAGAGTCATAAAAGAGGGTCAAGAGGAATACCATGAACACCTGTCCCCCACAAATTCACTCAAGAAGTCATCAATGGTTTAAACTAGAGTTGCTAGGTCAGGAGCTTTCCAGTCCCTGAAATTTCAAGGCCAAAACATGAGACTCAGAGAGATTCTCTGATGAGGTCACAAGGGGTAGCCCCCTATGATGTCATTAAGGATAATGCATCAAGCATCAACCACACTTGCACAGAGTTTGCCATTCAAATAAAAACACTCAGTCTAACAAAGGAGGAAAATATATATACATTTACTTTTCAAGGTAGTATCCTTGCTCTGAGGACTAGAGAAAAAGGCCCAGGCCCTAAGACCTGGGAACCCTATAGAGATATATACCTATATGTCTATGGGTATAACCTATAGTAGGTAGAACCTTATATATGATTTGGGTCCAGGTTACCCCCACCTCCTCCCATATAATCTGCCATGTATGCTCAGTTCCTCTGGCAGACATTTATTCCAGTCAGTCAGGAGTAGATCGGCAACTGTCAGCCAGAAGACATTTTCATCCGCCGCTCCTAGATTGTGAAATGAGCTGCTAGAAGAGATTGGACAGCTGAATATGCTGTCCAAATGTAAAATACCATTGAAGACCAGTCTCTTCCGGCAAGCTTATCCAGATAATTTTAAATTATTAATTAAGATGTTGAATTTTAAATGTTGACTCTTTTAAAATGTGTATGTCTTATTTGTCCTTTTAAACTGTTGCATGTTTTAATTAATGTGGTTTAATTGATGTTATTTATTGTTGATTTGTTGTTGTTCCTCACTTCAATCCATGGGGAGAGGCAGATATTATTATTATTATTATTATTATTATTATTATTATTATTATTATTATTATTGAGAACTCATGGAATGGAATAGATTTTTAGGAAAGAGTCCTGTGTTTTCTGGTTCTGAATGACATCTGCTAGTATTTCTTCCCTTTCCCATCACTTCCCTGACTGGAATACTGAAAATATGACCTGTCAGCAAAAGACTGAATTGCCACACCATTTTTAATTTCTTTCTATTGCTGCTTGCTTTCTTTTTTTTCTCTTGACTGGGAGGTATTTGGAAGGAAAATATGCTCATGGTAACAAATGGGGACAGAGGTTAGCTGCTGCTAATTCCAAGAGGAGGGTGCTGTGGGATGGAAAAAACCAAAAGAAATTGTATGTGCCTTCAAGCTGCTTTTCAGTTTATAGTGACACCATGAATTTAATGGTTGTAAAGCAAGTAATACTCAGAGGTGTTTTTGCCAGTTCCTTCCTCTGAAATATAGCTTACAGCACCTGCTATTCATTGGTGCTCTCCCACCCAACCAGGGCTGATCCTGCTTAGCGTCCAAGATCAAATGTGATCTGATGCCTTTGGGATATTTAAAAATACACGTTATGGATACCTGAAGAAAAGTTTGCATATGAAAGCTTTTTGCTGTAGCATACAAATTCTTTGCAGTTAAGGGGCTCAGAAGACAGTGGTACTGAATTCAACCAACCACTTAAATTACTATTTGAATATACCTTTCAGCGTAAACCACATCTTTAATGGCACACCTTCACAAGTATATGTACAAAAATCTAGCCAAATCTGCATAAATTCCATGGTTCGGGGTGGGGGGAAGATCAATAAGGCCATGTGACCTAAAGTACAGTGAATAGATATATTCAGTCAGCCAAAAAGACAAAGAATTATTTGTATATCCCTAATTACTTTTGTACTTCATGGTTTTTACTTTTATTTCTCAACTGTCCAGATAATATTTCTTGTCAGGCAGCAAAAAATATAGCAAGTAAGTAAACAATTTTGGCTGGAGATGCCTAGGATTAGTCTCTGTATGCAACTTTTGGCATATGCTGTATTGACATATGATCTTCCTCTAAAGATCTGAGAAGTGTATTGATGCACTATAGTAAATTCATACTTATGGCAACAGCCTCTCCTCTCGCTTAAGTGACTCAGGAGAATGAGGAGATCACTGCTAGGCTGAAAGATGGGCATAAGTTACCCAAATATGTTGTTTGTTAGACATTATGCCTCCACATGAGTGCTGTAAAGTTCTCACAAGTGTGAACATGTGTAACCACTGCCCACTCATGAACCTAGTACTAATATCTGCATACTATTAAAATCTTCATGTGAAGGCAGAGTAAATGTGAATCAGTCAATGTATTTTAGTTACAGTAAAGGAATAAATAGTGACATCTGTGAACAAACATCACCCAGAATAGGATACCTCTTACAGTAAGCTGCCCATGCTGTAAACCATCAACAGTGACTAAGCGAACACCACTGATATCATCATTGTCTACAATCTGAAACTGCTCCCATGTTATAGGGCGTGACTGTCCTTCCAAGAGATCAAGACCTAGGGAGGGAAAACGAGCAGGTTATCAAAAGGTTATTTTCATGGAAGCAAAACTATCAATGGCTGTCTATCGTGATCATAAACAATAGAAGAGGCAGGGAGCAAGAAAGGGTGCTATTGCCCTCACTGCCTGCCTGTGGGCTTCCCATAGGCTACAGATTGTACGTAATGCTAGATTGGGCCGTAATCTCACCCAGCAAGGCTCTTCTGAAAAGGCATGCTTTAAGGGGGTTGGTGGAAAGTGACAAACCCAGAAC
>CM034703.1:100178653-100191019 GCA_020142125.1 Phrynosoma platyrhinos
TTTAAATGTAAGTGGGAATGAGCCCAAGATCCCTTTGCATACAGATTTCAGATGCCTGTTTAAGAAATGTTCTTCCCCCATACCTTGTCATAGAGAAAGTGATATATTTTGGGAAATGGACAGATATGATGGGGACCCCAAGCCAACTGCATTATCCCTTTGTGCGTACAAGCCCCTTGTACCAAAATACATATCTTCAAAATGCCTGTCTCTTGCATACTTGAGATAAAAGTGCTTCATGATCTTATATGGCATAATGACACTATACCTCACAATGTTTTTAAATAGAGAACTTTCAGCCTTACAAATACATGAGTACCCAAATAAACACTGCATTGTTATATATGATATACATATATTTATATGTTGCATACATATTTCCTGTCCAGCCAAGTACTACAATTGGACTTTTTTTGCTAGAACATCTGTTCCTAAGGGCATTTTCATATTTTGGCCTTAAAACAGTTCTTCCTTAGGTTTATTTGAAATGCAAAGAAAAACAATTTACAAACATCTGCTTTTACTATACGTTCTATATTCAAAGCTGTACCATGATATGTTTTTGACAAAACATACAATGTGCACGCGCGCACACACACACACACTATCCATGGGTGGCCAAAATGTTGTATTCTACATAATTTACTCTTTTCTCCATTTAATTACACTTCAAGATCTGTTATCCAAAGGAGCCAGCATTTCCCAGCCCAATGATAGGGACAGCCTGTTCTTCATGAACACCCATGCTTCCCTCCCACTCAAAGAACGAAAGACAATAAGAAGCATGTTTGTGCCTCTCTGACTCTCTGAATGCAGCATTCATTTTCTCTCACATATGACTGCTGGTCATGCAAGAAGAAATCTGAAAGAAAGCAGATGTTGCTCTTAGTTAATGCACATATACATTTGTTTTAGGGGCTGATGTAAAAGAAAGCCATTGTAAGCCCCACGTGGGGCAATGACTTCAGATGCTCACAGGAAAGGCATGAGGGAGGCTCAGAGGCAATTTAAACCCCATGTTTCAAAACACTTTTGGCTGTGAGAATTTACCATCTTCTAACACAAAGAGATATGTATAACCTAGTATCAGCTAAGTGATCCATCAGAGAATAATGGTAATAATGTTCATAAAACATTTTTTCCATAAGACATCGTTAGTTCCTTCCCTTAATTGATAATGAGGGAGATAAATAATGAAAGCTTTTTCCTCCACAGCACTCTTGCCAGTGATTATAAAGTAGACACAATCTGCTTTGTTAAAAAGAAACATCTGTTTTATGCTTCCTAATATGTTTTCCTTTCATATGAACAGGCAGCCATAATCGTCCATAAATTTAACAAGTATAACAAAAGAGAGCTAAATCTTCTCCTAATTAATGTCGGGCTTTGCTTTTATTTCCACTTCAACTACTTTTCAATTACAATTTGTAATTAAATTGTCACACATTCCTAGTACATTACTCACTTTCATGACAGCAAAAGGGATCATAGGAGAAGCTCTTGTATAATGCAGCTTTTCCTGGTTAAGCAAGGGCAGGTTCTAATTATCTTCACTCCAAGAACTGTTCTATTTCAGCTTTTCCCAACCTGGCACTTCCAGATGTGTTGTACTACAACTTCCCTCATCTGCTTCTTAAGATCATGGAAGCTGTAGTAGGTTACACATCTGGAGGTGTCCAATTGGGGAAGGCTGCTCAGCTGATGATGCTCTCTCAATGGCCTTTCCATTCTGGAGTGATGTCTTATGGCACACCATTACAACACAGAGAAGTGTATGGATGTCCTTCAGGTGGCATGGCAGTAAATGTAATCTTCCTCCATTCAAATAAATTCTTGGGCCAAAACAAATGTTAGAAATATAAACATAAGATAGGGACTTTTTTTCATATGTGGCAGACTTGTGATAAGGCACAGTAATATTGGACTCAGATTCATTCAGTGCTAGAAGACATGTCAAGATAGAGGTGAAACCAGAGATTTTTCTGCTTGGAATGTTGACCCATCAAATTAAGAAAAAAAAAATATATAAAAGGACAATATGATTGCAGCAGCAAGAATATCATATATTCAGAGATAGAAGGACACTGACATACCAAGACAAGAAGATTGGCTGATGAAGATAACTGAACTTGCTGAAAAAGACAAATTGACAATGTTGATCAAAGAGAAATCTTTGAAAAAAATTCTTAAGAAAGATTGGGAATTGTCTATTATATATTTGCAGTATCACTGGGGATACAAATTAGTTTCAGTTTTTGTAAAATAAAAGAGTTGTAGAGCCATAAATATATTATTATATATGAGGAAGTAGAGAAATACTAGTATATATCTATCAGTTATGGGGAGAGTCAGTATTTATTTTTGTTGTTGTTGAGTAATATAGGGCCTTTACAGACTGCCAGAAATAGTGCAGCTTGAGGCCACTTTAACTGTCCTGGCTCAGTGCTAAGGAATCATGGGAACTGTATTTTTTCTGGGACATTGAGCCTTCTCTGTCAGAGAGCTCTGGTGCCACAATAAACTACAGTTCCCATGAATCTTTAGCACTGAGCCAGGACAGTTAAAGTGGCCTCAAGCTGCATTATTTCTGGCACTCTGTAAAGGCCCATAGTTTAGTTAGTTTTGTTACTGTTGTCTATGTTTTAGATAAAAAAATTGTTTTGGCATAATAAAAATGATTTTTAAAAAATTCTAACCCAAAAATCCTTTTAATGCCTCCTCCTCTTCCTGGCACCAAAGGAAGCAAATAAAGCCTGCACTGTACAGTATGTTGCATTTTCTCAATATCCTTCCTTGTGGCTTCATGAATGGTCCAGGCCTTCACCCATTTATGGCTAGAGCCTCCCAAAACCCTGCAGCTCAACCATTAAAATTATTTTTTCAGCCTTGCTCTCCATAATTCCCATTTTCCATGTACAGTGAAGAAAAGAAAACAATGCCAAAAATAAGAAATTCATACGGAAAATAATTTCACTGAAAAGATGACCTCTGCTTTCTGAAACATAATGAGTAAAGTATTAATACACCATCCTGATTAATTTTATTTATGAATGTTTCAAATTCAGCCTGGATCTCTAGATGACATGCCATTGACTCTCACCAGAAGGCAAGAGGCATGCAGCTGTAAAATCTGCTCCCTGAGGAGCAAACACCAACCCCCTTCCCTTCTTGTTTTTGGAAAGGCTTTCAAAACCTTTCTATCCCTGTTCCTAAAGTCCTTAGAAAGTCTTGTTATGACTGACTGTGGTCCTTCCTTTGGGGATATGCTTTAATTTGCTGCTAAGCTGATTGAGAGTTAAGCAAAATCAAGCATTTTCTTGTTTAGTTGCCAGCTTGGGAAACTTAGTACTTTTAGAGGCAGCCTATAAATAAGTGAAACAAACAAAGACAATGAGGAAAACTGGGTGACTATTTTGAATTCAAGGCTCAGTAAACTACAGTTGCCCCTCCTTATCGACAGATTCTTTATCCATGGATTCAAGCATCCATGGCTTGAACATTTTTTAAAAAAGTAAAAATTCCAAATAGCAAGCCTTGATTTTGCCATTTTATATAAAGGGCCCCATTTCACTATGCCATTGCTTTTAATGGGACTTGCACATCTACGGATTTGGTATCCGCAGGGGTCCTAGAACCAAACCCCAGTGGATAACAAAGGCCCACTGTCCTAGTACACATGTACACACATACTTACAGATAGATACACATGGAACCATTTTTATATGCAACAGTTACAATGCATAGGCCATTTTAAATCCTGCTGTGTGGGGACCAGCAGCATGCGGTTTATCCTTTTATATGAAGTCTAAGGACTGTGTTCGCAGTCTGGGGGTGCTTCTAGATTCATCGCTTCACATGACTAGTCAGGTGAATGCGGTGGTCAGGAGCGCCTGTTATCAGCTTCGGCTGATACGCCAACTGCGCCCTTATCTGGATAGAAGGGACCTGGAAGCTGTGGTACACGCCCTGGTAACCTCACGTCTGGATTTCTGCAATGCACTCTACATGGGGCTACCCTTGTGCCTAGCCCGGAAATTGCAACTGGTACAGAACATGGCAGCCAGGCTAATTACGGGAACATCTAGGAGGGAGCACATAACACCGGTGCTGAAATCCCTCCACTGGCTGCCAATTAGTTTCCGGGCGCAGTACAAGGTGTTGGTTTTGACCTTTAAAGCCCTACATGGCTTGGGTCCATCTTATCTCAGGGACCGCCTCTCCCCATATGATCCCCCCGCGCCCTGCGGTCCTCTGGGAGGAATCTGTTACAGCCAATAAAAACTAGGCTGTCTCAGACCTCCCAGAGGGCCTTCTCCGCAACCGCTCCCAGACTCTGGAATGGCCTTACGGATGAGATCCGTCTTACTACCACTCTTGCTGCTTTCAAGAAAGCAGTAAAGACAGATCTCTTTTGGCAGGCCTTCCCGGAATAACGGTCGGCCCATAAAGGGGCCCCTATTTGTTTGTCTTTTTGTAAAATTTTGCTTTTAATCTATTAATTTAACTAATATAGTATTTTAATTTATTCCTGGTTTAATTCTATTTTAAGGGGATGGGGCGGGGGAGGAAGGGATTATGGGGAGAGGGAATGTTTTAATGTTGTTTTGTTTTAAATGCTGCTGTTCCCCGCCCCGATTGCCTAGCAGAGGGGCGGGCTACAAATAAAATTTATTATTATTATTATTTTATTAAGTCCAGGAAATTACAGTTGGCCCTCCGTTTTTGCGGGGGATCCATTCCAGACCCACCCACCCTGCAAAAATGGAGACTCGCCAATATTTAAGCCCCACAGGCTTGAATGGGGCGTGCTCCCGCAGGTGCGCACCCCATTGATTTCAACAGAGGCTGCCCCTCTGTGAATATGCAAAACTGCTGACTTCAAGTCTGCGAGAATGGAGGGGTGACGGTATATCCACATCACTGGAAAGATACTTTCCCCCTCACAGCTATTTCAAGGCAAAAATAGACATTGTGGGCTTTGCACAACATGCTCTGCAGGCAAGGAAACTCTGAGCAGTACGATGTCACCTCACACATTTTATTTTCTGTACCAGATTGGAAAAGGAGGAAGAGGTGCCAGGTGGTTGCTTTCAGCACTAACCAGACAACCACATCATTCTGATAAGGTCTGCTTTTAACTATAACCACTTCAATCAAGTAGTGCTTCCTTCTAATAGTTTCCCACAAGTCAACCCAGATGGGAAGTTTACTAGACTAATAGGAAGATGAAAAGTGATATGGAAAACATGTCTATTGCAACATGGCAGAACAAAAGAGAAAAAAAAACCTGTTGTATATTTATCATCTGTTGGTTTTTCTTGGAATTGAACAAATTACATGGTCTGCTGTGAGCTTATATTTTAGTCACGCTATTATCGCATGGCCAGTAATTAAAAGGAGCCCTTACATACAGTAGAGGCCTCCACATCACTATGTTTTGCCCTTGAGACATTGGATTGGCTATCCACAATGTATATAAACAAGAAGCTAGTATACTTCATGGTAGTTCTTAAACCAAACAAAATAAATCCCCCAATGATTAAAAAAGCACTTGAGGGTAAAGCGCTCTTTCATTCATCAACACTGGGGGGGAAAATCCAATACAAGTCTATCCTGTTTTCAATATGCATATCAGACTATATTCATTATAGTCTAATAGTTGTTTTGGTTTGGGCAGATAGTTTTCCCAGACCTATATCCAGTTTTAACCAACAGTCAAAGTTCCTTCACAGTGGCCTAAAGTAGGGGTGGAAATCACACAACTTCCTAGGTGTTGTTGGGCTGCATGTGTCAATAGTTCTACCAAACTTAGGTAAGGATGCTAGGAACATCTGGAGAGCTGGATGATGAACAACATCTGGAGACCCTGGTCTAAATTCTGTTGATCCTCCCTACTAGAGTAGACACACTGACTCACTAGTAACCTGGCAAGTCAACATATATGGAGATTCCATTGGTTCAGTGATTCAACTCTAGTTGGCACCAGCAGGTGAATTCAAGTCAATGGAAACGAAACCTATGCTTGAGAATTGCCACACTATATCTTTTCAGATAGCACTCCTCCTTCTTTATTTCCTTCTCATACCAATGTCTTTGAGAAAATCCTGGCCATTCCATGACACTTTAATTCTAAAATCCACATACCTGTGGGGTTAGCTTCCCAACCCTCTGTGTGATTGGCTCGTTCATCACAACTTCTACTTTGCAGGCATCCTTCTCTCTGGGGATGGAAAACTGCAAGTCCTCTTGTGACAGGAAGACAGACTGACCCTTCATCACTTTCATCCCATGGTTGACATTGACAAAGGAGGAGCAGATGCCTCTCAGATGAAGTACAAAGAGCAAAAGGAACCTGCTGTTCTCCATTGTCTTAGCAGAGGAGAAAACCTTATTGAAGGAGAGGTGGCTTCTTTGTCCTTCCAAGGGAAGCTTCACCATCTATTCAAGGGCATTAGACAATGGTGCCCTGTGTGTTTTCTTAAGCGTGTCCTGTATAATAAAAAGTGGATAAGGAGGACTCAGTGTAAGATCAAGTCCAGCATTTGGAACCATCAATACATTTCTCCAAAAACTGAGGAGGGGAAAAAAGAGAGAGCAGGAAGGAAAAGTTTTCACAAGTGAACAATTTGCTTTGACAACCCCCGAACTGTATTTTATTTCAGGTACCCTATTTAGATAGGCTAGCATGGGATTGTTGCCAGGCTATGGAACTCACTTTCAAGGGAAGTTGGATTTCTTTGTTGTTCTTCCATCATTAGTCCAATATTTTATTTTATTTTATTTACGGTATTCAGGTTGGATTTTGGAAATTGGTTGCCTATACTTTCCTTATGCTTTAAATTGCTTTTAATCCAATTCTGTTTTAACATTGCAATTGAATCTTTGTAACATCCTACATTGTGGTGATGGTGGTAGTGGTGATGGTGATGATGATGATTGGATAGATCAAGTATCGTGTGGTGGTTTGGGTGTTGGACTATGAACGTTATCACACGGGGAGTCACAGGGAGAAAACGGGCACGAGCGGAAGTCTTTAATTTACGGGATTTGTCCTGTTCCGCCTCGTCTGATAACTAAATTCGAATTTAAAAGGGATTTAATTTGAACGCAAACCTGATCTTTTCATTTTCGGGATTTTTGAGGATTTGAAAAGATCAGGTTTATGTTTGAATTAACCCCCTTTTAAATTCGAATTTAGTTATCAGACGAGGCGGAACGGGACAAATCCCGTAAATTAAAGTCTTCCGCTCATCCGGTTTATTTCCACTTTCTCCCTGCAACTCCCTGTGTGATAACGTCCTATGATTCTGGAGAGCAGGTTTTGAATCACCAATCAGCCAGGGAAACCCTCTGGGTATCCTTGGGCAAGTAACACTGTCTCAGCCTCAGAGGAAGACAGTGGCAAACCCCTTTGAAGAAACCTGCCAAGAAAACCCTGTGATAGGTTCACCTTACGATTGCCATAAGTCAGAAACGACTTGAAAGCACACAACAACAACAATATTGGCTATTTTTTAAAAAAAATCTCTATCTTCTTTTAGTTAATGTTATTATGATGCGTCTTGAGTCTTAATTTTGAGGGAAAGGAAGATATAAATCATAGATAGATAGATAGATAGATAGGATCCGAGAGGCCTGAGGCTGCTAAGGCTTTTTTGTCAGCATGCTCAGTTGTATCCTGCCACTCTGGGCTAATGCAGAGATCTTTTGCATGTTTCAGAAAAGAGAGAGAAGGCCCAAAACATTTTCATGTTTTTATATGGAGAAAATTAATTGAAACACAAACCAACAATAATATATAATCGACTGGAGAAAAAAGTATTTACTGCCACTTAATGGTGTTCCAGATATTGCTACTTTTAAGTAGATCATTTCACTCTGACTAATAAAAGAGCCAACCCTGAAAGGAATCATGAGAGAAAGTATGAGAGTGCCACACATCCTCTTTTTTCACAAATCAGTTTTCGTACGACTCCCACACTGAAACAGAACTTGGAAAAGTGGCCATGCTGGCTGGTGGATTCTGAGACTTGTAATCCAGAAAAGCAACTCCTGAGCTCTGCTGAAAAATGCTAAGAAATTGACTGACCATAGTTTGCAAAACAAAACAAAAACAAAAGCCCTCCAGTTGCTAGCCCACAAGAACAACAACAAAAAGAATGACATACTCTTTACTTAGATGTATATCTGTTTGCTATATGTGGCTCGCTGATAAGCTAGAACAGGGGTCGGCAACGTTAACGTACCTGGGTCTGGTCGCTGGTCCCCAGGTCTTCAGCTGGGCTGGGGGAGGAATGGCGGTGCGTGTGCTCATGTGCGTGCGTTCGCTGCTGCTGCTGCCGCGCCACCGCACACATCGCAGCTGCCATTTTGTTTGTCAAAATGGCGTCCGCAACAGTTTGCGCATGCGCAGGAGTACTAGCTCATAAAGGGATATATAGTCCTTCAAATAGCCTGGACTCAAGCCATATCATGACCTGTGTAATAGGCCAACATGGGGGTTACTAAAATAAAATGGCAGTTTAGCCCAGGACAATATCTTCCACATCAGGGGTGGGCAATTTCAGAAGGTCCAGGGGCCACGTTTTGACTTCCAGAACCTCTGCTACTGTCCAGAAGCTGTTGCAACAAAGGAGTTGTATGGCCCCTCGAGCCAGTCTCTGTTAACCATCTGGATGCAGCTCTTTGGATCAACTGAAGTTTCTGAGCATTTTTCAGAGGCAGACCCAGAGAGAGAGCATTATACTGTACTAATCCAAATAGCATGTAACCAAGGCATGTGTTACCATGGCCAGATCCAACTTCTCATGGAACAGGTGCAATTGGTACACTAGCTGTAGCTGTGCAAATACACTCCTGATCACTGCCAAAACTTGGGCTTCCAGGCTCACAGCTGAATCTAGGAGTACTCCCAAACTGCAAACCTGTATTTTCAGGGGGAATGTAACTCCATCTAACATAGGATGAATCCCTATTCCCAGATCAGTCTTTCAACTGACCAGGAGCACCTCTTTCTTCACTGGATTAAGCTTTAATGTGTTTGCCCTCGTGCTAGACTCCAGTTTAGCACGGAAACAGCTGCCTTGGAAATGGATAGAAAGGATCGATAGAGCTGGGTATCTTCAGCATACTGGTGAATCCTTACCCTAAAACTCCAGACTACTTCTTCCTGTGGTTTCATGTAGATGACAAATAGCATAGGGAACAAGACTTGAACCCTCAGGGATCCGACAGGTCAATGGCCACGGCGTTGGAACAGGAATCCCCCAGCACCATCCACTGAGAGCATCCCGCCAGGAAAGAATGGTGTCATTGTAAGGCAGTACCTCCAAGTCCTCTCCCAGCAAAGTGACCCAGAAGGAAACCATAGTTGATGGTATCAAAAGCCACTGAGAGGTTGTTACCAAAAGGTTGTCACCATGCTGCCCGGGCTTCCATGGGCGTGCAGAGACCACCAGATAACCAGGGGTCTGCCCATCATAATTGCTCCAAGGGCAACCTTTTCCCACCCAGCAAGGCAGGCTCCTTTTACCAGAACTTTGCAGGACAATTTCCCCCAAATTTTTGAGCCCTTCCCACCTATAGTAGTATTTTCCAAAGTGATAATGAGAACTAACCTTTGGGGATAAACGCATGGCTGGACTCACCAATCCATGCTGAGTAAAAATATGTAAGCCACGGGGCTCCAAAATTACTAATTTGACCATTTGTGGATGGATTTGCCAAATTTGGACTAATTTGCATATTTTTCCCAGCTACCCCGCTCCAACTCAGGAACTGACCACAACCAAGATGGATGCCGCTGCCTCCTAAAGGCCGGGCCCCTTAGTTCATTTTAACCAATCCCTCTCCTCACCTTGCCACTTGCATGACCAAGCCAGACTCCATCCCTGGCCTTTCTATGCTAAGCCTATCTACTGTAGCCAGCCGGAACCACACTTTATGAAGACTCTCAAACACCCAAGGACTTGATTTTGCCATTTTCCATTAACATCCTGCATATTGAATGCTTTGAACTCTTGCTAATTGCTTTATTGTCATTGGTTATTACTGATTGTTTTAATTGCTTTATTGATTGTTTTTCTAGTTATTAAAAAGATGTATGAATGGGTTTTGGATGGATGATCCCCCATCCTCCATCCACAACACCAGAGGCACTACTAACTGTGATGCTCCCTATGGAATAGCCTTCTCCCCTGTTGACACTCCAAAATTCTCTCATGGCAAAGGTTAACTCAAAAAATATTCATCCCCACACAGGTATGGGTCTGAACAATTTTTGAGGGGAGAACTATTATCAAAAGTGCATTCTTCTGAATGTTGGTGTGTGTATGAATTCCACATGGCCTCAGATGCACTCTGCAGTGAACCCCACTGCCTCCATGGCAAGGCAAACAGGTCACGCCCAGGTCACTTGGAAGACTGGAAAATCCCCAATCCCCATAGTCAGGCAAATAGTATGGGAGTTGCAAATGGACCATCACCACCTCCATAATCAGAAAGATGGGCAATAATGGCCTAGATGTCTCACCTGATGGGCCAGCTAACGACTTAATCCTCTCCCATTTCCCCTTGAATATTGCCAGACCGGATTACCTCACTCAGGCAGTCTCACACCTTTGCCTTGCAGCTAGTTTTGGCCCTTAAAAATCCCTGGATTTCTCCCCTCAGTGTCACTAGTCTGTGTTCAGGGGGACCCTGCGTCACTTTGTTCTCTGATCTAGTTACTATGCTCTCAGAACGGTTGTGTCTCACGCCACTTCACCCAGTTGGACCCTGGAGAAAGCTTCATCTATAGTGAGTATCACCCATAGTTCTGCCTTGAAACCTTTTCCAAGCTAACCCCTGATTTCCTGAGCCTTGCATGAGTGTATGCGTGTATGCGAATTGCTGTGTGATGTTCCCTTTTTAATAAATAATACCTTAATTGGAATAAATAATAGTTTAATTGGAGAATTCTGTCTCTGCATCCATTCTTAGATTCCCCCAACTCTTGGTATACATGTGGGAGACGGTCTCGCAGGGCCTTGTAGCCAACCCCCTCTCGATTTGAGCTAAATAAAATTCCCCATACTAGACTTTTTGGCTACAAGTTCCAGCAGAACCAACAGGGACACACTCCCCTTGTCCATTTCCCTGCATGGGTCATCTACCAAGGTGACCAAAGCTGTCTCTTTTCCATAAACAGGCTTGAAACCAGGCCGAAATGGATCTAGATAACATCTCATACAAGACCCACTGTAGTTGTGAAGCCACCATCCAATCATCCAAACCTTGCTCAACAATGGGAAGTTAGAGACTAGCCAGTATAGTAAAATCCAGGGAAGGTTTTTTCAAAAGAGGCCTTAGAACAGCCTCCTTCAGGTGACTTGGGACCCTGTCTTCTTGCAAAGAAGCATTAATCATTTCCCTTATCAGTCAGCCAGTCCCCCTCTGTCCTCTGTTCTTTAGCCAGGAAGGACAAGGGTCTAGTACACATGTGGCCATTCTCACCTCTCCAAGGATCTTGTCCACATACGCGGGCTGGACAATTGAAAGGTATCCATCAACACTGGACAAGCAGGGGCCAAGGTTCCACCAGAACTGTATCAACTCTGGCATCTAAGACAGAGAAAATCTGAGTAATTTTACCAGTAAAATGCTGGCCAAATTCTTTTCAGAAGGCTGTTGAGCAGCTTACATTCTCCTTTGGGCCAGATTGTAATGGATCTGTGAGCACTCAAAATAGATCCACTGAATTATTCTTTGAGGATGCAGTGGTGTTAGACAAAATAAATTTGTTTTGCTAACCTCATTGCTCCACTACAGGCCTTCTTTCCGGTTGGACTTGCTCTGAGTTTTCTGCCAGTGTCACTCTGCTCTCCATTTTACTCACTTCATTGCTGCCAGCTCCTTAAAAACCAGGGGGCTGATTTAGCTCCACTCTGTGAGAAGACATACTTAGGAGCAATCGTGTCCACTGCCTTGGTCATTTCCCCAAGCCAGAGATCAACCAGCGCTTTGGCAGGATCACCTGCCAAAGCAGCAGGGAACTCCCCAAGAGCTATCAGGAATTCATTTGGATCCATAAACCTCCTAGGAGAGACCATCTTAGTGGGGCCCCCACCACTGCAGAGGCTCTGAGTCCCAGTAACTCTAAACTTGATCAAGAGGTGGTCTGTCCATGACAATGGAAGTAAATAAGAATTATTATAATAATAATTATTATTTCTTACCCACCTCTCCCCATGGATTGAGGCAGGGGACAACAACAATAAAACAAATAACAACAGTAGAAAGCTCCTCCATTCCCAGATCACCATTATCCCATCCTGTACAGAAAGGTCTAGAGCAGGGGTAGGCAACCTTTCCCCTTTAAGGGCCAAG
>CM034703.1:100207788-100224969 GCA_020142125.1 Phrynosoma platyrhinos
TTATTATTATTATTATTATTATTATTATTATTATTATTCAGTGCAGTGTATGTAAATGCTGCGCTGAAGACACACCCTTTTGCTGCCCGTCGTGTGGTTGCTTCAGCAGAGTGACACTGGCCTGGGGGCAGAGTTAGGGCAGCTGGTGTGCAGTTGCCACACCTCCACTCTGCCCCCAGGCTGGCCCTCTTGGCTGGTCTGTACTGGCCCTTATTCTCAAACTGAGAGAAAGAGGCTTCATAGGGCCTAATCACCCTATGTTATAAACCGCTTTGCAATTCTGGTTGGTAATGGCGCCCCGATGATATGCCCACGAAGGGGCTCCAAAGTGGGCATCTCATTAACTGCGGTGGTCAGAATGGGAAAGTGTCTGTAAAGATCTGAAGATAATTATAGGAGATTCAGAGGGGGCTCGATGGAGGTCCATACCTGCCTTCTCAAGGCTGAATTTGCTGGACATTTTAGCCCAGATCAGAGAAAAGCCAAGAGAAGCAGAGGGGATGGGAGAGCAAGCCACAGCCCCAATTTCAGCCAATGCAACAGATTCATTCTGAGGTTCCACCAATTTTATTATTTGTAAGTTAAAAAGAAAAAGGAAAAATTTAGGTCTGACTTTTTTTGGTTATCCATGTTATTTACTTTCACAAAATAACTATATTGTGAGAATAAGAAAATAAGATGCTAATTCTGGTTTAATTAATATAACAAATACAATGCTAAAGGACAGATAACTTCCTGGACTGAATAAATTAACTTTGAATGAGTGTTGGATTGGAGAAAAATAAAAACAACACAACAAAATAACATAACAACAAAATAGCTATAGTGATTTGATTCAGAAATTTGGGCTGGATCACCAATTTTCTTAGAAGAAGAAAAAACTGACTTAATTATTTAAATGAAGGAATTAAATCTGATAAGTTAAATTACTGGGGATTAATACAACTAATGTGTGGTTAAGAATTCTTTACACTCACCACTCTGGTGTTTTGTTTTGTTTTTCTCATTTTTGTGGTTTTTCATCTCTACTTTAATTCCTGGACAAACTAAGGACTTAAACATAAAGAAGAAAAGGGGTTAAAACAGAGGACTGTACAATAACAATAATTTGGCTTGGAACTGCCCATGAACCTCAACCTTGAAAATGCTCTAGAATTCATGGTACGCTTGTACAGTGAGTCGAAGGAAAGAGGACGGGAGGAGGGGGCAATGAGGATGGGAGGAGGTGATGTTGAAGGCAAGAGAGAGGACCTGAAGGAGTGGATAGAAGGAAACAGCACAAGACTGGAAGACTGGTCTAAACAGGATCCAGGAAGTGAAGCAGTAATTGCATGCTGGAACTTGTAGTGTAATTGAAAAAGAGACAGAAGAGGGCGGAAAAGGACAGAAGCGACACAGTAGAACAAAAGGAAAAGGAATTAGCTTTGCATGCTAAGATTGGTAGTTTGAACAGTAAATATTGAACATTAAATTTAAATGAACGTGTAAATGTAAATGTAACTAAACGAAGAATAAAGAAGGAAAGTGGACTTTCAAAGTAAGAAGGTGGTTTTACTCAAATTCTGCCTGTGTTAATAGGCAATAGTAAGAACCTAAAGTGCTTTAGGGCCTATACAGACTGCCAGAAATTATCCAGCTTGAGACCACTTTAACATCCCTGGCTCAGTGCTCAGGAATCATGGGAATTGTAGTTTTTCCTGAGACATTGAGCCTTCTCTGTCAGAGGGCTCTGGTGCCACATTGTTGTTAAAGGGAGGAAAAAATGGGTTAATCTGAGGAGAGTGGAAGGTTATTTCGATTCTAGGTTGACAACTTGATTAAAAGATGGTGAGTGAGTGGCAAATTGCGGAAAGAAAAATTGGGAAGTGATAAATGGTGGAAAGAAAAACTAATATAATAGGCCATTAATTATATGTTAATTATTAACTGAGAAGGTGAAAAAAGGAAAAAATATGTTAATTGATATAATTGATTAATTGATATAAACTGACACAGATAAAGAACATTGGCTAAGTAAGGTTGGAAATTAAAGATCTTTTTATTTTGGGAAATAATAACTATGGCAATGACTTCAAGTAGTCAAATGATTAAACTAGTATACAAGCACAAGTGCAGACACAATTGCTTTTAGATAAGATTGAGAGGATGGGTTTAGACATAAGACAAGAGATGCAAGATTTTAAGAAGGAGATAAAACAAGAGATAAGGGCAGATTTGAAAGAAATAAACCAAACAGTTGACAAATTAATCTCAGACATGCAAGCAACAAAACAAAAAATTGGAATATTAGAATTTAGAAGTGATAAGATGGAAATAGACATAGCAAAGATCACCAAAAGAGAAGAGGAATTTGATGAAAAGGCAATGTGAGAGAAATTTGTTAAAAATAAGAGGCCTCCTGAAAGAGAAAAATAAAAATCTGGCAAAAAAGCTAAACCCAAAATTAGCCACTTTTTTGGAAAAAGAAAGGTCCTTTGAATAGATAGGTTGTTCCACCTCAATTCACAAGTGGCAAAACAAAGAAACCTGACTCACAACATAGTTATCTACTTTGTGAGGAAGCAGATGCAAAACTTATTGTTGAATTATCATAATAATAGTCCACTGGTGTATGAGGGTCAGGAACTGAAAATATTTAAGGACATTCCAAACAGGATTCTTAGAAAGAGGAAGGACTACATGGGCCTAACCTCTCAACTAAGAAAAGATGGCATTTCATACCATTGGGAACTTCTGGAGGATCTAACTTTCTGGTTCAATGAGAAAAGAATAAAGATTAACTCTGTAGAAGAGGCAAGAAATTTTTGGAAGCACTATATGAAAAGGAAAAATGCCATGTCAAAGGAGAATAAAGAAGGGGAGGAAAAGGATTTAGAAGAGGAAAGGAGCATAACATTGACCAAAAGGAAAAGAATCAATGAACAAATAATATATAATAATATGTATAACAAATAATAAATATATAACAAATATTTTTTAATAAAAGGGGGAAAGTGAAACTTTTTAATAAAAGGAGGAAAATAATACAATTGGATGTTAAATGATTTAATGTGATGAAAAAAATCATCACAGAAATGAAAGAAAATTAAAAAATTATTTTAAAGAAAATCTGGACAAAAGAGTCCCTATCAAGATAGTATGGGATGCATCAAAGGCAGTAATGCGAGGCCTATTTATACACAAACTGATAGAAATAAAAAAGAAAAAATTGAAAAAATTGATAGATTAAATAAGGAATTAAAAGAGAGAGAAGAGGCATTGAAAAAGAAACCAAATGATATGAAAGTAGAACAAGAAATTAAATTTATACAAAAACAAAGTTCAATCCTCATGGTAAAAGAAATGAAGAAAAAAATGAAATTTATTAAGCAAATAATTTTTGAATCGGCAAACAAACCAAGAAAATTGTTAACATATAAATTAAAGAAAGAAAGGGGAAAAGGACAAGTGTTCTTCTTACCACATGGTGCTTAAATTCTTGATGTACCACCGCTTTACCATGCTACAAATAGCCATGCCACCCATACCAGTTGTTGAATCCTTCAATGTTTAATATTTTGGTGTTTCTGAGTAGAATCCAATCTAACAACTCTAGTTCAGGTACACTTCTACCCCCCCTTCATTTTTATGTCTAGTCATCATTAGCCACCTAACTCTCAGTCTCTTTGCTTTCCAAATAAAATCCCTTAAATCTTTGTGTCATTCTTTAAATGGTTTAATGTTATGTATTATTGGAATGCATTGAAACAGAAAGTTCATCTTGGGAAGAACAGACATTTCGATTGCTTCAACTCTACTTAATCAGGTCATTCTTAACTTCCTTCCATTTGAGGTTATAATTGTTATCAAACAGATCAACATTCCTTTTAGTAAGCCAAATACCCAGATATTTAACTTTGTTTTTGACCAGACATTTGGTTGCTTCCTCTAAGTAATTTTCTTCCTTTTTAGACATATTTTTTGTCATTATAATCATTTTGTTTTGGTTAATCTTAAAGCCCGCCATCTTACCGAACTCTTCTATTATTTGAAACACTTTTGTAATTTGGTGTTTTGGATTTTCTAAAATGTAAACTAGGTCATCCACAAAAGCTTGTAATTTGTATTCAGTCCCTTTAATCTTCATTCCTTTAATCATTTCATCTTGTCTTAACTTATTCATTAGCACCTCCAGTACTAATATGAATAATAGTGGCTATATTGGACAACCTTGTCTGTTTCCTTCCAAAATTTTAAAATTTTCTGTAGTTCTGCCATTGATTATTAACTGTGCTGATTGTTCTTTGTAAATCTCTTTAATCAGACCACAGAATTTAGGACCCATCTCCATTTTCTCAAGCAATTGTGTCATAAAATTCCAGTTTGCATTATTGAATGCTTTCTCTGCATCCATAAATATTAATGCCAATTTTCTTTCATTGTTTTTTTCATAATATTCTAATGTATCTAATAACAATCTAACATTGTGTGTAAGTTGTCTTGAGGGTAAAAAAACGGATTGATGATCATGTATTAAAGATGTCAAAATTTGTTTTTGGCTAAAATTAATGTCACAATTTTGTAATCCATATTCAACAGGGATATTGCCCTATAATTCCCTATTTCTTTTTCATCCTTGCCCTCTTTCGGAATCAATATGATGTTTGCATTTTTCCATGTATCTGGAATTTCATCTTTCAAAATGTTGTTTAAGGTATTCAATAAAGGAGTTTTGAATTCATCTATAAATGTTTTATAATACATCACAGTAAAACCATCTGGTCTTGGCGCTTTTTCTTTTTGTAATTTTCCAATTGCTTGAGTCAATTCCATCTCTGTAAAATCTGCATATAGGAAATTTTGTTGTTCCGTCGTTATTTTATTTATTGTCAATTTATCCAAGTACTGGCTTATCTCTTCTGGCTCAACCTCTTCTGCTTTATATAAGTTTGTATAATATCTTTTAAATATGTTATGGATCTCTTCCTGTACATGTAACTTTTTATCTCCATCTTTTATTTTAGTGATTGTTCTTCTGTCTTTTTTTTTTAACTTGTACACCAGCCATTTTCCAGATTTATTCACAAATTTGAAATGCTTTTGTTTAACAAATTTAAACTTTTTGCTATTTCTTCAGCTAATGTCCTTTCCAATTGTTTTCTCAACCATTGTAGAGTTTTATTTTTATAGTTGTTTGTCAGATCTTTAGAAAGATCAAGTTCTGCTCTCCATGTGTCATTTTCTAGTTTTTCAATGTCCTTAATACATTGTTTTTTCACTTCTGATCCTCTTTGAATCAATACACCCCTCATTACTGCTTCACTAGCATTCCATACAATTTTGGCTTTAATTGACTCTGATGCGTTTTCCAAAAAAATACTGTTTCAATTTCTTCTTCATTTTCTCTCTAAAATTTTTATTGTCTATTAGATTTTCATTTAGTTTCCAAGAAAATTGTCTTCTAATTGCTTATATTTGTAATAAGATTGTATTGTGGTCTGAACAAATTTGGGGTAGTATTTTCATTTCTTTTATTTTAAGTGTCAAAACATTTGAAACAAGAAACATGTCTATTCTAGAATAGGATTTATGACTCTCCAAAAAAAAAAAAGTATATCCACCATTAGCCTGGTATAAATTTCACCATACATCTGATAAGTTTAATTGTTCTTGCAGTTCAAAAAATGAAGTTGGTAATTTCACTTGGTTCTTTTTAACTCTCTTTGCTGATTCTCTATCTTTCTGGGGATTGATTACCCCATTCCAGTCACCCAGTAAGATCACATTTCCATAATCTTCTTTTTGAATTTTCTCATTTAATGTTTTAAACGGACTATATATACCTACTAAAAGGTATTTATCATTGTCAATTTGCATCTCCACACTGATATAATATCCATCTTCATCTCTGAAAATTTCTTTTGCTACATATTTCTTTTGAACATATATAATTACCCCTCCTTTCTTATTATTATTAGCTGCTATAAACATTTGTCCTAACTTCTGATTTTTCAGATAGTTTGTCTCATTCTGTCTGATCTTAATTTCTTGCAAACAAATCACATCTAATTTCTTCTTGGCCAAATAATGAAAAATTTTGCTTCTTTCAAATTTAGAATTTAGGCCTTTTACATTCCACGAAATGATTTTAATCACCATGTTTATGATATTTTAATTATTTAAATAATTATTCAACATCATCCCCTTTTTCAATGCCCTTTAACACAGTTTTGTCTTCTTCTCAAAACAACTCTCCTGTTATGTTCTGTTGGGATTCCTCCTCTCTTGTGTCTTTCCTCTTGCTTATGATCCACTTCTAGTCCACTCCTTGTCATTTGTTTCCCTTTTGCCAAATCCTTCTCTGAGTCTCATTCAAATTTTACTGATTGCAATTTCTTCAGAAATTCTTTGGCTTTCATTATGGAGTTTATCTTATATCTTCTTTGTTTGTATGTTAGAAATTCTTTGGCTTTCATTATGGAGTTTATCTTATATCTTCTTTGTTTGTATGTTATCATCCCATGCATATCTTATCTCTATCTTAATCAATTCTTGTGTGAGAAATCTATAATCTTGTCTTTTTCGTAACACCACCATTGGGACGTCTTTATAAATTTTTACAGCTCTCCCATCAATTTGAAAATCTTCCTGATAGCTTTTTTATAGAATCTGTTCTTTAACTCTGGACCTTATAAATACCACCACCATGTCCCTTGGAATGTTTTTCTCTCTCGTTACAGATGAATTGATCCTGAAGGTTTTGTCCGTATCTCTTATTATCTCTTCTTTTGGTACTACAGAGAATTGAGACAGTGAAGTTATTATTTTTTCAAACAAATCTTGTGTTGGTGCCTCTGGTATTCCTCTCAGCTTCAGGCACCTCTCTCTATAATGCACCTCGTGAATAAGATTAATATTACTCTCACATTTTGTTGTTCAGTGAATTCAGTTGTTGTAATCTTCAATTCTTTTGTATTGCCTTTCAATTCTTCTACACTTGATCTTAAACCTTCTACTTCATTCATTATTTTATCCAACTTCTTCCCAAATTCCCCAAATTCTCTGTGTAAGTCTTTTGTTTCTTTTCTAGATTGAGTTCATTCTTCATTTCTGAACGTATTTCATGTCTGAGTTTATGAAATTCTTCCAAAAGTGTTTGCATAGGGTCGACTGTGTTACTTGTAGTATCTATTGATCTTCTCCTTTGAAAGGCACCAGTTGGGGGGAGGTCAGTTTTCTAATACCTGTTGCCATTTCCACTCTGATTGAAGTTCATTAGGAGTCCCTTGTTAATCTTCTTTCCATTCTTTGTTTCCTTTGGGGGTCACTATTTCAATTTTCAAATATTTTATATTGTTATAATTATAAAATTTCTTATATTGCTATAATTATTCTCACTTCTTAATCAATTTGATATGATAAATTGCTATTAAGAGTTGATCCACGTTAAGCTGTCTTATCCTATTAATTAGCAAATTAGTATTTCTATCCAAAAATAGTCAATTTGCAATCAAATTTCCCAATAAGTACTATGCATATAAACTTCTATTCCTAATCTCATTAAATTCTTGATCTTTAAAAAAACACTTTCAAATAAACATTTAATGATGGATCGAATAACTTGTATTAATTTTAGTGGTTGGCGCTACTTAACCCTATAATTGATTCCCTCCATAACTCAGTATAGCACTCCTATAGACCCTTCTTTATAACACTATAATCTTAAAAAGTTGGACTTTTATGATCAAATGACAGGATAAGAAAAAGAAGGGGGGAAATTACTCAGTTAATTTCTTATTTACAGTTAATTTAGCTATGATAAAATTTATAAAAGAGGCAATAGAAAAACCAGTTACAATATTAATATCTATTTTATTTGTTATAAAGTCTCACCCCCAAGTTCTTCCAGTCTTGTATACTCTCTATTGTCTTCTTTATCCTCCTATCTTCCTTCCTTTCTCTTGTCAAATTAATTTAACTGTTCTCTTTAAATCTTCCTTTGTCCTCACCACCCCGTCCCCTGTCCTCCTTCCATCGCTTCTTTCTCTTAGTTGTTTTAAATCAGGTCTTTACTGTTGTCCTCTAAATCCATCCTCCTATTCTCCTTCCTGGTCTTCTCCTGTCACATTAATTTAGCTGTCCTCCTGAAGTCCTCCTTTATCGTTGTCGCCCCATCCCATCCTCCTTCCATTGCATCTTTCTCTTTAGTTATTTTAAATCGGGTCCTAGCTATTGTCCTCTAAACCCATCCTCCTATTCTCCTTCCTGATCTTTCTTTTATCAGATGAATTTCTCCCTCGCACTTTCCCAGCTATGTCATCCAGCTATGTCGCCCTTTCTTTCTTGTCCGGCCATTTATTTTGCCGCCTTTTTTTGCTCCTATTAACTGTCTTTGTCTTGTTCTTTCTCTTCCCTTCTCTTCCCTGCTACCTTAGAAATATAAAATAACTCTTTTTTCTCACCTCTTTATCTTAATCTTTGTTATTTTTACTTACTCAGTACCAAGTCTTTCAGATCATCCGCTTTCAAAGTTCACTTAGTTCTTGCCTGGTCTTTGATGTTCCTGCCAACTCGGGCTATATAAGTTTGTAACAATCCAGTTGCCAATCTAAGCTTTAACTGTAGCAAGTTTCGCTGAAAGTTCCAAGAGTTGTTTCTGATCCAAGTCATTGTGGTATTTACTGTCACTGCTATATAAATTATATCTCTCTTCTGTCCAGGCTAAAAAATTGCTGTCAAGGCTCAGTGTCTAAATGGCAGCCATTTCAGGTTCGGCTGCTCTACCACCCTGTCCTCATCTGAATCAAATCCTCATCAGAGGGTCAGATTGGATTCCAAACAAGAGTCTCCTTCAAGCCCCAGTAATCCCCACTCCTCCCAAAGTGAGGATGGAAAGAGATCCTAAGATCTCTTCAATCCTGAAGTGGCAGAGAGAGTCCTCTCTCACAGGTCTGGTCACCTTGCCATCATCGCTGGAAGTCCAAAAAACATGTTTTAGAAACACTGACATAATATGGAGAAGTGGCTGGTTACTGTATAAATAAAAGTGAAATGATGAGTTTAACCATGAATTTATCAGATAAAGAATTAAAAGATTTGAAGGAGAAATCAGATTTTCAATAAAAAAAACTGTAAAGTATTTAGTAATTACCCTGACCACTAAAAATTTGGAGTTATTTAAAAATAATTATGATAAAACCTGGCAGAATATTTCAAAAGATTTACATAGATGGAAAAAAAATAGACTTATCTCAGTTGGGAAGGATGGATATTAGTGATAAAAGTGTCAGCATTGCCAAAAATGTTATTTTTATTTCAGAACATGCCAATTGTTACAAATGATTTACCTTTTGTAAGTTGACATAAGGATTTATCAACATTCATATGGATGGGCAAAAAAATGAGTGAAAATGAAAATATTATATGATTGTGTAAAAAGAGGTAGTGTAGCTCTCCCAAATTTAACATGGTAATTTTATGCATGTGCTCTGAATTGGGTAATGGACTGGGTTAAATTAGAAAAAAAGAGAATGTTAATTCTGGAAAGTGAAGGTATAATATTTGATTATCATGGTTACATGTTTTATGGAAAATTAAAAGCAGACAAGGAGTTTAATAATCATTACATAAGGAAAACTTTATTACGTATTTGGTTGAAATATAAAACATAGTGGTGTAATAAAATTCCATTATGAGTTTCAACAAACGAAGCATTATTCAGAAGAGAAAAAGATTATGAACAAGAATGGGTCTTGTATGCAGAAATTACTAAGTTGTGTCAAGGTAAAAGAATAATGAAAACACAAGACGAATTACTGCAATGGGGTACAATTGTAATTGGTTCACTTACCATCAATGAAAGAAAGGTTTCAGATGGATACAAAATTAAATGGAATGGGGGTGGATCAGTATTTAGAAAATATTATAAAAGATAGCCCTGCTCGACAAATTTCAAAATTTGTCTTTAAGGGGTGGCAAAAGGAAGGATCACGGCCGCAGCGTGGGGTTCCCACAGCCCAGAACCACTCCAAACAGGCCGTGTGTAGAGGCCCTCAGTTTTGTGTTTTACTTTTGTGTTGTATGGTGTTCAGTGTGATGTTTTAACTAATACATTTTTAATAAATAAATAAATAAATAAACTGATTTGCAAACCAGTTAAAAAGAGGGTCATTCATACTTGCACCATGTTTTCTCAACCCGAATTCGGAGGAGGGAGTGCAAATCCCCCTTGCCCTGGTGCTTTTGATACCGAGGCATTTTCAGCATCTTTTCAAAAGAACCGGTCTTTTTTTTACAAGCCACAAATGGGAACTTGCTGTTGATTCAATTCAGAGCACAGAAAGGGAGGGCTTGATGTACAGGGGGCTGATCATGCCCATCCCTTTGCTCTCTCCCTGCCAGCGAAAGCCAAAGCCAAGCAGGAAGTTCTCCTGGGAACATCATTAGATGGTGTTCTTTAAAAAAAAATAGACTTATCTCAGTTGGGAAGGTTACGCACATCTTTCCAATTGCATGGCTGCAGTAGACAGTACCTTTAAATACTGGCATCATTGATATGACAAAGGTGTGCATGATTTGATTGACCTTTTTTAAAAAAACTATCAGTGGGGGTGGGGCTTAGGGTTTTTCCCCCTCTTTCTAAAAGAAATAAAACAACAGACTCCTCTTCCAAGTTGGTGCAAACAAAGCTCTCACACACATATTATATTGCATTTGTACCCCACATTTAAACCTATGGGGGTTTCTTAGCTGAGAGAGTGTGACTTCCCCCAAGGCAAACCTATCCCAGGGGTTACTTGGCAAGATTTCTTCAGAGAAGCTTGCCATTGCCATCCTCTGAGGCTGAAATGGTATGACTTCCCCCAAGACTAACCTATCCCAGGGTTTCTTGGCAAGGTTTCTTCAAAGGGGCTTGCCATTGCCATCCTCCAAGGCTGACGGGGGGGGGGGGGGAATTCCCCGAAATTGTGACATAGATGTGCATCATTTGATTGGCAGGTTTTTTAAAAAAAGCGAGAACGATCAAAATGGTGGGTCCATTTTAAATTGATACAAACGGTAATGTGAACATCAACAGGGTTAAGTTGCCATGGAGAGATTCGATTGGGGTAAATGTAATGGGAACTGATTTGCTAGTGGATCATCATATCTCCCCAGATCTATTCAGTACAAAAACACTAGTGTGAATGCACCTATAGATTGAGTTTACATCATTAGACACATCTGATGATGTAAACTCAGTCTACAAAAGCTTTTGCTGCAAATGTCTTTCTCTCAATTAGTCTCAAAAGTGTTACAAGATCCCTTTGCATAATGATAATATGCATAGGATATTATGCCTTTGAATTCATTCTCTAGCATTACTTTGTGCCACCTTAATCCAGGATGCATTCCTTTACGATAAAAAAAAACAGGCATATATTCAACAGAAATGGCTTTCTCTTGTAGGTACTGTTGGCCCTCTGTATCCACAAATTCTGCATCCATGGATTTACCATTCATGGCTTGAAAATATTTTTAAAAGAATTAAAAAAACAAACCTTGATTTTGCCATTTTATATAAGGAACACAATTTTATTACTGTTTAAAATGGGACTTGAGTATCCACAGATTTTGATACCCACAAAGGTGGGGGGCTGGAACCAAACCTCAGTGGATACGAAGGGCCATCTCTTTCTCTCTCTCCTCTGTGTTTGTATGTAAGCTGTAACAGATGTTTTTCTGCCTGCAGGGTTGTTAAAGGGACAGAATCTTTGTCAGGCAAAAATTGGCAACCTTGTGAGGCTGATGCTATATTTGATACCTCAAATAAAGAGGTGAAGCCAAGAGAATGATAAATTTTAGGTGGAGGAATCAGAGGCAGCAGTGACAGGGGCGGCAGCAATAATAACTGTTCCCTTAGTCATCTATACCACACCAGGAAAAAAAGAAAGAAAGAAAGAAAGAAAGAAAGAAAGAAAGAAAGAAAGAAAGAAAGAAAGAAAAAGAAGGCTTTCCATCTCTTGCAATTTCTGGAGGGATTCCTGGAATTCTATACCTTTGCAATAATCTTAACAATGGTTAACACTGCTCTCTCAAGCCAAATAAGTTCCTTGCTGTTTGGGAGGTATGCTGAAGTTTTCAATCTAACAATGCAGCTTAGATCTACGCTAATCCTCTAAAAAGATTAATTTCCAGAGATACTCATATCCTGGTGCCTAGCCAAGATTTTATTGAGATGACAGTTTAATTAGAGAAAATTGAAGGGGTCTCTTGGACTTAAAGATGGAATGCCCACCCCAAGAAAACCAGGAAGTACTTTCAAAAATCTTTAAATCCTATTTGGTCTTTTTTTTAAAAAAAGAGGATTGAATCAAGATTAAATTTTAAGCTTAGGTTTTTCTGGACTGCACCCTACTGCCCCACAGCAGAGACGTTTTCCCTCCACAAACACACACACAAAGGGAAAAAAGAATGTGTAGAAATCATGGTCCATTGTTCCCAACATGGTTAAAGTTATTTTTCAGCATTCCTCCAGTAAAATGAGAGAGAATGTGTAGGTACAAGGGAAAAGGATGGAAGCATTCCTTCTCAAATAAGAATTCTGCCATCCATTAAATTTTCTTTTCAGTCCCCAAATTTCTAGCATTGTAATAATTTAAAATTACATTTGGACATTTACAATTTAGGTGTCCAAAGAAAAGAGGCAAGCAAAGTCGCCAAGGGAATGTGAACACAGCAAATCCAGCAGTTCTAGGCAGGAACGATTTTCAGTGTCTCATTCTCTGGAATGCTAGAAATTTGGAGACAGAAGGGAAATCTCATTTGCAAAGACAGAATTCTTATTTGGTAGGAGCAATTCCTCCATTTTGCCCCCTCCCCCATAGCCACATCCCCGTAATGTCCATTAAGGGTAGTTCAACCAGAGACAGAACAACTAGGTCTACTCCATGGAACTCAGTTCACTGGGAAATTCACCAGCACAAGCCCCGACAGAAATGAACAAGTGCTTGAGAAGAGCACTTCCCTTGGGATTTCCTGCATAAAGAATCTAAGGACCTTTAGCATGCCCTAAAACTAGCCCTCCCCAAGGTTCAGTCAATTTACCATCCATTTTAGAGATACACTGATGATAGGACAGGGTAGGGACTATCTTCTATTTCCATCAGGCACAAGGGAGCAATATACACACCTATATTTATTGGTTTCTTTCATTTTAGTGGTTTGAGAGTTGGACTATGACTCTGGAAACCAGAGTTTGAATCCCAGCTCAGCCATATAAACTCCCTGGGTGACCTTGTGCAAGTCACACTCTCTCAGCCTCAGAGGATTGCAATGGCAAGCCCCCTCTGAAGAAACTTGCTAAGAAAACCCCGTGATAGCCTTTGGGTTGCCATAAGGGGAAAAATGACTTGGAGGCACACAACAACAACAACAACAAATATCCTGCCTTGCCTTAAATGAACTCAAGGTTGCCCACATGGCTCTCCCTATTTTATCTTGTGGACAATCCTGTGAAGTAAGTCAGGTTGGAGATTGAGAGGTAAAATGTCATGCAATAAGTGTCATGGTTTAGAGGAGACTTAAACCTTGAACTCCTGAGTTCCAATTCAACACACTACCACTACAACATACTAGCGTATCTTCCAACTTTCCCCATTTGGCAAGGATTAATCCTCTGCTGTCCACTATTTTAGTTTCTTTTAAAATGTCCCTGTTTCTCTCTTCTCCCTCTTTCTCCTTCTGCTATTGGCTTACTTCACTTACTGCTGACTTAGTGTTACCATACAGTAGGTGAATTGAATTTAGCAATTTGAAACAAGACTATAACTCGCCCTGGCATTGCTTTGATCTGAGAATACAGTCGTCCCGTCTGACTTGCGGGAGATCCGTTCCAGATACCACCACCCCATGAGTCGGAAATATCACAAATATTGCTCTTGCGCATGGGTACGGGCGCCATTTTGTCCCTCTCCACTTGCCATCTGTAAAGGAGCAAGACTGCGGACTCCCAAGTCTGTGAACGGGGAGGGACGACTATACTTTTTTTTTTTTCCTGCAGCAGAAATAACTAAAGTAGGATGGAATGATGTTAGAATGGCAATAAAACCAGGAGAGAACTGTTTTCCCTCGTCCCAGAGCAGGCACTCAAAACCTGCTCCAGGGGTTGCGAAACCCTCATGTCCCAGTTTTGGAATGGAGAGGAGGTCAGAAAGGTGGGAGACAAAAAAGTCCAATCAAATTTGGATTTAGGCCCATCAGTATGTTGTGAATGAGTATGTTATATGTTATCCAAATATATGCAGCCACTTAGATCTCTCCTCTGACTTATTATGTGATAGTCAGATGGTGAGATCAGTTGCTTAAGCTCCCAAGGCTGCCTTAACTGGAAGAGATGCTGAGATGAAAAATGTAATATCAAGTCACTGAATTTTATACTAATTTCTTAAGTCAGGAGTCCTTAAATCACTTATTATGTATAACAATAGCTATAGTTTTGAACATATCTAGAAGCTAACAATAATGCATTTTCCTTGTGTTATGAAAGCCTCCAGATATATTTTGCAGAATGAAAGAAAGATTAAATAAGAACAAGCAGCATTTATACGCATTACATGCACCTCCAAATTAAAGTTTCTTCCTAGGAATGTGATCCTAAACATATTTATTAGCATTTTAACTCCCACTGAAATATGCATCATTTACATTTGAGTAACAGATTGAATGGGATCACCTTGTTGCAGTTTTGCTGAAACAAATTAAGAGCCCGCTCCCCAATATGCACCAATGTAATTTACCAAAGTATTCAGTGTTCAAGCCAGTAACTTTATTAACTCAGCCTGATCGAGACAGCAACAAAAACTCCATTAAGAGTCCAGCCAATAACTGTAGTTTGATCCTTTTAAATCATAGACTCAAGTCAGGTATGTAATTACATGGAAGAGAATTACACAGACGGTATCAAAGACTTCTTGCGTGTGGCGATGGATACAATCTTGGCTCACAACCCTTTTTTATGACACACTGAGTTTCACTGTTTTCTTGGTCCTTCTTTTCCTCACTAATTACTCTTTAAGCTTATGAAAAAGAGGGAGCAAATGCTTTTAATTCAAGGACAGCAAGTGAGATTAACCACCACCACCCACCCCATCAAATGCTGCACTGTGAATTGTTCAGACCCTGGAAACCAAGAAATTAATGAGAAATAAGTCTATTGATGCCTTTTAATCATAACAGAACCGCCACATTCAAAGGCAGTACATATTGCCAGGAAAGCCTACATAGTGCAGTGATTTGAGTGTTGGAGTAAGACTCTGGAGACCGGGGTTTGAATTGTTGTTCAGCCATGGAATCAGTCTGGGTGACCTTGGGTAAACCATACTCTCTCAGCCTCAGAAGAAGGAAAAGGCAAACTCCCACTGGACAAACGTTGCAAAGAAAATGCCATAAGAAGAAGTGATGTAGTCCCAAGTTGATTGACTTGGACTTGAGTCACTCCAGGTACTCAGCTTGGACTCAACTTGGCAATAAATGATGCACTGACTCAATTCGTGACTTGTGTATTTTTAGCTACCAACTTGCTGGCCTAACTTAATCCAAAAATCACCAAATGGTGGTACCTTTGTGAGGGCCAAGCAAAATACACAAAATACATGTTGCAAGCTTTCAAACCTCCACTGTCTTCTTCATCAGGCAAAAATGTTAAAAATCATAGAGAAAAAAAATCATGATGACGATAGCATCAAAAGCCAGCATTTTGTCCAGATGTAGTTCAGATGTAACTGTTCTTGGAGTATTCCTTGACTTTAAAAACTCTGAAATTATGTGGGTTGTTATAAGTCAACAGGTGATTTGAAGGTGCACATGTATCCCACACACACATGCACACACACACAAGTTTGTACTTCCTCTATGGACGTTATCACACGGGGCTCAATCCAAACAGAATCCAAACGAAATGCCGACCGAATCCGGATTATTTGCCCGTGTTTCCACACGACGTCGCACAGAACCCCGACAGAAAGTGGACAGAAAGTGGAAAGAACCGAGATCTTTTGAATTTCGGTTTTTTGAGGAATTGCAATTGCGGAACGGGAATCATTTCGTCTGATAACCAAATACGTATTGTAGCGCATTTCCCCATCATTACCCATGGTTCCCGTGAGCATTACTCTATCTGCGCATGTGCAGGAGGCTCATTTCGGCTACATTTACGGGGTTTTTTCTCTTGTGTGTGGACGTTCGATACACTTACTGTAAATGCGCAATGAAGGTAATGACATTTGCAGAAACAAGATTTATTTCCCGTTTATTTTCGGGATGCCTCGTTTCCACTTTATTTTCAGTTTCTGGGCCACGTGTGATAACGTCCTATGGCTGGATCCCTGAGCTAGAGGAGATTTGGATCTAGCATCATTCAGCTCTTCCCTCACTTCACTCCTCCTCTGCCTCCTTTTTTTTGGCTCCTCTGCCAGCACATCACTTCTGCCAGGAGAGATCTCTGAGATCAATTGGCAGAAAAGGATTTTGAAGGCAGGAGAAGGGTTTTGTGCCCCATCCTAACTTGGATGGTGCTTATAATCCTTATTATTAGTGCGAAATGAGTCCACTTTAACTGCCCTGACTCAGTGCTAGGGAATCATGGGAACTGTAGTTTATTGTGGCACCAGAGCTCTCTGACAGAGAAGGCTCAATGTCTCAGAAAAAAATACAATTCCCATGATTCCCTAGCACTGAGCCAGGGCAGTTAAAGTGGACTCAATTTGCACTATTTCTAGCAGTCTGCAAAGCCCCTATAACTTCAAGGAGTTTTTATATCTTTCTGAACATCTTGCTTTCCTCATCTGTAATCTTTGTGAGTACAACATTTGTGGCTTTGACTTTTATGGATTTGATTATTCATGGATTTTATTAATATATTCTCTCTAGGAATCTAGTTCCAGTGCAACTCTATGGTCAATGTCCACCAGAAGCCATGAGAGAACACTTCTCTAGGCATTTACAGATCCTCCAGTGCAATTCTATGGTCAACGTCTGACAGAGGTTGACCATAGAGTTGTGCTGGAAGACCTAGGACCTTATCACACGGGGTCCAAAGCAGACAGAATCCAAAAGAAATCCTGACCTAATACGTATTATTTTTCTGTGTTTCCACACGACCTCGCACAGAATCGTACAGAACCCCGACAGAACCCAGAACGAATCCGAAACGAATTGAGATCT
>CM034703.1:100225069-100250253 GCA_020142125.1 Phrynosoma platyrhinos
TGGCGATGGCAAAGCAATGACGCAATGGCGGGGAGGAAGTGACAACAATCAAATCTGACAGGCGGGGCGAACATTTCCTGCTTCTGCGCATGTGCAAGTACATCATGGCTAGGTTATTTTTGGGAATTTCTAACTTGTGTGTGTACGGCTAATACGGATCCAGGATGCGCTTTCCGGGAAGCGCAATAAATGTGTGATTATGGTAATTGCGTGTGATAGCCATTTACGTATTGTGGGGGCTCTTTGGGATAATTTCGCTATAGTACTGGATTTATTCTTATTTCGGTTACTTTTCGCTTCGTGGCCAGTGTGTGATAAGGTCCCTAGAGATTCCTAGAGAAGTGTTCTCCCAGGTACAAAAAAATTAGCAATTTTGTTATTTGTGATTTTCCCACTTTCACAAGGACCCTGCGTCCCTAACCAGCTAATGTGGAAGGCCCACTATTCACACAAACACCATTTTGAAATGGTACTTCAATTGTATTTGCTTGCAAATGAGGAGTCCAATAATAAGGTTTAAGACTCAGGTCTAATCTGCAATGCAGAAATAATGTGTTTTAACTGCCATGGCTCAATACTGTGGAATTCTGGGATTTGCTGTTTTATGATAAATTAACCTTCTCCATCAGAGAGCTCTGGTGCCATAGCAAACTACAAATCCCAGAACTCCATAGCACTGAGCCATGGCAGTTAAAGTGTTGTCAAACCTAGAATTATTTCTGTAGTATGGATGCACCTTTTTGGTTTCCTTCAAAAGTCTGCATTTATTCTCCAGTTTAACTCACCTCATTCAAAATCATCCAGAAAGCCTTCTGTAAATACAAATGTTTCCCAATACATGTATCTTTGGAGGCCAGCAGTGTCCTTGTTGCTGCAGGAATTTTTAAATCTCATCTTGTGGCAGATGGTTGCAATCAACCTCACCCTGATAAGGACAGGCAGAAACTGAAGTTTACATTCTTTGCATCCTCTGGATACTGTCTCATGGAAACATAAGTAAACTGCATCTGCCAAAATGGGTTTCGAAATGTTTTTGAAGGGATACATGACTACTTCAGTCCATTCTGTGAAATTTTGAATGCAACTGCTCACTTTTAAGAACCAGGCTCGTGACAAAATCTTGCCTACTTCGACAAGACATTTCATAATTTCTCTGGCACTTGCATGATTTAGGACAGGAATGAGTCGAATGGTCTCTTTGTTTGATTTATTTTGTTTTAAAAACTCCCTTTTGTCCCTAGATCACTGATTACATCCGCTATGAGGTCGAAGGAGGTATGCAACATCTTATTGGAATCAAAGGGCAAAGGACAAAGTGCTATAACGCCATCCTATGGAATCACGGGATCTGTAGCTTTACAAGGTCTTTAGCCTTTTCTGCCAGAGTGCTGGTGCCTCATCAAACTACAATTCCCAGGATTCTGTAGCATGGAGCCATGCCGTTCAAGTGGTGAAAAACTGCATGATATCTATACTGCAGATGCATCCTAGGTGGTTTGCTTGTTGTTTATTTGAGTGGCATACTCTCAGCAGTGGTGTCCCCACCCCTAGGGTCACCAGTATGGGGAAGGGGCATGTGGTCACCCCTTCTTCTTCATCCTGGCAGTGGCAGCCTTACTCATGAGTAGACCCCCTTACGCATGAGTAGGATTCCTGCCTTGCTCAGGAGTAGAACCCCCACGTTACTCATGGGTAGACCCCCCACACCTTACTCATGAGTAGCTTCCTGACTTACTTGCGAGCAGACCACTAGCCTTACTCATCAGTAGACACCTCACCTTGCTCATGGGCAGACCCCCCCTTGTTTGTGAGCAGACCCTCTCAAGAGGCCATGGCCACCACAACAAAGCCAGGAGGGGCACACTTGTGCCCCCCCACCCCGCAGGAGGAGGGCCTGATCATCCCTCTTCTGGGGTGTCACCCAGTGTGAGCCGCACCATCACACACCCCTCGTGACACCACTGACTCTCAGCAATGGTGGCAGATGCAGTGTCGTATCAAAAGTAGGGCAATGGGAGCAGTCTACCCCAATTGTAGGCAATAAGGGGGAGTCGTAGCAGCACGGTGTAATTAACTGAGAACCGAGACCAAGGTAGGAAAGGAAAACAGACTTTATTTGACCAAAGACTCTCAGTTGGAATATTTTCCAAAAGTATTGAAAGCCTTTTGCTGGGCCCAAACAGCTTAGTTTATACCAATTTTAACAGTAAGAGGCTGGACTTTACATTATCCATTACGTATAAGGCACAATCTGGCATTTCATTGGCCATGCTTATTCCTTGTCAAACTCCTATGTGCACTAACAAGCTCATCCCCTTTGCAAAACTGCAAATACAGGAAGCTAGGCCCCTGGTTGAATTCAAAGAAGACAAGATACTTGCTACAGAGATAACCATCACCGGTCGTAAGTGTGGTTAGCTCTGCGGTTCAACTATTGGGAGGCATCACACCTGTCTAAAGGAAATGGGAAGTGTCTCAAAAGTTTCCTTTTCAAGCTTAGCCTGACCTTTTCCACGCAAAGCAGTTGCAGAGAGAGTAAGCCATTTTTTGGCCTTATAATATAGCTAATGTAGGTTTTCCAGCTGTGTCTACCTCAGAGTCCTGTGGGGAGGCTGAGGGCAACCTGTCCTGAGGTGGTAGCAGCAGCATTATTGGGGTAGAGAAGCCCCTGCCTCTGCTAACTGGTCTGGTAAGGAAACCGGAGCGGGCCTGCCAACCATGGCAGCAGAAGCAAAAGAAGAATAGAGGCAGCTGTCATAGGACTTTGATCTGGGTCCAAGTTCCCATTTGAGGGTGATGGGTCTCTTGCGGTGCTTCAAGTGCACCTTACCCCAAAGATGGAACTTCAGGCTGAACTTGGGCAACTTGCTGGAGGCTTGCCTGGAACATCAAATGTATTAGAAAGTGATTAACTCTGGGTGTCAAATAGACTAGGTACCCAACTAGTCTGATGCTTAATGACATCCCTAGGCCCTGCCCCTTGCATCCTCAAAGGTCTGCCTGGAAATAACATATTACATGCGCAGAGGTAGATGGCACAAACCCTCGCTTCTGCCACAGTCTCTGCTTTGCTTCAGTAGCATCACTAGACTGTTACACAGACCCAAGCAAAAGGCCTGGTGTAAAGCAGATGGAAAAGGAGCAGAGCAGAGCAGCTGACCCAGCTTTTCCACCTATTTGGAACATCTGTATAAAGAAATTTGTTGCAAATGTTCTCTCTCGATAGTAGGACTGATGGCCACATTTGAAATCCATGTCCTTTCCTCTTCACAGATGCCTTCTCAACCCTCCTATTTCAAAGGATCAAAAAAAGCACAGACAGTTTAGAAGCAGGCTACAATGCTTCAGCAGTTTCTGCAGTCTGATTCCTGGCTCTTCTGTAGAAGACAGTGCTTTCTTGACTGCATTACGAATAAAGTTTTTAAATGTTTTTATTTTTTTTAACTGAATCATCTGTTTTAATATTGTAATAGTTTCATTCTATTTTAATGTTCTTTTTTGTATGTTTTTAAATGCGCTTTTCTTTTAAATTGTAAGCCTCTCCGAGTCCCATTTTTTTGGGGGGGAATAGGATAATAACAAAAACAAAAACCTGTGTTTTCATTTGTGTGTGAATAATTCTCTCTCCCCCATATCTGGGTAGTTTGGGTAAATCATATCTCCTGGTTAATTCTCTGGCACCCCACTTTTTCAGCCGCTTTTAACCTATCCCCTTTTCTTTCTCCTCCTCTCATTTTTCTTGATTTGTCCTGATTTATTTCAACTGCTGCAAAATGAGTTTGAAGTTCAAAAGCAGTTTACATTCCACTCAGCAGGGAAAGAGAGGAGGGACCACAATCTGGCCTTTCCCAGTAGACTCAGGCAAAAGCAAACTGCTGCAGGCTCTCCTAGCATGTGTGTTCTTTTTTCTCGATAACTTTTGTCATCTTCCCCAAACTCTGATGTTGGTTGTCTACGTGTGTCCTAGTTTTCATCTGTGAAATGTTGGAGGGTATGCTTTATTCTACCACTTGATCAAAGCTTGATCATTTTGTCATTTCAGCCCACAGCTCCCAGAATCCTCCAGTCAATATGGCAAGTGACTATACTGGGTAGGGGAGGCAAGGAGCTGTAAATTTTTAAAAGCAGTATTTCCAGTCTGTGCACTTAGTGATAACTGGGCCTTTCAGATTTATGTGCTGTCACATACTGCTATGGGAATCTGTGGCTAAAATGGAGAATTGGTTGAGATTCCACCAAGAAAAGGAAAGGTGGGAAAGGGAGTGGAAGCACTGAGAGATGCATTGCAGCTGGCGTGGGGACACAAACACCCCCAATTTTACTTATGAAGACATAATGAATGTCTTTTTGGGATGAATGAATTTTAGCTACACTGGAATCTGTATTCCTTGAATCCCTTATTAGTCTAATAGAAAACCTACAACCAACCAAAACAATCCAGCTCTGTGTCATCTTAAAAAATAATAACTATACCATGTGCTGGACAGTAGCCTTCATTGGATATAACTAATGAATGTTGTTGTTATGTGCCTTTGAGTTGTTTCTGGCTTATGGCGACCCTAAGCTGACCCTATCATGGGGTTTTCTTGACAATATTTGTTCAGACAAGGTTTGCCATTGCCTTCCTCTGTGGCTGAGAGCATGTGACTTGCCCAAAGTCACCCAGTGGGTTTCATGGCAGAGCTCGGAATTGAACCCTGGTCTCCAGAGTTGTAGTCGATATGCCAGGGGTAGGCAACCTTTTTGAGCCGGGGGCTGGGTTGCTGTCCCTCAGACAATTGGGGGGGGGGCCGAAGCACCATAAATAAATAAATAAATAAATATGCATGCACACTCTCTCAGCCCCGGAAAAGCCATGGCAAAACCCCTGTGGAGATTTTGCCAAGAAAACCCCAAGAACAAGTAATAACAACAATAATCAATATCATCATGGCGGGCGGCGACTGCGGCAACAGGACCGGCCTGGAGCTGATCCAAAGGCGTCGGGGGGCCACATCCAGCCCCCGTGACTTAGGTTGCCTACCCCTGCACTACGCCATGGTGCCTTCTGCCACTAATGAAGTGGGCTATAATTCAAAAACACATCTTGATTAATTGTTAGTTTTTTTAGGCAACACAAGATTTTCAGTTGTTTTTGCTATAAGAGATTAACACAACCACCCATTTGGAAACTGTTATTACAAATGTGCTAGGTCCGTCTGCACTGATGGGAAAACCCAGCTTACTGTCAGGCCTTCTGGATTCATGGGAAGGACAAACTGTCTGCATAACTGGTACCCACAACAGACCAATACTGGCAGTATTGTCCATACACTCCCCTGGATCGGTGGCTTGCCCGGCCGAGGTGGTTGCTCCTGATCTATTTCGCCTGCCTGCCAAGGCTGCTTCCCCCATTCCTGCATTGGCACACAGTCTGCATCCTCGGGATAGTCTGTAGTTTCCAGTGTGATTCAGAGAAAATTGGATTCTTTTTACTCTGGAGAATTGCCCCAGAATGTGGACTGAATCCATGTTTCACCTGCATTGGCCCAGTGCATAGTTTAAACAGGTCAGTGCGGGGATGGCAACGTTTTTTTTCCTCCTAGTGGACACAGCCTAAGATGCCTGTAAATCAGGGGTAGGCAACCTAAGGCCTGGGGGCCGGATGCGGCCCCCTGAGGCCTTTGGACCGGCCCCAGGCCAATCCTGCCGCCGCTGCCGCCGCCACCCCCCACCCCTGCCGCCACCTGCCATGATGATATTGATTATTGTTGTTATTACTTGTTCTTGGGGTTTTCTTGGCAAAATCTCCACAGGGGTTTTGCCATGGCTTTTCTGGGGCTGAGAGAGTGTGCATGCATACACACACACACACACACACACACACACACACACACACACACACACACTTAATTTTTATTTATTTATTTATTTATTTATTTATTTGTTTATTTATTTTTGGTGCTTCGGCCCCCCAATTGTCTGAGGGACAGCAACCCGGACCCCAGCTCAAAAAGGTTGTCTACCCCTGCTGTAAATAGTCTCAGTCATTGGATATATGCCCTGTTTATTGTTATCTCAGTTGATAGCCAAGAGAGTAGAATTAAATACTGGAATAAATAAACATTTGCCAAAATAAAATACCGCATCTGGAATTCCTCTTCCTTTCCTGCAATGTCCAGCTATCAATGTGTAGGATTTTCTCCATATTCAACCAGAACGGCCAATAACAAGGGGTAAATGCAGAGAAAGGAATAGCATGGTGTTCAAATGGGACTGTGGCTGTTTTAGATGCTACAGTGTGTGTGTATGTGTAAAACCTGTGCTTATCATTTTCTTGCAGTATTTACTTCTGCTTAGACATTTCCTGAGCCAGTGTGATATAGTGGTCTGAGCATTGGACTATAGCTTTGGAGACCAGGATTCAAATCCAGGCTCAGCCATGTAAACTCACTGGGTCACCTTGAGCAAGTCATATTCTCTCAGCCTCTGAGGATGGCAATGGCAAACCCCCTCTGAATAATTGTCATTAGTCAGATTGTTGTCTGGGGGATTCTGGGCCCTGTCATCCCAAAATAACTTTTTGAAGGTCTGAACATTCCTTTGTTTTGACTGTATCGAGTTGTATGGAAGTAAATGGATCTGTACAAGTGTAAGAGGCAATACAAAGTATTTCCTACATAAAGAATGTAAAATTCAGGAAAGTTTGGCACAGTCTCCAAAATTATAATTGAAAGAAATGAAGGTTGTGCAGCTGTGATGCTTGGCAGATTACTCCCATAAACTTGCTTGTCCTTATTTCATTGCTCTGAGCATTGCCTGCTCCTTACAAAGCCTACAACTGCAGGAAGAGTGAAAAGCAACAGTTAAATTCCAGAGTTTATAATTTAAGTAAAACAAATTGGACCAAATGCATTTTCTTCCCAATGGTATAACTCCTCAGAAACCCATAAAGTCAAATAAAAATCTGTACTGAGCTGAGAGCCAGACAAAATGTTAATCATTTCCACTGCTCTGCATTTTAATTAAAAGAGGTGTGTTTGAAAAGTGATGTGTTTTTCAGTGCTTGAAAGAACACAGTGCATCTCCTTCAGACCATGGATTGCCATTTACGTTCTCTATCTCAGAAAGGGCAATGTTTAACCAAGGTCCGATAATTTCTAAAATGAAGCACATACTTCACTACTAGGGTGAACAATTGTTGGCACTCAGTTGATTTTTAAACGAAATTGGAAAAGGAATAGCACAAGCTAGTATTTATGAAATGAAGTCAAAGTAAATATTTGACCGGCCCATGGAATGTAATAAAAATGGCAGATTTTTATTATTAAGTAAGCTGATTTGTTAAAAAAACAAAACTGAAAAGTGCATGTGGACATATGTAATTCTGACATCAGATATATGTGCATGTGCCCACACGCACGCACGCGCGCACGCGCACGCACACACACACACACACACACTTGTTGTTGCTGTTGTGTGCCTGCAAGTCATTTCTGACTTATGGCAATCCTAAGGCAAACCTATCATAGGGTTTTCTTGACAGTTTTCTTCAGAGGGGGTTTGCCATTGCTATCCTCTGAGGTTGAGAGAATGTGACCTGCCAAAGATCACCCTGTGGGTTTCCATGGCTGAGCTAGGATTCGAACCCTGGTCTCCAGAGTCATAATCCAACACTCAAACCACTATGCCAAGCTGGCTCTCATAAAGGCCCACTACAGTCCTGTAATGTGATCCATGTCCATAAACATCCAGAATTGCACATACATCCAGAGAGCGTGATACTGACAATTGCTCACACTCATAAGGCTGATACATGCTGTGTTTGAATTCCCTTGGTCTGCCTTTTTTCTTTTCTAAACTGTATTTCTAAATGTGCAACTGAAGTTTTAAGTTACTGCAATGCTAGAAATTTGAGGACTGAAGAATTCTTCTGTGGTGGGCAATGCCTCTCCCCAGCTATAACCCTAGGCTTTTCTTCAATAATTAGTGGATTTCCACAGCAAGGGGGCTAGCAAAACATGTGTTGGCTTTAACAAATCAAATTATATCTTTGTTGTTCTTGTGTACCTTCAAGTCATTTCCCACTTATGGTGACCCTGCAAACCTATCATGGGGGTTTCTTGACAAGTCACTTCAGAGGGGCTTTGCCTTTACCATCCTCTGAGGCTGAGAGAGTGTGACTTGTCCAATGTCACCCAGTGGATTTACCTGGCTGAGCCGGGTCTCCAGCGTCCTAATCCAATCAAACTGCTACACCAGGGGTAGGCAACCTTTCCCCTTTAAGGGCTGAGGGACTTCAGCTCCCAGAAGCCTCAGCCATATTGACCAATAGTCCCATGTTGGCCAATAGCTCCTGGGATTCTGGGAGCTGAAGTCCCTCGGCCCTTAAAGGGGAAAGGTTGCCTACCCCTGTGCTACACCATGCTGGCTTTCATAAATTATGTTTTACTCTTTTAAAAAAACAAACCAAAACCCTGGCATCTTATTTTCATGTGTTTTCTGTTTTTACTTTCATTATGGCTGGGGGCCCCAAAAGAAGGATCAGGCCCCTCTGGTCCTCTAAGACAGGGACTGGCAACCTACGGCCAGCAGGCCAGTTAAGGCCCAGGTCCCCGGACTTACCGGCCCAGGCGGAAGGTTGCTGCTGCCGCTACATGCCGCCACTGCTGCGCGTTTTGCCACTGTGTGGCCGCGTGCGCCACGACCGCCATTTTGGAAATCAAAATGGCAGCCGTGGCACATTTGCGCATGTGCAGGAGTTTGCAGGACCTGAGCAGAGCAGTGGAGGACAGGAGGTCTTGGAGATGTCTCATCCACTGGGTTGCCATGGGTCGAAATCGACTCTAAGGCAGTTAAAAACAACAATGATTTTTTAACACTTTTGCCTAATAAAGAAGCTTTGAAAACTTGCATCATGCTTTTTGTGCATTTTTGTTGGCTGAATAAAGATATCCTTAGTTTGTGGATTTTGGATGTTATTATACTTTGCTATATGGCCAACATGACTGCCCCTGGATATGATCATTTTGCACAGGTTATTTTACCAAGCAAAATGGCAGCTTGTCTTAGATGACAAACTGTGCGAATAACACCATATTGATAAGGCAGTCATGAAGCCTTGATTAAGGCCCTGAAAAATTAGACATGAAAGGTCCATCCCATGGAATCCATCTGCAAATGATTAACAAGTGTTCCCAGAAGGAGTTTCAGGAAGGAGGCAGGGAGAAGATGAAAGGCAGAATCAGCCTTACGTGGTCGAGCCAGGCACACTAAGCCACAAAGCTCTCCTCCAGGGCTTCTGGCAATTGTTTTGGTTTGTTTCGCCTGTTTTAAACATGACAGAAAAATTGCAGTTTTTAGTAGAACAAATCACATTGAGGGTGTTGCAGAGGAGAGGAAAACTATCTCAGGCAATCCATACGACAAAAAAGTTTAGAGTGGGGTTGGGGAGGAAGCGGATTATATTAAAGAAAAAAAATGGCACAGATAAAGCCGTATTACAGCAATGGAAAAAAGTTCCACTACAGCTGCAGATGGATAAATGCAATTAGAGAAGCCGCAGTCATGAATCTGCAAGAGCTGAGCAGGGCAGTTGAGGTTAGGAGGACTTGGAGGTCTCTCATTCATTTGTTGTTATGTGCTTCAAGTCATTTCCAACTTACGGACATGGAGAATTTACACAAATTCAACCAAGACAATGAAGAAATAGAAATAGTAAACGCATTTCTGGGGGGAAACACTGATAGGAACAGGGACTGCAGCCAGAAAATCAGAAGAAGACTGAGAATGAGGAGGGTGGCTATGAAAGAACTAGAAAAGATTCTAAAATGCAAAGATATACAACTGAGCACAAAAGTTAGAATCATACAAGCCAGTGTATTCCCTATTACCGTGTATGGATATGAGAGCTGGACAGTTAAGAAAGAAGATAAGACCAGAAGAAAATCAATTCATTTTGAGATGTGGTGCTGGAGAAGAGTGCTGAGGATTCCATGGACAGCCAAGATCAAGCCAGAAATCTCCATGGAAGTAAGACGATGAAACCAAGGCTGTCGTACTTTGGACATATCATAAGAAGGCACGACTCACTGGAAAAAACAATAATACTAGGAAATGTGGAGGGAAGTAGAAAGAGAGGAAAGCCGCATGCTAGATGGATGGACTCTATTGAGGAGGTCACGAGTATGAATTTGCAGGAACTAAGCTGAGCAGTGGAGGACAGGGAATCTTGGAGATGTCTCATCCATAGGGTCACCATGAGTCGAGATCAACTCAAGGATGGTTAACAGCAACAGCAAAAGGCCATGAACCTATCATGGGGTTTTCTTGACAAGATTTGTTCAGAGGGGGGTTGCCATTGCCATCACCTGAGGTTGAGAGCATGTGACTTGGCCAATAGAACCCTGGCCTCCAGAGTCACAGTCCAGCACTGAAACCACTATGCCAGGCTGGCTTCCCTTTCATTCATAGAGTCACAATAAGTCAAAGTCAACTTGATAGCAGTTAACAACAACAACAACAACAAAGCTGCGTCAGCATCAGGCATTTTCTACACACTTGTGTTGAACAAGATTAAATTTCTGCAAACACCTTGTATTCATATGGTATATTAATCATTTTGTAAAAATACTCACCTCTACCTCCGTTTTAAAACAGGCAGTGATAATTGGAATTTTTCTACAGAGGAGATCTTTCAGAACATGGTTACTCCCAGAACTTGCATATTTGTTTTTAAAATATTCATCACCCCTCATTTCCCACAATTTTAAACATTAATTTTCAAACGCCTTGTTTTAATCATTAAACGACATTAATCATTAAACGACACTGAACAATGATGAATGGTTCTTAGTACATTAAATTGTCACTGGCCAGTTTTAGCCATCTTATTTAAAAAAACAAATTAATTAACAAAAACATTTCCTCAAGTGAGATAATATCAACAAAATAAATACCAACTTCCTCTCAGTTTTGTTAATGGGGGCAGCACAGTCTGTGAAATGACACCATGTGGCTCAAACCATTGGTATTTTTATATTCTTTGTTCCAGTCCAAGTGCTATGGTTGTTTTGTCTGGAATGTCTACACATGTTAAAGCAATTTAAAGTATCCAGAATATAACATGGGCCACCCTTCATCACAAAGCTTCAGTAATTTTTAAAGTGCAGTGCCAAACTTTAATCCAACCCTATGAGTAATAGGGTGGCTCATGTTTAATGTTTTCAAGAGAGCCAAAAAATCTCTGTTTTATGTTTAGCGTTATCTTCTTGGTTTCATAGCTGCAGCTGTGCTATAAATCTAGAACTGAAATTTTACACATTATTCAGCATATGGAGGTTCCCATAACACTGTTAAAATTTAAACTAAGCATCTAAAAAAAAAAAAGGTCTAATGCAATGCAAAAAGAATTGCAATTTATCTGCTAAAACTACTAATGGAACAAATCTATTTGCTCTCCATCCAGTATAAGCCAATTTATCAATTTCTATGGTTTAAACAACTTAGATCAGTCATGTTTTAATTGTTGCTGTTCATGGCTGGAACAATAATTCATAAAAAATCTTGTTCAGAAACATGGACCTTAGTTTACAACTTACTGAAAGGAGTGGGATGAGGGAAGTGGTATATAATATTTTGACTTTATATACTGAGATGTAATAAATGAAACAAATTCATTAATTCGTTAATCATTTGAAAAACAAGTAGAATTTGTTTCAGAAGAGTGGGACTCACAAGAAACAGAAGAGTCTGTATTTATGGAGAGAAGTATATTTGGAATTGCAAATCTATTAATGAGGAGTTAAGCATCGCTGCCATTTTAAGCTTCTCTGTAGCATCTCCAAATACCTCCATTTTGTCTGGGAAGATCAGGCTAAGCCTCTGTTTAGTCTATCAGGATAAGAAAGCAAAGTCCCAATATATGTTGGCTGGAGATCAAGCAATGTTAGGGATCACAGCCTGATGTACAAGTGGCATGAGACCTCTAGAATGGTAAATGCCCTGCTCTCTTTCAGATTACTAATGCAATCAGTTCATCCAGAAGCACTCTTTAACCAGCTTACCTAAAATGGTGACAAGCAAAAAATGACACAACCCACAACCATTAGTAAATATCTTGGCATCTGTCCAGTTTTCTCCAAAATTGTGTTCATAGAACCCCTTTTGTACACTGAAGTTTTGTACCAGATACCTATGGTAGGAAATACAAAACCAGCATCTACATTCCCTTATCCTCTCTTTGGATTATTTATTTATTTATTTATTTATAGCCCGCTTCTCCCCGAAGGATCGAGACAGGAAACAATCATAAAAATACAACAATGCAGCTATAAAACGACATGACAAAATAGCATGATCCCAGATGCAGGGTGGGGTGGACTCTCTGCCAACCATGGCAAATATTTTGTTGGGCAGTTATGAATATGTAACCCAGAGTTACACATTTGTAACTGCTACATAGTGGTTTGAGTATTGGACTATGACTCTAGAGACCAGAGCTTGATTCACAGCTCAGTTGTGAAGCCCCCTGGGTGACCTTGGGCAAGTCACATTCTCTCAGCTTCAAGGGAAGGAAATGGCAAATCTCCTCTGAACAAATCTTGCCAAGAAAATCCCATGATAAATTCACCTTAGGGTCACCACCAGTCAGAAATGACTTAAAGGCACACAACACACACACATACACACGTGTTCACGATCCCTATGTATTCCCTAGTTTAGGGGCTATATATGGAGATTTAAAGTCTCCCAAACCCTTCATGACAACACTGTAGCTTTGTACTGAACAAGAAATTTGTTGGTATTGTAGAGTGAAATTGCTAAATACAGGGTAGTCAGAAATGATTTGAAGGCACACTTCAATAACAAATAACATTAGATATTATAAACAGTGAGCAATTTAGGAAACATATAAGGATCACCAGATACTAAGAGTTTGCAAAGGAGAGTTTGCAAAATATGTAGATGAAAATGAATGTGTATTTTCACAGTAAAGGAAAAGGTGTGATATAAATGTGCGATGTATTATAATATTCACAGTATACACAATAGCTGGCTAATAGTAATAAGCTTCTTTGTTTTTGTGTTTTTCTTTTCTATATGTTCTGATAGATGATACCTTGTTTAGTCATGCATTGCAACAGGTGATAATGTGTTTAGATCTTGATAGGTAATGATATGGTAGATTTGATTATGTGTGGTTTTATTTTTATTTTTATTTGGCTGAATATGTGTGTGTGTGGGTAGTCCCCCAAAGCCCACTTACATACTCAACTTGACATACTCACAAACCAATGTGTGTGTGTGTGTGTGTGTGTGTGTATATATATATATATATGTCTGTCCCTGGTTTCCACTCCACCAAATGCATCTGAGGAAGTAGACTGAAGCCTATGAAAGTGCATGCTGCCAACTTATTTATTTCAGTTTAGTCTCAAAAGGTGCTACAAGATCTCTCTACATACTGTATAAATTTTCTTTACTCATTCTTTCTCCCCAGTCTCATATGCCCACTTTTCTGTTTCCTTTTTCTGTATTTGGCCAGAAATACTCAAAGGGCTCAATCAAATCTTGTATGAGAAGTGACCAGGCATAGCCATGTAGCCCAGTCCCAAAGGAGGTCACTAATGAACCACTTTCTCTCTATCTCTATCTTTGTATGCTCTGGAACAAAAGAAATACAACCCTAGCCCCATGTTGTAGGATTCTAGCCACTCCATTGCATTTCTTCCTCCACCTCGATGGGCGTTTTCACACGGGGCTTTTTGAGGACGCAATCCTACCTCCATCCGGCCTCACTCCGGCTCCTTTTCCCGTGTGTTCACACGCATGCCGCAGCAAACCCCGCCCCTTCCGGTGCCATCCCTGCGTCAGTCCGGCTTCTCGCTCCGTGTGTTCAAACGCACGGAGCAGTAAGTCCGCCGTCACTCCGGCCGAACCACCTCTAACTCCGGCAAAAGCGCCGGAAAGGCAATTCCAGTTTTTAAAAGGAATTAAGTTTTTGCCGTCGGAGCCATTCCGGAGTGAGCGGCACAAGCCGTTCCGGAATGGCTCAAGCCGGCTTTAGGAGCCCCGTGTGAAAACGTCCAATGGTCCATCCTACCAGTCCTCTTTCCCAGAGACTAGTTAGCATTTGGTGGTCAGTGAGCATCTCAGTTAGTCCTCATTTGATTGTGATAGAACATAGTCATGCCTAGCTGCGTTGTTCTTAGGACTCTCTCCTGAAGGTTTTTAGTTTTTGTTTCTTTTTTGCGATGAAGGCATTTCTGCAGTTCTGTAAAGTTTAGAACAGGGGTAGGTAACCTAAGGCCCGAGGGCTGGATGCGCCCCCCCCGAGGCCTTTAGACTGGCCCCAGGCCGGTCCTGCCGCCGCCGCCTCTCGCTGCCCCCCGCCGCCGCCGCCCGCCATTATGATATTGATTATTGTTGTTATTACTTGTTCTTGGGGTTTTCTTGGCAAAATCTCCACGGGGTTTTGCCATGGCTTTTCTGGGGCTGAGAGACTGTGCATGTATATTTTTTAAAAAAAATAATTTAAAAAAATATATATATATTTATTTTTATTTATTTATTTATTTATTTTTGGTGTTTCGGCCCCCCCAATTGTCTGAGGGACAGCAACCCGGCCCCCAGCTCAAAAAGGTTGCCTACCTCTGGTTTAGAAGATTCCTGGTGCCTTCTAACAGTGGCATCATGAGGTTTGTGTCATCCGGTGCTGAAACTCATGGCATCACCCTCTCCATTGACCTCATCCCATACCATACCAAATAGAATCCTGAGCAATGTTTTTTGCATGAATGTTACTCATTAATTGTAATTCCTGTATACTACTGAATGTAACGGTAATAGTTGTGATATAAACAATGTGACATAAACCCCTCCAATTGGATTCAACTTGGCAGCCTTGTCAAAGGGGAAACCTTTACCTTTTTAAACAACTAGCAAAACTAAAATTATACCTCTAAATCACAATATCATACGCACAGCCTAAATGCATTTACATATACACAGTTGCATGTGGTTGAAGTGAAAATTTGGTAAAATGTGATGTTTTTAAAGTTTTTAAAAAATATTTTTTAGAAGTGGTAGTTTGTCTACTCTACTCACCTTACCCCAAAACCAGCAAGCAATCCATTAAAGTTAAGGCTGCAATCCAGCATGCACGTCTATAAGAATAAACCTGACTGAATTAATTTTGACTTAACATCTGAGCAGACACACATAAGCAATACCTTTCCAGATGCATAATGCCAATTGTTGACACTCTCCCCTTTTACCTGTTGTTCATAGTTTTTGCTTTCCCCGTAAAATGAGTATCACATCTAAAACGTGATTGAAATAGGAGATCAGATTGGAAAGAACATTCCCCTGCACACATGGATGGAGTGTCTGGCTAAAAGGAAAGAAAAATACTCCCACGGCATGCATGTCATGCAACATTAGGATGAGCCAAATACACAAGCAAGCATTTCAGTTTGCCTTATCAACACATTCTAATGAAAGGATAACATTCCTGTAATTTCTTGTTCAATGGAGCAGAGGGAGAATAGAAAATAATATTGACAGTATGGGACACGAAAAGGAGTTCAAAAACGTGCAGCTGCAGTTTGCTCCCTGTACTTCTAACTACAGAAATGGATTCAAACTACAGGAAAAGAGGATTCCACCTAAATCTCAGGGGAAACGTCCTGACGTTCAGAGCTGTTCGACAGTGGAATATGCTGCCTTGAAGTGTGGTGAAGTCTCCTTCTTTGGAGGTTTTTAAATAGAGACTGAATGGTCATCTCGTGTTCCTGCTTGGCAGGGGTTGGACTCAATGATCCCTGTGGTGTCTTCCTATTCTATGATTCTATGAAATATGCATCATGCTATGCACAAGGGTTGAGGAATTCCATGATCTCCAGAAGGGTTCCTTCATACACAAAGGTTTATGGTTTCCATGATCTCCATCCATGCAACTTGCGACAAATAGCAAAGCATTTTTGTTCACAAAATAAATATATACCCCCATCTCCACAAAGGAGGAATTTGCATAGACTTGCAGTTACTAGTCACCCAACCTAACAAGGGGCTTTTATGTCTTTCTTTACCAGAATTACAATCCTGTGTTGCAAGAAACACTGAAATCATTGTTTCCCTGTTTGAACATTATCAGAAAACTGGCTTTTACAAACCAAGATGTTTCTCTGCTTCCAGATAAGTAGGATGGAAAGGAAAAGAATGAAGGAGCAATGGAGCTGGCTCTTTGTTCCTACTCCAATAAACCACCATTCATTGGATTATGAATGTTATATCTGAAATGCACCTCTACGATCTCCCATGAACACTATAACTGGGATGCACATGTGCCTGATCCCTGTTGGTTAGTTCCAGCTAGAATAAATCCACTCAGTTCATTGCTGAAAACATATATGGCTCATCTGCATTGCAGAATTAATGTGGTATGACATTGGTTTAACTGCCATGGCTCAAAGCTATGGGATTCTGGGATTTGTAGTTTTGTGAGCTATTTAATTTTCTCTGCCAGTTAGCTCTGGTGCCACAACAAACTACAAATCCCAGGATTCCATAGGATGGCGCCTTGACAATTGAAGCAGTGTCAAACTGCATTAATTCTGCAGTGTGGCAGCAGCCTAAGTAAAGGCTGGGTCTGTTCCAGCTGGACTAGCAATAGAATACAGGCTATGATATCCTCATGTAATGCAGTTTTACATTTCAGGATCAAACCTCAGCTCTTGCTGCACTCATTTTCAAAATCACTACGGGGGGTAAAAGTGTTGGAAGAAGAAATACAAAATACATCGTAATGTAACATTTTGATGAGGCCAGAGGCCCTGTCACAGTACACAGTTATAGCACTATTCAACTTCAACTGCCATGGCTGGATCCTATGTAGTTTGGAGAGAAACTAGAGCTCTCTGGCTGAGGATTCTAAATAGGCCTCTCTAAACTGTAAATCCCAGAATTCCATAGGATGTTGCTATGGCAGTTGATGGTTTACTGGCCAGTCAAGCAGACCCATAAACCAGTGAAATATATCTAGTCAAAGAGGAGATAACAGACTCATTAAAAGTTGAGAAAGGAGCTACATTGTGCATAAGGACTTTTCATAGAAAACTGTGGCAATCTTAAATTTACTAAACTAGCTGCAATGGTGATTGCCCATATCATTCTTGGTATGCAAAATTCAGCTCAAAGGCGATTAAGGGGAAAATATAACAAAGCCTTTATGTTGCCTGCAAATGGCAGACAAACCCCATCTGCTGTGGTTGACAGAAGGGCAGCTAGTCTGCTTAGTAACAGACAGTAGCAGCTGGGGATCAGTAGTCCTATCTGAACTGCTGAAATGCCAAGCAAGCACTGGAGAAACCACATGGACTAAGGATTAAAATCGCTGTGGTATGCAGAGCTGAATGTGAGGAAGAAAACAGGGAAGCAAGACCATGCATTTCTATGAAAGAGATGGTTAGTCACAGGAATACCCATTACTAAGCTTGAAACTGTGCTGTGGAATATACCAATCTATGTGAAAAGCTCCATCACAGAGAGCCCCACATGGTTTGTGTGACACCTAAAGTAGATCCAGTCTCTGTAGTCTCTCTTGCTTGTAAAAACACTCTACTGTACTTTTTAAATTGAATTAAATTGAGTCTATTCATCTAGCTTGCTGCCTCCCCGTCTTTCTACTTCTCTCCACCTTTTCTAGCATTAATGCCTGTTCTAATGAATCATACCTTCTCATGATGTGGCCAAAGTATGACAGCCCCAATTTCGTCATCTTGGTTTCCAGGGAGATTTCTGGCTTGTTCTAGGACCCACTTGTTTGACTTCTTGGCTGTCCATGGTATCCTCAGCACTCTTCTCCAGCATTACATTACAAATGAATTGCTTTTCTTATTACCCACTTTCTCAGCTCTTGCAACTTTATACAGTGATGGGGAATACAATGGTTTGCATGATTCTAATTTTAGGACTGAGTTGTATATCTTTACTCTTTAAGATCTTTTCTAGCTCTTTCATGGCTGCCCTTCCCATTCCTAGTCTTTTTCTGAGTTCTTGACTGCAGTCTCCATTCTGTTTGATGTTTGATCTAAAGTATGGGAACTCTTTTGATGCTATCACAGGGGTTTTCTTAACAAGATTTATTCCAATGGGGTTTACCATTGCTTTCCTTTGAGGCTGAGAGAGTGTGACTTGCCCAAGGTCACCCACTGGGTTTCCATGACTGAGTGGGGATTCAGATCCTGGTCTCCCAGAGTCCTAATCCAAAACTCAAACCATTGCACCATGCTAGTTCTCATGACAGCAGGACCACCTCCTAAAATAGGCAGAACCAACCAAAATAAGCAGAATACACCCATGACACACACATATGTTTCAGCTCATCCAGATGATGATGGCAAGCCATATGGACAGCTTCAACCTCCCTTGTGTCATGAATGGATAGGCCTTGTCTGCTTCTCTAATGATCACTGAGGAGTAACTGAGGAGAGCGTCATTCTCATCATGTCATGCTTCTCACGAGAAAGGTACTGTAATGAAAACCTTGAACCTGGTGAATGACTAAAGTCCAAGTCTCCTATGGGATCTTTTATCCTATGTTTACGGAGGTGGCTAGGGAATAGACTGATAGAGACAAAGCTTTCCAATAAACTGTAATTTATTTGGGGATTCAAACATACAAAGGCACCCTAACATACACGCACAAGAACTCAGAAGTAAAGTAGTTAGCTTGGATAGGAAACAAAGGGCTTTCTAATGGTGATAATTACCTGAAGGAGGCTGCTCCAATAATGAATGAAGGTGAATAGACTCAACCGTTATGAAAGGGAAAGGACAATGCAAAGAGCTGGGACTCTAGTCAGAAATCACAGTGGCACAGTGGCACCATGAAATCCATGAAGCCAGACCTCAATGTGCCCTCTATGTTTTAAACTCCATTCTAACCCTGGTTTAAAGTCTTGACATATTGACTAGAAAAATACTTCTGTTATTTGTTTTTTTAAAAAAACTGTTTTTCATGGTCTTGTTATTCACCCAGCAATTCACTATCACAGAAATTTAGTATGGTCAAAAGAAGGAAAAAAACAGAAGTGGATACACAGTTGAAACTGATTTAGGGCTTAATTTTAATAAAGGAGCCTTTAATGCAATTAAAGCAAAACGCACACACAACAGAACTTCCAGATGCAAAAATCCATTTGCTTTGGCTTCTGAATCCTGGTATACTGTGTTTAAGTGTGTTAGAGACAGATACAGACTCGCCACCTGTTCAGGAGTAAAAAGGCCATTTGAAAAACAGGGATTATACATAATTTCAATAGGGATTAGGAGGGATTCTTTGCAAACATGTTTCACATTAGAGTTTGGAAATGGTTCCTATGACTCAGTTGGAAGATCCGGTTCAGCATTTAAGAGTCCCAAATAAATGGAAAGAGGGGGTCAATGGGAAAGGATCCTTATTGTTGTAATAGTTGGTTCACACTCCACACAGTAATCCTGTGGAGGATGACTATCTGACCCCCAGATCCACAAAATCCAGCCACCATTTTCCCAGGGGGCAGCTCTACCATCAGGCAAAGTAAAGTAGCTGATTTCAGGCATCATGTAAGGGCAGCTAATTGTGAATAAAATAATTTAATTTATATGCTAATTTATTTAATTAAATTAATCATATTATTCTATTTTTAGCAGCAGGGATGCAGAGAGGATCCTGTAAGATTTTCTGTCTCATATGCTAAAATAATTTGGACAGCTCTGGGTACAATGTGCACTTTGGCTTTGAATGGGTATCATGAAAATGGTCTTAGCCAGATCCTAACATTTTCCAACATCAATTGGTTTCTCCTTTGCAATGATTTGCTATTGGAAAGCAGCATGCTTGTTTTTGTGGCATTCATAGGTCAGACATTAGTTCCTTTTTACATACAAAATCTAATCCACTCTTCCTTTCTGCTAGAAATGGATTCTTCTCGCCTTTGTGAAACACTGTAGCAATTTGGACTCACAAACAGGTCTCAAGTTGTGTCACAAAAAGGAAATGTGTCTTTCAGTACCAGACACTTGACAGTGAAACGTGCTGATTTATGGAAAACCAGCTAAGAAGTCTATTACATCTATGTAGCTGCAAAAATGTTTCCTGAGGAATGTGCTCAAGGCTGTGAACAGGATATGCCAGAAGGGACTGTTGTCTGAAGTTAGTATCTTAAAAATTAGGCCTAGCAGCTGCAACAGCTGTTTCAGTTGCAGACCCATCTTTATTATTTCTAGTGTTCATTGTCCTTTTTTGTTCTCATAGAACCACAATGCAGGAGAGAAACTGTTGATCTAGTCCAACTTCTAGCATTTAAAACTTTTGTGTTACAATTTTTTTCTCATGTATTGTGCACAACTATTACTGAAATTTGTACTTTGGGATAAGCTTTGAAAGCATTTATTAATGTTATTTTAACATTGCCACTTGAATCAAGCAAGGGATTCTGCAGAAGTCTATGGAAATAGAATTCTGTGTATGCATGCAACACAGATGTTGATGTACATTTACACTCACTTTGGAAAACTCACTGAGGTTTACTATATTGGCTGGATGTATGAGCAGCTGTAAACTACTGGAAATGGATCAGGCCCTGTATGCATTCTCTTGTCCTGATCTATTGCCTACATTCAGACAAACAAAAGACAGGAGGATGAACAATGTTAGAACTACACCCCTGCAAAAAGATTAGAGAAAATTAGTTTGCTTACCAAGAAAACCTCATGACAGTTTGCCTTAGGGTCACCATAAGTCAGAAATGACTTGAAGGCACATAACACATACATACACACAATCTAGCATGCAGTTGTTGTCGTTGTGTGCCTTCAAGTTATTTCTGATTTATGGCAACCCTAAGGTGACCCTACCATGGAGTTTTCTTGGTAAGATTTGTTCAGAGGAGGTCTGCCATTGTCTTCCCCTGAGGTTGAGAGAGTGTGACTTGCCCAAGGTCATCCAATGGATTTCATGGCTGAGCTGGGAATTGAACCCTGGCCTCCAGAGCCACAGCCCAATACTCAAACCACTGCACCACAATGGCTCTCTAGCATGTATACCTAGGTACATACCTACAAACCTACAAGTGATATTATGAGACTAGCTGAAAGAGGGCTTTTGGAAGTTCTCACACAAAGGCTAAAATGTGTGGAGGAACAGGTCATCCAATACAGAAACTTATACAATAAATTCATTTTCTTTTCCATTTTCCAGAAAAACTTATATTTGATAGCATAATTCAATTACAGTCTACATAGTTAGGAAGTTTTCCCAATGTCTCCTTAACCAAACCACTCCAGACCTCTTATACTTAACAATAAAGCACACCGCCTTGTCGGAAGATGAACAAGTAGGTAGGAAGAAAAATGGTCCCTCCTATTCTTTTAATTATTTGAAAACATGCAATATTTCTCCAGTTAAAAAAAGGGGAGGGGAGAAAAGAATGTAGCATCACCTTTAAGACTAAATGGTTTGTAAATATTTCTCCAATTCACCCTGTCGACCATGGAAAGATCTTTCTGGTTCAAAATGCTTTTAACAACAGTGACCACCCAGATGGGAAAGTTAATGTAGGATATGAATGCAATTTCCACGATTGCTCTTCCTTCAGCATATAACATGTACCATTATACTGCCTCTGAATATCACTAGGGGGAAAAGGTACCCCCCCGCTCCACACCCCCACATGCATACACATATTTTTGTCCAAGGCTCTATGAGGCTGCTTTTTCTTTAAAGCAATGTAGTTGCCAGTGGTGGGTCTCTTCTTTATTTTAGTATGCTTAACTTATCACATTATCATAAAGGTAAAGGCATTCCCCATTGACAGGGTTGTCGTGTCTGACCCTAGGGGCCGATGCTCATCTCCATTATTAATCCGAAGAGCCAGCGTTGTCATAGACTACTCTGTGATTATGTGCTCAGCATGATTGCACAGAACACTGTTTACCTTCCCACCAAAGTGGTACCTATTTATCTACTTGCATGTGCATGCTTTCATACTGCTAGGTTGGCAGAAGCTTGGAATAGTGATGGAAGCTCACACGGGCCAATCTTGCAATCAGCAGAGTCCGCCATTGGAGCCACTGCATCATACTTTATCATACCAGGCTCATAAAGTCTAAGAAATGCACACATACTGAGCTGGGGACAGTCATTATCACACAGCTCTTCAAAACACACAAGGCCAAGCTTTGGGGTAATTTCCACATTCCACATTCTGTGGCAGAGTTGCAGAACAGCACAGCATTAGGAATTTGTGAACAGAGAGACAAAGACTTGTACCATTTTCATGGCATTTCCCGTTGTCTTGCTGGTATTCTCTTCCTATTCCAGTTCTGTATTGGGTTGTGGGACTCTCTTCCCCCATCAAGATGTGTAATTTTGTGATTTTTTTAAAAAATGTGCACTATTTTTGCAACCATTTTAAAGTATGCCTATTTTATATGTAGTTTCCTATTGACTGAACTGTGTTCATGCACACGTTTTAAAATATATGCATTTCTACCTGTGCACATTTTTCAAATGTACACGATTTTATGCACATCTGTTAAAAACACACTGCAAACCCTGGAAAGGTACAGATTACCAAGGCGCAATGTGCTTCATCCTGTTGCAAATCTCATGTGTGAAAAACTGTTCCTGTGAACCTAGTGAATTTTTTTTCTCTATCCCTTCTTGTGAAGGTTAGGAAGAAACCAACAAGAGAAGCTTCACAGTTTGTGAACAATGCCACCTGCTGAGGAAAACCAAGAACAGCATTAACCAAGATTCAGAAACAAATACAAACATGTAGAAATTTCACTTGTGAATAATGAATTTTGATATATACTATATATCAAGTCTGCTCACACAGTTCCATCAAACCCTTCCATAGCCAACAAAATGAACAAAGGGGAAGACTATGGAAACAAGAGCAGACTCATGTCTGCATAGGTCACATTGCATTCAGGTCAAAAATTATTTATAGGTACAATAAACTCACTGTATTTAGAAAAAGACTGACATGTAAAATCATATAAATCACACAGAGTTCTTCAGCTCTGGTGTGTGCAAAGGTACAACAAAAGAAAACACATTTACCTTTATTGCTTATGAATGGTAATGATTAAACTAAAGCTATTAAGAAATATACAGAGATTCAGAGTAGTGGCCTCTGTCATAAAATATGAAGAAAAAGTTGGACCAGCCCTAACTAAAGTTGGTGAACATAGCAAAAAAAAAAAAAAAAAAAAAAATTACTGTGCATGATATCCCTACCCAAACTGATAGAGATGTTTCACGTCTTAAACTATATTAAAATAATAACAAAGGAGAGGGCACAGCAATATAGCGCTTGTTCGTGATGACATGAGTTGTTGTTGTTGTGTGCCTTTAAGTCATTTCTGACTTATGGCAAGCCCAAAATGACTTTATCATGGGATTTTCTTGGCAAGGTTTGTTCAGAGAGGTTTGCCATTGCCTTCCCCTGAGGCTCAGAGAGTGTGACTTGCCAAAGGTCATCCAGGGGTTTCCATGGCCAAGCTGGGAATTGAGCCCTGGTCTCTAGTCAAAATCCAGCGCTCAAACCAAAAACCAAACCAAAGTCAGATGGTTTAGATCTAATCAAGGGTTGTGCATATCTAGGTTGTGTCATGTTATTTGAAAATCATCATACTATATCACATACTATATCACACAGTTGTTGTTATATTTAAATTACTTTATTCCCCAAACTTGAACTCAAGGCGGCTTACAAATTAAAATAAGAATGATACAGTGAAAACCATAAAAATAGTGAACATTAAAATAGAATTAAACTAGTCACAATATGAAAACAATTTAAACATACACTTCAAAAGATAAAAAGCAATTAAAAAGATAAATGGCAATTTAAAACAGTTCAATTTAAAGCAATAAAATCCTTAAAAACTCATTCTTTAAAAGCTTGATTTAAAAATCTATTGGATTAAAAAGGTCTTTGATGTTTGAAACTCACTTGAAACTAAATAATTTGCCACGTGATGCACCTAATGATGATCCCCCCCTCTTTTGTGGGTGTCATGGATCCCTTTTCCAGCCTGACCCTATAGTTCCAAACCCTTGTGCTCCTGTCACTCGCCTTGCTCCCCTTTTCCCCTCAATATCCCTCCTGGATCTAGTATTTAGACTTCAAGGTGATCCCTCTGTGGACCAGTGGTTATGTCATTTTGTGGGTTCACTGTGGTAAGCGTGACCAGACTTTCTATCAAGACTTAACAGGAATGGGCACACACAGTTGTAAAAAAAAGAATAAACCAAGTAGACATTTATTAATACACAGATCACGCATTAACCCCTGAACCATTTAATCAGTGACAGTTCCCCAAAACCTTATTGTTCTTTCCCCAGCTAACTGTCCTATCTCTGTTACAACTTTTCTCTGCCTCTAGGCCATCTCCCTTCAATCTTATGATCTCTGTGCCATCTCTTTCCTTATCCGCTGTTATGATAACTGATTTAATATTTTAAAAAAACCCTTTTGTGGGTCCCTGCCATGGCCCTAGACTGGGAAAATCCCAATCGCCATGGACCCAAGGCAAGCTTGGCATAGGCACTTGAAAGGTCACATTTGCATTTACAAACATTTGCAGATTAAAAGGGCCAGAGCCTAGGAGCTGTGAGCAGGACATTTACATCCTCTCAATTCTTAGCCAGATAACATCAACATCCCATCTCCTCTCCTTGGGATTGTCTACTTCAAAGGCAACCTTTCCAGAATCCTTCGACATACAATAATCTTCACTCCAGGCTATTTCCAGCCCATATCAAGACCTCCAAAATCTGTGTTCTGAGAGCTGGTTTTGGAAGAGATGGGAGGATCTCACTCCCTCTCTGAAATTCCTAACCATGGGGGGATGCAGACAGTGAAAGGCGCTGTCTTAAATCCCAGGAAGGGGAGGGGCAGCCGGACGCTGGGCACCCCATCCCCTTCCTGAGGATGTCATCAGAGTGACGGCCAGTCCACATGATGGGCGCTCCGATGACGTCCTTCCAGCTCAGCATCCAGACACGCTGAGCCGGAAGAGACACCAAAGAGGCGTGCCACGCCTCTTGTGGCGCCCCTTTCGCAGCTTGTGGAAGAAGAGCTATTTTAGTGCTCCTTTTGCAGGTGGTGAAAGGGAGAATTAGGGCTGAGGTGTCCGGCAGCCTCAGC
>CM034703.1:100293221-100308113 GCA_020142125.1 Phrynosoma platyrhinos
AAAAAAAGATGGGAAAAGAGGACCCGAATAATTACTGCCCAATCAGCCTGGCATCAATATCAGGAAAGATTCTAAAGTAGATCCTTAAGCAGACAGTCTGTAAGCACTTAGAAAGGAACGCTGTGTTTACTAAAAATCAACATAGGTTTCTTAGAAACAAGTCATGCCAAACTAATCTTATCTTTTTTTGATAGTTACAGACTTGGTAGATAAGGAAATGCTGTGGATAAAGAATATGATTTCAATAAGGTCTTTGATAAGGTCTCCCATGATATTCTTGCAAAAAAAAAGCTTGTAAAATGTGGGCTAGACAATGCTATTGTTAGATGGATCTGTTGGTTGAGTGACCAAACCCAAAGGTTGGTCAGTAATGGTTCCTCTTCATCCTGGAGAGAAATGACCAGTGGGGTGACACAGGGTTCTGTTCTGTGCCCAGTGCTATTCAACATCTTTATCAATGGCTTGGATAGTGGAATAGAAGGCATACTTATCAAATTTGCAGATGACACCAAATTAGATGGGGTAGCCAATACCCCCAAACAATAGGATCAGAATTTTACCTCAGAGTAAAGGTTGTCTGGCCCGCAGGCCATAGTTTGGGGACCCCTGACTTAGACATTAGGAAGAACATTTTTTTACTGTAGGAGCTGTTCGACAGTGGACAGATTCCTTTGGAGGGTGGAGGACTATCTCTGGAGGTTTTTGGAAGTTTTACATTTATTTGGAGGTTAGAAGTTGGAAGGGCATCTTTCAGGAGTGCTTTAGTTGTATATTCCTACACTACAGTGAGTTGGACTACATTGCCTTTATGGTCCCTTCCAACTGTATGATTTTATTATTTTCTCTTTCATATTTAGTGTTTGTTTGAGTGGTGGGATGGCAGAGTGGTTTAGGAAAATGAGTGGTTGGGGAAAGAAAGATTGTGGGGGGAAGCAGACTGGCGGCTCTGCGCCACCCCGGGAAGGTGCGCCGCAGGACTGAGGCAGCCCCACGGCTCGTTCCTGCGGCGCTCCCTCGCCGCCCCTGAAAGGAGCGCTAAATTAGCGCTCCTTTCAGAAGTCAGCAAAAGTGCGCCCCAAAAGGTTGAGGTGCACTTTTGCTGGCTTTTCCGCCGCAGCGTGTGCGGACGCTGCGGTGGGAGGTTGCCCCGGGAGTGCCGGCCATGCGGAGGGCCGGCGGCTCTGAGGGCAACCTCGGAAGGAAGAAGGGGCGCCGAGCGTGCAGCTGCCCCTCCTCTTCCCTTCCTCGGAGACGGCTCAATTAGCCGTCTGCCGAGGCCCTAAATTTCCCCTACCTCAAAACTGGGATCCTGATTCACACTTAAGGGGAAAAGGGCTTAGCTGCCCCCTATATATTTAATGTAAAATGTTTTCAAAAGGCACAGAATAGTAAGACGTAAACTTTGATAGCTTTATCTTCTTGTTCCAAGCTCTAAACTCACTAAATCCCTCAACGTGTGTGACAAGATCCACTGAAGGAGGAGATGGATAAAAAGCAGCAAAGGAAGGATGGAGGGGAAAGCCAAGAGAGAAGAAAATGGGACAGGAACACTTTTTTCTTAATTATTCAAGAGAACTGGGTAAGTAACTAAAGAACTGCAAAGAGGTTCATTGCAGCTTAACCTGAATATTATTATACTATAACTGTGTATTATATATTGATACAAAATAGAAATCAACATAGAAAGAGTAGTTACTTAAAAGATATCACAATTCATTCCCAACCCAAGAAAGACTCCAAACATGTTGCTTCCATACAGGGTCAAGCCAAGCGAATACCGTATTTTCCGGCGTATAAGACGCCCCAGCGTATAAGACGACCCCCCATTTTTCCAGTCAAAATATAGAGTTTTAGCACCTCTATCCTCCTCATCCTTATACCCGGCGTATAAGACGACCCCCCCACTTTAACCACAGATTTTGCAGGTTTAAAAGTAGTCTTATACGCAGGAAAATAAGGTACATGTTTTTAAAGCTCCAAAGGCCTAACTGGACTTTGACTGCTTGAAAGACTTGGGTCCAAAACACACTGCAAAATAATCCAGTTTGAGACGGCTTTAACTGCCCTCGCTCAGTGGTAGGGACTCCTGGGAACTGTAGTTTATTGTGGCACCAGAGCTCTCTCACAGAGAAGGCTAAATGTCTCACAAACACTACAGTTCCTAGAATTCCTTAGCATCGAGCCAGGGCAGTTAAAGCCGTCTCAAACTGGATTATTTCTGCAGTGTGTTTTGGACCTCATTCTCCTGATAAATAGCTTTAGGTGCAGTTATGCTGGCCACATGACCACTGGAGTAGTCTTCGATCAATGCTGGCTCTTCGGCTTAGTAATAGAGATGAGCACTGTCTGCTAGTTGGTTACAATTAAACGTTCATGTCAAGGGAAAACCTTTACCTTTATCTTCTGATAAGCAAACAAATCACTGCCCCAATAATCCACTCCTATTCAATTCCAAAACTCACTTTATTTATTCTTTTCCATTCTCCTGCCCGCTCTTAATTTAACAAATTAACAAGATCGAGTGGGAGCACATGTGCAGGTATGTGTGAGAGAAATGCACTTTCAAATCTATATACTTAACAGGCACCTAGGAAAATGGATTTACAATATTATTTCAACCTTCTTGTTTTTGGTTATCTGAGAACAAATGTGACCTGTCTGAAATGCATTTGTCTTCTATCCACTATTTTTGCACAGAGCTGGAAATGGTTTCTAATATTTTAATTGTTTTTCTTATCTGAAGGGTAGGAAATCTTGTCAGTTTGACTCATGCTGCTAATACTTTGCCTATCCACCCCATTTCTGATCATGATCTCTGCAGTCCCTCTAAGGTGGGAGGGGTAGCTTTTTTGGATTTTTCTTTCAAGAAAGCATACACCCACATTAATGTTTGTGCCTAGAGCCCAGGCTAATACTTTAATTTAAAAACATATCAGATTGGCAAAACAGACAAGAAACTTCCTATAACTGATGTAACCAATGGGCACAAACATGATGCCAAGCACACTTGGAAAATATTCTGCTAGCCCCCCACATCAGATAGCTTAAGAAACACTGGCTTACTGCAGAATAACTATTCATCAGATGCATAACATTGACCCTTGTAGTTAACTGTCGTTGTTGTTGTTTTTGTCATTGTTATAAAAACTTTATGTGTTTTATTGTAAAAACTCAATAAAATGTAATCAGAAAAACAACAACACTGGCTTGGGGAACAGAATTTGCTGAAAGCTCTGCATTTATTTCTGATATCTAAAGCATACCTGTACAAATGTCAGTGCTGCTTTCTGTAGTAAACATTCCGCATAACATATTTCTGCATGCATTTCCTCTATTAAACAAGAAAAAGACTGATTTAATACAAAGCACATTACAGTTAATATATTTACAGTAGCAATGAGTGGGACTAAATGTCCACACACACACACACACACACACACAATAAAAGAATCCTCATAGTTACAATTAATTCCAACCATTAGTTCTACATAGGACAGACCCACTGAAATTAAGAGAACATGTTAGTTATGGAAAAGTTCTTATTCATTCTATAGGATCTACTCTGTAGGCCAAATACTGGATTTAGCCCTTAGACCACTTGCTCATTAAACTGATCCACATGGTTCAGACCTGGATTGTGATCAAAGGGACCACTGACATTGTGGAGACAGTAGAGGAGGTAAAGGTCTAGCCACAGGTATATGTGAAGAGGGACGCTGCCTAGGAGGAGGTGTAAATGAGAATCCTAATCATTGAAGAAGACTCCAGAATTTCATCTTGATACATTGTCTGGCTATGGATGAGTGACCGAAACCACCTCAACAGATACAGAAGAACAATACAGATTCTCCAACACTCAGGGAGGGAGGTCCCTCAGAGCAGTGGATCCTACAGCCTCAAGGACAAAAGGTGCCGACTGAGTACTAGAGGATGTCTCCTGCAAGGAAACAACCTCAACAGCAACTTGGGAGAAGGTCACTGCAGTGGAGGCACAAGGGTGGAAGTCCTTATCACTGCAGTACTTATTATTATTATTCTTGCTCTAGTAAGCTACTAACTCCATTTCCACCTCCAGCAAATGACCAGGCATAAGCGAGCACTGACTCACCACTGCAGTATTAGAATGAGCCTGTGTGGTCTTAGAAAGCAGAGATACCAACTTTGCCCATGTATGTTTGACAGTGAGACAAATGAAAGAGCCAGAGGCTGGGATTAAGACTGACCTCGATGCTCTCTCTGTTGGTTCCATACCAACTGATCCTGAAGGCCAAGTAGATGGTATGTGAGTCCTGAGAGCCTTTTTGTTCAAGAGTGCTTTCAGATGCAACTCTCTATCTAGCCTGAGGTGTAAAGGTGGTGCAGTGGGTGCAAGAGGCAACCATTCTACTGATTCTGTTACAGTGATGGACAAAAAGGAACTGGAGGTTTTGGTGGAAAGCCCCTTATGTAGAGGTGCTGGAGGTGGACAGGGATACTGTCAAGAAGCTTATGTAATGCTCTAGAAGGTTCTGAAAGATGCACTATGCAGGCACAGGACATTTATGTGAGGCACACAGATCATGACAAAAAACAGTAGTTTATCAAAGACCAACTAGTAATCTGAGGGAAATGTAAACCAGGGACTTCACGTCTCAAACTTATTACACTTGCTACTTGCAAAGGTGCATTTGATGGATTGTTTCCAGCTCCCCCCGCTACCCCAGTTATCATAGAACAAAACCTTCTGAACTAATAATAATAATAATAGTAAAATTTATTTATATACCGCCCTTTGGTAAACCAATCAGGGCGGTTAACACATTAAAACATCATACAAAGTAAAACAGTATACTCCCCTCCCCCCTTAAAAAGTTATTACAGTTCTCCCTCCAAATTTGCGGCCTTGAGATTCACGGTTTCAATTATTCACGATCTCAAGGGCTCCACCTCCCTGACCCCTTCCCCAGAAAGGTTTCCGAGAAGCGTCTCCGAAGCCTTCCATGGATGGGAGGGGTCAGAGGAAGGCGAGCACTCCTTTCCCCAGACCCATCCCATCGCTGAAAGCCTCGGGAGAAGTGTCTTCCAAGCCTTTCAGGGATGGGCGAAGTGAAGGAAAGGAGCACTCCTGTTCCTCTGCTCCTCCCACCCTGGAAATGGCTGCCACGTGGGGGGAGGGGTATTTATGGTTTTTCCATATTTGTGGGGTCTTGATCCCCTAACCCCCGTGAATATGGAGGGACTACTGTAATCGCTATTTACTTGGAGATGTAAGCAGTACTGAGGAAACAGAACTGAATCTATGGGATAATGTCCCTTACTAACTTTTGGCAAACATTAAAAAAACAGGCACACATATATGTAAGAAATTAATTCAACAAAAAAGGATAATTTCAGCACTTTTATTTTTAAAAATGCAAAATATAAGATAAGCCTATGAAAGTAAAAGAACATTGTACCATTAATGTTTTCAAAAGAAACTCTTACCTTCAAAAATGACAAAACCACGCACATTCAGGCAAATAGTTAAACAATGTCTTGAACTATTAAGAATCCCTGTAGCAGTTTAAACTATTGAAAGATTCCTCAACAACCAGAAGTAACATTTCTGGTAAGAATGAGAGGTTGTATTTACCATGAAGAGTCATTCTGGGATGGCAGGAGGAGCATTCTGGGATGACAGGAGGTTTAACCTCACGTGCCATCCGTGTGTGTGTGTGTGTGTATGTGTGTATATATATATAACAAAATAAAACATCACCTAGTATTTTGAATAAAGAATTCTGATGCAGACTACTAGATCGTATTTCAAAGGAAAGTATTTTTGTATTTAAAATATATGTATACCTTCAGATTTTAAAAAAAGCAAAACCAAATGCCTTTCCTCTTTTATTCTACAGAGCTCCACATCAATTAAGCTATACAGGCTTTTCACAGTTATTTGCCATTAAACATGGTCTGCTATTTTGCCCAAACTAACACCAACTACAATGATTTTATAGAGAAGACATCTCACCCTGTATTTTTCTTACCTTCACTCAGCTGATCTACAGACTGTTTTGAAACTAGGCTGGACAGTGATTCTACCACTGTGTTTCTTTTCCTAAATCTGTATTAATATGAATGAAAAAGAGACAAGCATTTTATTTTAATTAAAGGCATTGAATCCTAAAGATTAAATTTAAAAAAAAATGTTTGTGCTATATTTGTGCCTTAGAAACGACTAAAGCAAACCCCCAACAAAGCAGGATACAGTATTATTTCATGAACAACTTCTAATAATATGGCATCACAAAAGAAGTTGAAGCAATCTATCTCCCAGCTCATCTGTCAGGGAGAACATGAAAGAAAGAACAGAGTAAAATGCAAGAAGTTATAAAATGATAACTATTGCCTCTAGATGCTGCCTCACCATCTGGGGAGTAATATTAAATTATCTCAATATAGCTCCCCTTTCATAACTGTGAAAATACAGAAAAATGTTATTTGACATTTTAGTATCTACCTGTAACTATAAGTTCATTTTTCATCGCACATATAGAGCATCAAACAGTGAGAATATCTGAAATATAATTGCCTTTTTGTTTGGTCCAATCTTATAAGCTTCATTCAAAACAATCTTCTGTCTGCACAGTTATGTGCAAACTTTACAGTAGCATTTGCACTAATCTAAGCATACGTGCACGAAGGTATCTGCTATTGTTCTAGAGCAGGGGTAGGCAACCTGCGGCCCGGGGGCCGGATGCGGCCCACTGAGGCCTTTGGACCGGCCCCAGGCTGGTCCTGCCGCCGCCGCCGACAACCCCTGCTGCCCACAGCTGCCCGCCATGATGATATTGATTATTGTTGTTATTACTTGTTCTTGGGGTTTTCTTGGCAAAATCTCCACAGGGGTTTTGCCATCATGGCTTTTCTGGGGCTGAGAGAGTGTGCATGCATATTTTTTTAAAAAAAAATAATTTAAAAAAATTATTTATTTTTGCTTTGGCCCCCCAATTGTCTGAGGGACAGCAACCCGGCCCCCGGCTCAAAAAGGTTGCCTATCCCTGTTCTAGAGCAAACCTCACAGTATCTGTGCAAACGTCTGTTCACACACACTCATCTAAGTTCTGGATCAATCTCCAGTTCCAGTCTGGACATACAACGACAAACCTGGCTTAACCAAATCAAGCAGGTACATCTCTGGAACAAAGCCAAACACTATAGATAGCAACTTCATATGACTTGTCATATTGGAGAGCTGGGCCAAATGAATTTCAACAGAGATAAATGTTACATATTATATTTAAGCAGGGAAATGAAATGCATAACTACAGGATGAATTACTATTGCTTGACAACAGTACATGTAGAAAGGATTCTAGAGTCTTACTAGAGCATAAGCTAAACATGTATCAACAGTGTGATGCCAATGCAGTTCTAGTTTGCATCAACAGTAATGTCCTGACAGAGAGAAGAAACAGTGCCACTGCATTCTGCTTTGCTCAGTTCCCATCTGGAATACTGTAGGCAGTTCTGGGCATCACAGTTGAAAAAGGATATCATAAAGTCCAAAATATGACCAGGACTACACATATAGTTTTAAAAACAGCTTTTCTTGGACTTCTGGGTGAGGTCTAGTGGTGCGTTGACATCCCTGAGTGAGCTCTATGACAGGGAAACTTTAAACGTCAAAATAAGCCAGCCAGGAAGCAAATTCCAGCCAGCAAATCTCTCTCAGAGAAGGAGTGTGAGATTACATACATGTTCTCTGAAACACTGTTCTTTGCAAGGAGACTGCGGAATTTGTAGCGGCCTGGTAGAGATGAGCAGCGAGGGTGGAGGGGGTGGGATTAACACCAAACTCAGTTTTTAATGGACACTGGACCTGTGAAATTCCTCCTTTCTTAATCTCCTTTAACTACTTAATTTACAAGCGAAGAGAGTTTCCCCCCCTAAATGGTGGTGAAATTAAAGCTCTGGTGAGTTGTCTTCCTTCTGTAAACAAGATTTGAGAAAATAAAGTCTATTTCCAAGATTATAGCTTAAAAGAGAAAAGTTTAAAAGGAATGTGGCTAAATAAAGTTTTAAATGGATAAAAGGGACAATAATTGTATAAGATACAAGATTTCTTACTTTATTTTTGTTGATGATTGGCTCTTGAGAATAATGAATTTTGCTAAGCAAAGAGGAGAGACCTCTTTGGGAATGTGGATAGTTTATGTTATGAGAAGATAAGATTAAGAATAACTATACAGTGTCTTTGGAGCTACAACCATACTGGGAGTAAATTCTTAACTTTACAAAAGAAAATAAAAAAGAGCCTGAATATTCCTTTTTGTTTTTAACCCTGTAATCATTGGATTTACTAAAGATGATGCAGTCTCCTTCACTAAAAATCTTATAAAAATTGTTGTAAGAGAGGAGATCTTTGAGAAATGATATGGCAAAACTGGAAGAGGGGATAATAGAAGACTTGAAGAATGAATTAATATAATTTAAAGTACACCTAAAGCAACTGGCTGGGGTTGCAAAACAAAGTACACTCATTCCTCTACATTTGCAGCTTTGACTTTTGCACATTTGATTATTCATGGGTTTTATTAATATGTTCTCTCTAGGAATCTCTAGGTCCTCCAACACAACTCTATGGTCAACTTTAACCAAAAGTGGCACTGAGGGACCTAGAAATTCCTAGAGAGAACGCTCCACTAAGCATTTGTAGCTCCTCCAGAGCAATTCTATGCTCAATGTCTGGCAGATGTTGACCACAGAGTTGCACTGGAGGACCTAGAGATTCCTAGATTCCAGGTAAAACCATAGTGTTTTTGTTATCTGTGGTTTTTTCACATTAATGGGGGTCCTGTGCCCCTAGCCCTAGCGAATGTGGAGGGACAAGTGTAGTGATAAAGTAGAAATTTTGGAAACCGAAATTATAAACAAGGAAATGGGGAAAAATTAAGAATTTGGCACTGTTTAAAAATTCTGGTCTTGTTTACTGAAAAACAAGAATATAGAAGATCAAAAGTTGAGATAATAGATGGAATTGCTTTTATAATTGAGAAGAAAGTTGAATATTAGGGTGTCATAAAGATGAATGTGGACTGAATATTGCCATAAAAATAATTATACTAAGATATGGAGTGGAACTCAGAAATATATTATAGATGGGAGAGATTAAGAGCCAGAACAGACCAGCATAAAAAGCAGGCTTCCCAGAGGCTTGGGGGCATGGTGTACACATGACACCCCACCCAATAATAATAATAATAATAATAATAATAATAATAATAATAATAATAATAATAATAATATTTATACCCCACCCCTCTGTTAAAAACAATCGGGGCAGCTTACAGCAATTAAAATTACATCAATGCAATCTAAAAAATCTAACCCCCACCTTCCCCCATAAAAACATATTAAACTAAACAACCATTAAAATCCTGCTAAATTTTAAAATAAATTGGAATAAACAATAAAAGAATCAAACAGCAGGCAAATCAAAGACACAAAAGGACAAGGGCGCAGCTCCTGAGGCCAGGATCTAATCAGGAAAGGCTTGCTGAAAGAGATCCGTCGTTAGCGCCTTTTTGAAGCTGTTCAAGCTCGTCATCTGACGGATCTCGTCCGGCAGGCCATTCCATAATCTGGGGGCAATTACCAAAAAGGCCCTCTGGGAGGTAGTAGACAGCCTAGATTTTTGTGGCTGAAGCAAATTCTTCCCAGAGGACCAGAGTGTGCGGGGAGGATTATACGGGAGGAGGCAGTTCCAAAGATAAATTGGACCCAAGCCATTTAGGGCTTTAAAGGTAATAACCAACACCTTATACTGGGCCCAGAAACTAATAGGCAGCCAGTAAAGAGATTTTAACACCAGAATTATGTGGTCTCTCTGAGACCACATAACTCAGATGCCAGGAAGCCAGCTTCATGCCACCCCACAGCCCACACATGGACCAGCTTCCTGGAACTCCAGCAGTGCGGTGTTAAGATGCCACAGGAGCACTCGGAAGCTGCAATGGGCCTGGAAAAGCTGGCTTTTTGCCAGTGCAAAAAGGAGCAGCTTTCTGCCACTTCTTTTTGCGCTGGCAAAAAGCCAGAGTGGGACCACGGCTCTCTCAGGGGTGCTATCAAACCGCCTCTTTAGAGCGATCTGTTCCTTCCCTAAATCTGTCATTGTCGGAGGGTATTTTTGTGATGAAAAAGGACAGGTTGCTTACCTGTAATTGTGGTTCTTCGAGTGGTCATCTGCAAATTTACACAAATGGTTTATTATGTGCATGTGCAGTAAAGTTTGAAAACTTCTGGTATCACTAGTCAAAACTCCATTTGCAACTTTTTGGCAGTAGCTCTGCCCCCTCCATATAAGCCTGGCGCCTTCCCTCTCTTTCCCCAGTTCCATAACCGTCCCGCGCATAGCAGCGATAGCAGGAACCTAAAGTGAGCAGGACACGACAGTGAGGAGGATGGGCAGGATTTGTATGAATTCACAGACAACCACTTGAAGAACCATAGTTACAGGTAAGCAATCTGTCCTTCTTCGTGGTCTCTGTGGATCACAGAAATGGGTTAGACTGACAAGTTTCGGTCATTGGAGGAGAGAGTGTCATGACACCAATTTGAAATTCTAACAAGTTGTATTTATTAACAACAATAAACTTTTAACCTTGAAGTGCCTTTGTCAGTGTTATCTTTTTTGGATTTAGACACAACAATCAATAAATGAATTTTCAGTGCAAACTGGTAATACAAAAACTTTCTTAGCACAAAATAAGCAGTGTAATAAACCATGTCAGTGCAAACCTGAAAGCAACATTGCCCTCCCAAAGGCTGGCCCTGGTGTCCAGCCTGTAGTGTTTAATGCAAGTCAGTGGCTGGGACCAGACAGCAGCCCTGCAAACATCCTCCAAAAGAATCCTAGTCAAAAAAGTAGAGGATGTAGCTATCACCCGAGTTGAGTGGGCCCAAACTTGAGTTGGAAGAGCTCTACCTAAAAGTTTGTAATACAAGTGGATGGTACTGGCTACCAGCCCAAGTCACTCTTCAGTAAAATGAAGTAATAGGAGAAAAAAATAATAGCAGGCTCGAGCAGGTTATACGGGCTCGATCACGCCCTTTTGCAATAAAATGCGCACTTCATCAAGTAAGGTGTTTGAAGGGGGCGGAAACTATGGCTCCAGTGGCAGGGAGCTCCTTGAACTTGAGGGCATAGCCCCTGCTAACAAATGGGTCTTTGCAGACTGTCAGAAATAGTGCAAATTGAGGCCACTTTATCTGCCCTGGCTCAGTACTAGGGAATCATGAGAACTGTAGTTTATTGTGGAATCAGAGCTCTCTGACAGAGAAGGCTCAATGTCTCAGGAAAAAATACAATTCCCATGATTCCCTAACACTGAGTCAGGGTAGTTAAAGTGGACCTGGCAGTCTGCAAAGGCCCAATGTCTAGGACCCACAAGTCAGATATTATATAGGCCCAAGTGGTGTAAAAGGGCCTCAGTCTGTCTCCAAAGGGAGCCTAACAAAGTGTGTCACCCCATCCCATGCCCTCTTCTTGCCCTGCTCAGGATCTTTCTTTCGATACCCTTGGTGGTACTGGGGCTGAGAAGGCTGTCTGTGACCTGAAGATGAATAGGATTGAGAGAGGTGGCGCTGTCTAGGCTGGTCCTGCGGCTAATATGGATGGTCCTGGGCATCAAAGGGCATGTCCTCAATAAACGCCCGGGCCTGAGGCGTAAGGTCCGAAGAGCGCAACCAGGTATGGTGTCAGAGAGCTATCGAGTCCAATAGCACTTTGGAGGCACAGTCCGCTGAGTGTCTGGCAGAGAGGATCTGCTGGCCCCTGGTAAAGTGGGCCTCAGCCTGAAGAGCAAGGGCCAAAGGTCTCTTCTCATCCGGGAGGATGTCTAGCAAAGAGAGCATCCATTCCATGATGTGCTGCTGGTACGCTCCCATGCATGCGGTGTAAATGGCCACTTTTAAGTCTAACACCTCCAATGCGTAGAACTTTTTGGCCAGCCCATCTATCTTTTTGCCTTCCTTCTCCACTGAAGACAAGGTATTCTTCAGGGTGAGAGTCAGCTGAACACCCTCAACTATGGCTGAGTTCGAGCATGGGTGCTCAAACATCCAGGAAAAAGGAGATGGGGCGATCCTGTACAGGTTCTCAGTCTCCCTGGAAGTCAAAGTGATGGTAGCTAGGGTCTTCCATGACCACTTAGCAACCTTTTCCAGCGAACGCAGGAATTCCAGGGCTGGAGGAGTCAGTACCTTTCCATGTACATGGCGCTCGATTGAGTCAACAGCAGGGGTAGGCAACCTTTCCCCTTTAAGGGCCAAGGGACTTCAGCTCCCAGAAGCCTCAGCCATGTTGGCCAATAGTCCCATATTGGCCAATAGCTCCTGGGATTCTGGGAGCTGAAGTCCCTCGGCCCTTAAAAGGTTGCCTACCTCTGGTCAACAGCATCCTCATCTGCTCTGATGAGTTCGATCTCCAGAGCATTGGTCATTCTCACCACCTGATCTGCAAAGGTCTTAACATCATCAGACAGAGAGGGAGGATCATGGTCGACAAGCTGGAGAGGAGAGTGTGGAACCTCGAGGTCCAAGACCAGCAAGGCCGATCGGGACTGAGATCGGGAGAGTGAATGCTGCGAGACAGGTGAGATGGACTGCTGCGATGGAGACAGGGAGCGTCTAGGAGATCCTGGACGTGTTTTAGGCAAGAGGTCTCCGCTGTGGATGCTGAGGCTGTGGTTGAGATCTTGGGATCGATGTGCAGTCTGGAGTAGAAGGCTGGTGAACTTGAGCTTGAGTTGTGACCCACATCAGAGGAAGTGGTGAGGGTGACCTACTTTCTTGCAGACGGTGACAAAAGAAAGCAGGGTCTACTGACATCAAGTAGCAGCTCAGCACATCATCACAGACCAGGTCCGGGAAGCGTTTATAGAGCCTGGCCTCTTCGTGAGCTGCGTTGTCTGCCTCGGTCCTCAGAATCGTTTGGTCTTGATGTCAGAGAGAGTCAAGGGCTCAATTCTGAGCATGCTTGATATTGACGAAGGACCCATGAGCCAGGGTCAAGACTGGGAGCTGACAATCCTGGACATCTCCATGGTCCCAAATGTCCTCATCAGAGGCCAACTCAACATCAATCACCTGGGGCAGGTGTCTTGGGTGGTGGAGTCAGCAGTTCAGGCTCGACGTGCACTGGCCAAGGTGGAGCCAGTCTGCGCAGCCAGACCTGATGGAGGGGACTTAGTATTGGAGACCTCGTCGCCTCGGGAGGGAATCAGCTCGTGGTGAGGAAGATTGAGCACAATGGAAAGCCTTTGATGAAGATTTCTTCCTCCTGGAGGAAGGCTCATCATCAGCTGAGTGCTTCCTTTTGGAGGCCTTCCTGGCCTTGGGGTCATCAGGAGACTGGTCCCCGCTAGATCTAGATCTTCAAGTATGCAAGGATTTTTCCTTGGATCTTCCCCTCTCCTTAGCCATTCTGGTCCCCAAAGTGGAAGGTTGAGGGTCAGCAGAAGCAGTGGAGGCCACAGGGATGGGTTAATGCCTCAAGGTGCGCTCATAAAGGGCAGCCTCAAGTGTCTTGTCTCTATTTCTAAGGGCTTGGGAGGTCATGGACCTGCAAAGGGCACAGAATTGAAGAATGTGCCCTTCACCCAGACAGAAGAGACAAGAGGAGTGCGGGTCAGAACTGGGGATCTTACCACCGCACTTTTCACACTGCTTGAAGGAGCATGAAGACATTTTCAACTGGAGTTGAAAATCAGGATCAAAAACAAGGTCAGATGCAGTTCAAGGTTGAGCGATTTGCAAACAGAGTCAAGTCCAAATTCCAAAGAGTAGTCAAAGTCAAGCCAGAAGTTAAATCCAAAACAGCAAGTGGAGAGAAATGAGCAATACTGAGCAGTGAAGTTCCTTCCTAGCAGCTAACGCAGCAGACGAAAGGGACTGGGGAAAGAGCAGGAAGGAGCCAGGCTTATATGGAGGGGGCAGAGCTACCATCAAAAAGTTGCAAACAGAGTTTTACCTAGTGATACTAGAAGTTTCTGAGCTTTACTGCGCATGCACAGAATAACCCATTTGTGTGATTCGCAGAGACTACGAAGAAGAAGATTTTGCCCAGAATTAGATTTCTATTCCAGACATCTGTTTTGATAACTGATGTACTCTTTAAGGAAAGAAAAGGGGATGTGTTCAAGTTTGTATGATGGGGAGAAAGCCAAGAGTTACATGCAAAGTGAAGAACAAATGAAAGGATGTATGGCAAAATGAGTTAGGAATTTTGGCTGTAACATAGATGAATCAATGGGAAAATATGTGGTCAAAGGGACTGAGATTTGTATTATATCATGATTTTAAATAGGATTTTTATAAAATGATTTTCTAGAAAATGATGTGTTGTTACACGGTGTTAGATAAATTGCTTAGAGTGAGGCATTTAAGATTTATGTTGGAAATGTGTGCTTATGAAGGGATGTTGGATATGTTTCTTTTTGGGATCTAAATATTTATATTGATGTAGACTAATTTTAGAATTAATATTCAAGTAAAAACAAAACTTTTCCCTCTTGGAATGATGGATGTATAGTTGGAAAAGAGCCATGGAAGGTTCAATTTAGGCCCAAAACAGATGGGCCAAATAGAGCAGCTTCTGGCTGCTTTGGGGACATGACATTTAGACAATGCACACCTCCAAAGTGGCCAGAAGCTCTTCTGAGGCCACCTAAAGTGGCCTGAGGCAGCCGGCAAAAGGAGCAGATTTAATTACTTTGGGAGCGGGCCGTCTGGTCGCAGCAATCCCGAAGCAATCATGGGCAGAGATCATTCCTTCCGAACCATCTGCTTCGGCCCTTTGTCATCTTTTTCTCACTCCACCCTTTCTTTCTCTTTTTTAAATTGTATTATATCTTCTTCTAATTTCTGTAAT
>CM034703.1:100308213-100320035 GCA_020142125.1 Phrynosoma platyrhinos
CATTCCATAATCTCAGAGCGGCGACAGAGAAGGCCCTCTGGGAGGTCTCCGACAATCTAGTTTTCATAGGCGGTAGCAGGTTCCTCCCAGAAGACCGAAGTGCACAGGGGGAATCGTATGGGAAGAGGCGGTCCCGAAGATAAGTTGGACCCAAGCCATGTAGGGCTTTAAAGGTCAAAACCAACACCTTGTACTGTGCCCGGAAACTAATTGGCAGCCAGTGGAGAGACTTCAGCACTGGAGTTATATGTTCTCTCCTGGATGTTCCCGTGACCAGCCTGGCTGCCATATTTTGGACCAATATTGGAAATGATATAAACAGCTTTACTGTAGTTCTCCACCCACGATAATAGTTCCCTCTGCTTCCTTGGTGAACCTTCATGTGATCATATAAAATGCTATGGCCTTTTTAAAAAAATAAAATATATTCATACTTACTTTTGGCAAGTCTGTAATGCTTCTTTCATCGTAGCAATTCCCATTTGGATATCCTGTTGCTCAAATGTCATTGCAGCCTGCATGACTAAAATAGTGCTATATCCTAAGGCATGATACATACTGCCTTTAGACCTGTTTTGAAATTAAACAAAAGTGGTCATTTCAAGAAATGCCATCTTCATTTTTTTAAAAAAAGTTTGATGTTCTTCATAGAAAAAGTGCATGTACCATCTCCAGGTACTATGCAGTCTGGTGAGCATCTTGTCATCCGTTCCCCTCCCCCCCCCACACACACACAAGATGCTTCTTTGCCTAATGGCTTACAATTTATGCAGTTCTGGTTATGATGTTGGAACCTAGTCACTAACAGTGTAATAGACTGACCTTATGCATAGTATATTCATTGTGCACAGATGAAACATCAAATCTGAAGTATGTTAGTCATAAATTCAGCTAGTCACAAATTCTGGATGATTAAAAAAATGACTTCACTTAAGGAGTTTAAAGAATTAGTTACCAAATTCTTCTTTTGGGAGTAGGAAAAGAAACAGAAAGCAATAAAAGCTACTATATTCAGAGCCTTAAATTAATCTCCAGTACCAGATGGCACATATCTTAACATCGTCTTGCACTACCTCCTGTAAAGGAAACAGCCTCACCATGGACGAAGCAATTCCAGAGCTTCAGAGAACTTGTTGTTCAGAAATAAATTCAGTGCCATTGAACATTCTTCCAAAGCACACTTAAGATCCATCTTTGTGGCCCTAATAAAGAATATAATGAGAAAAAATAGTAATAATTTAATATTATGCTTAAACAACCACTTCAACTTTCATTTGCCACAGAATGGCTCAGCTGCTTGATGTATTCAGGTTTTAATCCTCTGTTCTAAACACACACACACACACACACACACTTCAATCTATATATCTATATGAAGGCAGTATTCCAACAAATTTCATAAACAAGTTGAGAAACAGATTTTCAAATGCACTAGTACTAGGGAACAATTCTGAGATGTTAAAAATCAATTCTCAATCAGTGTATCGAAAATTGTCAAGTTTGTTTTCATTTCATAAGCATTCAACTTCTCTTAATAAAAATACATTAGTTTTAGAGTAATACATTAGTTTTAGAATGCAGCAAAAAGCACTGTGGCTTTTGCCATCAGGCACAGAGGCTCAAGAGGGCTGGCAGGTCCTATCCCATCTTTCAGGAATAACAATATTGCAAAGGGGAGACTATCTGGACATGGACAAAAGAGAAGTACAGTCACCCCTCCACATTCGTGGGGGTAAGGGGCAGAGGACCCCAGTAAAAGTGGAAAAACCACAAAGATGTTAGCCCCCTCTCAACATGAATTATAAAGAGTCTTCTCCCACCAAGAGCACCACCTGTTATTCTTTGCAACTTTGCAACACATAGCCTCCCCAACATGTCCAAAGTGCTTTCAATCTGATTTAGCAGTCACCACCGCAGAGGATTCACCTCCTCCCCTCCCTTCCTCCAATTCCTCTCGCCCCTCCCAGCCAGTCAAAAGCAACACCATACATTCTTCTGCTTTACCAAAATTTACATCCTCCTCATTTCCAAAGTCCTTCCCTCTGAATCCAACATTCTCAGGCATCACCAGGGAAGATCCAATTTCTGGAGCAAGGGTGCACAGGAGAGAGCCTGGGAGGCCCCGAAAAGGCCCCAGGCAGGCCCAGAAGGCCCCGAAAACACTCCAGGTTGGCCTAGAAGGCCCCAAAAAGGCCCCAGGCAGCCGAAAAAGTGCACTCAAGGTGGAGGGAGCCGACCTGGTGTCACCCCCTTTTGTGATGTCAACCGGTGCAGCCTGCACACACACCACACCCCTCCCCCCCAGTAACGCTACTGGGTTGGATTATGTGGCCCTTGTGGTCTTTCCTAACTGCCTTATTCTACGAACCAGCAGACAAACCTCCAAACTAAATAAATAATTTCATCACAGTTGCTAAATGCTTTATCACAGAAGTTAACTACAAAAATGCAAACTACTTTTCTTTGGTGGATAAAGTGAGTAATTTGGAGACTGAGCAAAATGGTTCCCATTAAATAAAACACCCTTATATTGTACCCAATACAGATAAGACAGTGCCCAAATGTCTGTAGAAAATGGAAAGATGTACATCATTTTTTTCCTGAAATACTCTCTGTATTTATATTTAAGAACTCAATACCTTGGCCCTCTTACTTTTCATATGAGAGATGTTATTCCCTAAAAAAAAAATTGACATTTTTATTAGCAGGAACTATTATGTGTCTCACTGAACAGCCAAGTACATCACGTTAGCTCTGATAAAGAGAGATATTTTTAACCTGTCTGATGACAAGATATAATCTAAGACAGGGGTAGGCAACCTTTCCCCTTTAAGGGCCGAAAGACTTCAGCTCCCAGAATCCCAGGAGCTATTGGCCAACATGGGACTATTGGCCAACATGGCTGAGGCTTCTGGGAGCTGAAGTGCCTCGGCCCTTAAAGGGGAAAGGTTGCCTACCCCTGATCTATTGTATGGTACTTGTATGTATTGTATGGTACCTCAATAGATGGTTTGCAGGGCTCCGTAAAGGGGGGCACAAGGCTATATTGTCTATAACAATTTCATAGACAAATGATACTATTTACAGTCGCGCAGGGGGCGCTAAATGTTTTCTTCTTCCTAGGGGGGGCATGACAGAAAATAATTGAGAAGCACTGAACTAGAGTAATACTGTTAGCCCTTTAACTGGAGAGGCAGCTGAAGGCCCGGGAGTGTGGGGGAAAGAAGTCCCTCCCCCAGAGGGCAGAAGTCCCACCCTTGGCACCGGGTGACACCCTGTGCCAGGAGGCCTTTTCATTTGGGCATTCTTGCCATCACTGGTCTAGGGGGTGGAAAATGGTTCAGAATAGCATCGTTCCACACGTGTATGTGGAACTACTACACCAGGGGTAGGCAACCTTTCCCCTTTAAGGGCCAAGGGACTTCAGCTCCCACAAGCCTCAGTCATGTTGGCCAATAGTCCCATGTTGGCCAATAGCTCCTGGGATTCTGGGAGCTGAAGTCCCTCAGCCCTTAAAGGGAAAAGGTTTCCTACCCCTGTACTACACTATGCTGAACCATGCAGGATTGTGGCCTAAGTTTGTACAATTCCAATGTTCAATGAACATGAATTCAAAAAGTGAATAAAGGTACACTACTGGATGATGAAACTTTCTTCCCTTCCCCCACTGCAACCAGTACCAGTCCTACAGAACATGTTTTGGGAATTCATGAGGACAGGGGAGATATTCCTCCTTCCTAGTTCCATAGACTTAAACCATTTCCTTTGGATCCTGGCCATGATTATCTTCAAGTAGACAAAGGACTTTTAGCCCAAAGGAATTTCTTGATCAAAACAGCAGCAGCAACAACAAGAACAACAAACCTTCAATACAAGCTTAAGTTGATATAATGGAACCAAGAAGAGTCTCTCTCTCTCTCTCTTTCTCTCTTGCCTTGTTTACAAAAATGTATGATTGATACTCTTGCTAAGAGGCTGGATTTTACTGCAATTTATGAAGATCATTCTTTTTATAAATTTAGATACATTAAATGTGCAATCCATTCTGAAAGTTTTACATACAAACTTCTTCAAAATGAATGGGGAAATCTGAGCAAGAGTGGCAGCATGATCTCAGTTGAATTCAAGAGCTTTTGTTCCCAGCATCCAGAACTGCATTTCGCTGCTGCTGAGAACATTGCATTTGCATGCATGTGATAGGTCATAGCAACTATTAGTTAGCACCCATGAAATTACTTGTGGCTAGTTGTACACTCCCCAGTTACCCCTGCCACTTCATAGATGGGTGTTTACGCAATTTGATCACTCACAGATGAATTTGGCCCATGCCACCCTATTTACATATTAATCATGAGTTAAAATAAATCTGCACACACAGAAATTGCATTTAAACATAAGCACATTTTGATATGTTTGAAACATATATATATATATATATATGTTTCAAACATATCAAAATGTGCTTATGTTTAAATGCAATTTCTGTGTGTGCAGATTTATTTTAACTCATGGGTAATATGTAAATATGTTCCTAAACTATTTTTGTAAATATATATATGTTCCTAAACTATTTTTCAGACTATAATAGTTTTCTCCATTCAGGAAGTAAAAAAGCTGATGGAAAACTACATTGCTGAAAATGTTTGATGTTACCTGCTGGCTGCTAATATGTGACAAGGGCTAGAGAACTCACAAGGCGCAATTATTAATATATATATTAATATATGTGTTCCTAAACTATTTTTCAGGCTATAATAGTTTTCTCCATTCAGGAAGTGCAAAAGCTGATGGAAAACCACATTTTGATCTGTATGTTAGCCTGAGTGGTACAGATCAAGTCAATCCATACCATAGTCAACAAAGTCAGAATTCCTCAAACATTTTTACAAAGCACTAGTATTGCTTTAGCACTTCCTTTAGTAATAATTGTGCCTTGTGAGTTCACTAGCCCTTGTCACATATTAGCAGCCAGCAGGTAACATCAAACATTTTCAGCAATAACAACTCCATAGAAATATAGTACGGTATACCCATTAAGAATAACAGAAAATTAAGAAAAAATAAGAATAAATTGAAAACAACAAAAGTAGCCTTACATTAATACAGATTAACAGCTCTGAGGGGAAAGGTACTCACAGCTCAACCCATATAACAATTTCTTTAAAGAAGAAAAAATCATGTCAGCACAGAGCACTACAAAATCAGGCCAGATGTTCATGGTACTGGGACTGCGTCATTCAAATACTGGCTCAGATCCAGATTCATGATTAGGACTTTTTCTAGGGCTTCATCTAAAGCACTGGGAAGTCGCGGGAAGTTTGTTGTACCCAAATCTTATGTAACTGTGACAATAAACTCTAAACATAAATGTAAAATATATATGCAAAAATATTCTATCAAGTTTACCAATTTTTTTCACAGCACAGATCCATAATGAATAAACTGTGCTAATGAAACCAAAAACACCAAAGTCATTACCCAACATGAACTATCATTTTACAGGGAATTTCACTAATAACCATATTGTACAAAAAACTCTATTTTATGCTGTGACAATTTCAGGAAGAAATCCCAAATATACAGACCTTGCAGTATTCTGAAATCTACAGTGTCACTCACTGACATCACCAGGAGCACACTGACAACAGCAAGAAACAATCTACAAAGCCATAAGAAAAATCAATCAATTCTGAATTAATTCAGAATCATAATTTCCCCCATAAATCTCCAAAGACATGCTGTACCTGCTGCATTTTCATTACAAGGAATTATGGATGTTTTTATTAACTAACCATACAAAGGTATTTCCCCAGAAAAATATTGCAAATGCCCAGTGACTTATGCTATCCAGTTCAGAAGCCAATTAGCAAAGATAAAACAGGATATACTCACAGAATTAAATTAGGTAACTTTAGATGAATAATTGCAGTCACGATGGGAAAATATGCCTCTCTCAGATGTGTTTTGTTTCAGTCAGACACAGAAAACAAGCAGAAAAATATCTAGGGAACATCCAATTTCTCTGTTTTATACCTTAGTATTCATAAGCTTCTTATTAATTAGTTATCAAGCAGGAAAACATAAAAGTTCAGATGGCAGTACTGTCATTGCAGGAGTCTGCCATATCGGAACATAAAAAGGAATGTCAGTTGAAATAGCTGCAGCTAAAAACAGTGCTGGTAGATGATGCCTCTGCAGGAAATGGATGCTGGGAGATTTTCCCAATCTGTGCTGCAACCTAATTCTAATCCATCCCTGCCCAACTACAAAAGAAGAAAAATGGAGACTCAAAGTAACTCAATAATTTATATACGTGGGGCGGGGGGGAATCCGTTAATAGCTATATGCTTCAGTTATCATGACATATTTTGAATCTAATGAAAAAGCAAAGCAGCCTAAATTTGTAGTTTATTTTAAAAGAACAGAGAGCTGGAAATACAGTCATTCAATGATCAATTGTTCCCTGTACTATAGTCTTTAATAAATAGAGAACACAAAATGTTGTTTGGAAATTCAGTTTGGCATGCGTATTATTAAGAATATTCTTGAATTTTAAAATCATATATATATGGTAAAAAACAGTATGACATTTTAAAGAACCTATTAATGAGAAATATTTTTGTAGTGGTGGTTCTAAGAGATTATTCCCACCACTAAAAATCTGTTTTCTAGGAGTTACTGTATGTGACTTCAGGTCTTTGGTATCATGCCCCGGTTCGTCACTAACCTCATAGCATTGAAGGTTATCACATGAGTTCCTGATAGAATATGCACTCAATAAAGGTGTGAAAATAATTTTCTTTCTTCTCTTTCGTTTGGTACATGTTATAAACCTGCATGCTTTTCAGACACTGTGAAATCCACTGAGAAATTTTCACAGATACTGCTATGTCTGTGGCTGGCAATTACTTTAAATATTCTAAAACAGGGGTAGGCAACCTTTTTGAGCTGGGGGACAGGTTGCTGTCCCTCAGACAATTGGGGGGGCAAAGCACCAAAAACAAACAAATAAATAAATAAAAATAAGAAAAAAAATAAAAAAACATGCATGCACACTCTCTCAGCCCCAGAAAAGCCATGGCAAACCACAAGAACAAGTAATAACAACAATAATCAATATCATCATGGTGGGCGGCGGCGGCGGCAGTGGAGGGGGGTGGCAGCAGCAGCAGGACCAGCCTGGGGCCAGTCCAAAGGCCTCGGGGGGCCCCCCGGGCCTTAGGTTGCCTACCCCTGTTCTAAAATATAAGGCACCCAAGAAAGTTTTTGTACTGGAAATATAATGGGCTTATTCTGGGGTAATGACATTTTTAATATATGATGAATAAAGTCAAAATGGGCCCAAAAAAGCAAACCCGGAAAACCACAGGTGCTATATGATTGTGCATTATGATAGACTGCCTGTGCGAAGTAGAAATGTGATTTTTTAAATTAACCCCAGAAAATTAAGCCTCAATTTGAGCTTTTTCTTTGTAACTTGCAAAAAACAAGGATGCCAGAAGTGCCATTTTAATCCAATTTACTTCTATTTTTCCATTAACGTCTACACTCCCCGTTTTTTAGGAAAATATCACAAAAGGGTCCAATGTGCTCTATACACATTTATATCTGTGGATGAGGAAACAGTGTTTTTTAATGCTGCATTGAAATTTCTGACAAATGTGTTGTGCACATAAGCATATATTCACACAAAGTAAGGTGTTCTTTCCTCTCTTGGCAGTGCAATATATGCAATCCACCAAAATATAATTACCATATTATTAAATCTAAATAGAGAAAATGTTGTATGATGTTCGCAAAACTGCCAACTAAGTTGAAAAAACAAGACAAAAAACTACCACCTCAGCCAGTTTTGCAGGTTCTGTAATTTCTGTTCCCGTGAAAAGGGAGGAAAGATAATGTGAAGCCTAGGCTGCCTTCCCATTCCTAATTGTGTTTTTACTCAAAATGTTTTTCAAATAAATACTTTGTGCATACAGAACCAATTCAAGGTGGGAATGAGGGGGACTACACAACAAGTATCTGTCATCCAACAAGTATCTGTCATCCCTTTTGCCTCTTTATTATATGCCATCAAATTGTTTCTGACTTACAGGAACCCTAAGGCAGTGGTTCTTAACTTGGGTTTGATCGAACACCAGGGTTTCGGTGAGTCAATCTCGTGGGTTCGGCAGAAGTCAAGACACACATCCGATTCATATGATTCGTGATGACACACCCCGCTCGTCCATCATTGACTGCAGGTGATAACCTGTATACGTTTTATATGCCCCACTATTTATATGCCCCATCCAACCAAACCAGCTTGCCCCCCCAACACCGACAGAATTAGCCCTCTGATTGGCCGTGTGGCATGACTGACAGTGTGGCGGCCCACTCCTCTCACCGGATGGCGCCGACGGTCCATCTGTATTGGCGGTAGAAGGGTTCGGTGAATGCGTAAGAATCGTAAGAAGGGTTCGGTGAATGTGCATATGAAACTGGTGGGGGTCAGTACCTCCAACAAGGTTAAGAACCACTGCCCTAAGGTGAATATATCATGGGCTTTTCTGGGGCTGAAAATGTGTGATTTGCCCAAGGTTTCCATGGCTGAGAGGGAAATCGAACCCTGATCTCCAGTCATAATCAAATGCTCAAGCCACTACAGCACACTGGCTCTGCCCTACCCTTTCTCATAATCAACATCTCTTTGCTTTGCTGCTATGTTATACTATCATTAAGACACTCACATATCCTTTTAGCCTTACCATTTACTAATCATACAAAAACTCATGCAACCATCTCAGCTGCAAGTACATGCAACAAAATAAGAAATTCAAATAAAAATGTTTTAAAGTACAGCTGTATTTAAGCAAAAAAAATTAATGGATTTGAAAGGCCTTAAAAGTGTAACCTAATTCTGTGTACATTGTGTGATTATACACAATGTCTACTCAAAAGTAGGTCTGATGCATTCAAAAAAAGATTACTTCTAGATATGTAGGTATTAGATTGTAGTCAAACTTATAATGAATGGCACAGGTTCAGCTTCATTAAGCTATGGACATATTGGCTTATGAATACACAGCATACCACCCTCATCACTATTACTGCTATTACTACTGCTACTAACTCTTGCATGCCTTCAAGTCATTTCAGCCTTATGGTGACTCTAAAGCGAAACTCTCATGAGCTTTTCTTGGCAAGATGTGTTCAGAGAGTATGGCGTGATGACAACGACAACACTGCCAAATCTCTTAAACCCCTTTACACTCTGTGACACTGCTACCACCAATTATGTATGGAGACCCTCAAACTTCGATCTCTCACAAATGACTCCCACACTAAAACTCTCTTCAAATGCCAGCACTCTGGGGTTTCAAAATCCCCACAGCTTGGCACCGATTGTCAATTGATAACTACACACCCGCCATCTGAAGCGTCCTAAACAATAATGGGTCTTTATCCTCTTGGTAGTGTTTTAAATATGTTTGGAAGCGTGTATGATGTTATCTTTAAAAAGTAACTTCTTGTTGAAACAAAGAAATGAACTTTATTTATAAACAAAGCTTGTTATTGTATTATTCTTAGTGGATGTTATTCAAGTTTGTTACAGTGTACGAATTGATTCAGTAGTTACAAATCTTATCACTTTCCCTTACTTGACACTATGTATGTTTCCTTTCACTCGTGGTTAACGTAGAACCTATACCCAGCTTCTTTAGCTGTTAACTCTTCATGTTATCTGTTACCCTAATGGTAACTATACCTGGACTTCCTCAGTTTAACTACAGTCGCCCCTCCCACAAAACGGATCCCCTCCCCCCACAAAAATGGAAATCCACAAATATTCAAGCCCCATTGAAATTAATGGCAGCACACTCCTGTGAGCAGCTCTGCACACATGCCATTTTGTCCCTCCTGGCTTCCCATCCATGGAAATTCAAAACTGCAAATGAGAAGTCAGCAAATCTGGAAAGACGACTGTACTCTTTAATTTCATCTGCTCCTCAGGTGGCTCCTAATAGTTTCCACAGCCTTTCTGGCTGTAATCCTGCAGAATATCAACACACATTTCAATTCTGGACTTCTCTGGTCACTAAACTGGCTAACTAAAACCCCTCAAACTGCACCTCATGGCAGTCCCATTCAGCCTCCTTGGCTGCTAACCCCTCAGGGTAAAATGATACACTCCTCTCAAACATGATACAGCTCCTCCTCTCTATTTATGCTCACTCCTGGGAACAGCCCCACCTTTTCCTAGCTCAACCTCCAAGATGTACTGAGATTCAAATACAGAGACTATGGGCTTGTCCAGACTGGCCAAAAGGGCCAGCCTGGGAGAGATGTTGGAGTGGTACAACCGCACACCGGCTGGCCCAACTCTGTCCTGACACCACCATCATGCTGCGCGCCCCACTGCATGGCTGTGCCAAAGGGGTTTAAAAGAACCGCGGCAGCAGAGCTGTACAGCCCCTATAAGAACTTTACTTTTTTTCAGAGAGAGAAAAATCAATGTCAAAAATAGATATCCGGGGTAGCCGTGTTAGCTGTATAGCAAAGTACAATAATATTTTAAATCCACAAAACAGTGATACCTTTATTACATCAGTCAAAATGCGCAATATACATGTTGCAAACTTTCAAAGCTCCACTGGTTTCTGCATCAGGCAAAGGTTTTAAAACGATTTTTAACATTTTGATTGATGAACAAGCCAGTGGCACTTCAGTAGTTTCCAATATGTGTATTGTGCATTTTGGCTGACCTAATAAAATAAAGGTATCACTATTTTGTGGATTGAAAATAGATATGATTTTCATATCAAAATCATTATGCCATCAATTTGATATTTAAAATTAAAAGTGTGAAAAAAGCAATAGATCAAGAAAAAGTAATATTTTTAACAATAAATATTATTCATCCATTTACAAATCAATGCAGATTTCAGAGGAAAAAATAAAGCAATATTTGAATTAACACATTATACTCATGATCACTGAGGAACAAAGACAACTAGATGGCCCTATAGCAATAGTTGAACTGGTGGAGGCTACCCAAAAAAAGGAAGTTGGGGAAAGCTCTTGGTCCAGATGGATTGTCAACATAATATTACAAAAGGCTGCCGGTTCAGGTCCATGGGTCTTTTAGTTATATGCTACCCATGAGATGAAGATTCCTCAAGTTAAATGAAAAGGCAGCCTAAACAATTTACACTGCCCAAATGCACGTGCTCTGTCAATGTAGTATGAGAATTATTTTTTTAACAACACTACTGTTTAGATATTTTAGTTCTGAAGATCAACTCAAGAACCATAACGATTGCTATCAGCTAATAAATGTATTCAACTCCACAAACAAGTTTACCTGAAGTATCCAGTGTGGCTCCCAGAATGTAGCATATTTTCCCAAGTTGCAACCAGTAATTCTTGTTGTTTTTATGAAAGTTGTTAAGACACTTCCCCTCCCCATATGCCCTTTTATCTTATTTTGATGTTTATATAATATGTTAGACAATTTTAATGGTTTTATTTTTTGTTGTTTTTAGTGATGTTTTTAGTTTCCTTGAGCACCAACCTTTAGTGGAAAGGGGCAATAAAAATGTAAAAATAAATAAATAAATAAATAAATAAATAAATACCTAATTTAGGTAATGATTCTATTTACAGTTGCTTGGAATTAAAGCCCATTGAACACAAAAATACTGTTCTAATACAGGGGTAGGCAATCTAAGGCCTGGGGGCCGGATGCGGCCCCCCCAAGGCCTTTGGACTGGCCCCAGGCCAATCCTACCACTGCCACCGCCCGCCATGATAATATTGATTTTTGTTGTTATTACTTGTTC
>CM034703.1:100320135-100335959 GCA_020142125.1 Phrynosoma platyrhinos
TTGGGCACATGTCTCGGGAAGGGTAAACCTATTCCATCCACTTTTGGACCTTCTGCCTGTCACTCCTACACAGCCCTCTGACAGCCTTTGCCACAGGAAACAAGGTTCTTGATTTAAGATTTTCTAACTTAACGTTACACTGTTGGCTTCTTAAACTACTTATGTACTTCCTATCCTTTTGAGAGAACTGTCCGAATAAAGCTTTCTTTTAATGACTTCTTAATACTATTTAAATTCTGTACACCTTCATCGAGAGATAATAGTGAAATCTTTAACCACAGTTTTGAGATTAAAAGGCTAACCTTTCCTAAATACTGTTGGCTTTCATCTCTACAATAATACCACACAGAGCAGCTTTGCTAGGATCAAGGATTAAGAATATCCAGCTTCAGTATGTGGAAAGGGGCAATACAGGAAAGGGAAGAGACTACTGTTTTGTTTTTTCATATCAGCACCTGCAAGTTGTACTTACCAGAAGATCCCACTATTTTAGAAGACTTATACTTGTATTTCTACCTCATATAATGATGCCATAAGATGGTGTTGAAATAAAGGCTAATAACAATTATATAGCACATTTCTTCAAGTATACAAAGCGCTTTTATATGCCCTCTTAGTAATCCTTACAACAATGCTATTGTAACTATGAGAACCTTATACATCGAACCAACATCGAACCAAAATGCCTCCATTTTGTATGTCCTCTGCCATTTTCTTTGTATCTTGTTTTTTATAAGAACTCTGTAGAGCATAGATAAGGGAACTACGTAACTACAAGGCTAGTCTGGACTGGTTTGGGTTGGTTCATGAAGCAGTGAACAGGATGACATAGCTCACCTATGCAAGCAGTCTAGATTAAGTATGCACAATAATGTTTCTAGGAACTTTCCCTTTGCAGCAAAGTATATAAGGCTTGTGCGTACTCAATAAACTTGTTTCGCCTGCTCTCTTATTGTGAAGCTTGAGGGGAGGGAATCTGACCTATTTGATCAAAGGTTCTGTGCTGTGTATCTTTCTTTTCTGACCAGGCTCAATGTGTCTTCCATAGCTCCATGCCTACTCAGCATCCAGGATATTGGTGTTTCAGGAACAGCCAACAACCATACCTTGGAAAGATATACTTTTCCATTGTTTTACCTTCCAGTGATAGTACTTAGAGTGGGAACAGCCCTTGGGCAGGTCAACTGCAGATTCTTACCACTTAGCTGGTATATGACTGTTATCCCCATGCTGAGATTGAGTGGCTTGCTTAAGATCACTCAAGAAATTAATGGGGGGGGGGAGTCTGCTTCAGAGACAGTCTGCCTCAGAGAAGCTCACTTATAGTTTACACATTTTCAGAGGTGAAACTTAGGCTACAATCTTATACATGCTCACTGAGCCTTTCTTCTGAGTAGATTAGCCTAGAATAGCATTGTAGAAGAAATAAACAATGAAATAACTGAAAAAGTGAATCAAGAAGATTGCCAAGGAGAATGGAACATTGCTGAAAACTTAAGGATTGACATTTAACAGCACCATATCATCACACCTGCCTACTCTTACCTTACCACTACGACCTAAAAGATGTCCCTTCCAGCTACTAGCTTCATACTGCAGGTGAGAGTTGGCTGCATGCAAAGTAACCAGGAAAAAACACTGTCCTGTATGGAATTGTGAAGCTCCCCTTCAAATGAAAGCACTTCTCGATTAACCTTATCAATATAAAAATCTTGAATGGATTATGAAGTTGTTCTTTCAGACAAGTTCTCCTGGTCCTGAGGTCTCATTAAAATTTTTATGGGGAGGAAGTCACCAAGAAAAATCTAGCATGGCAGGGAAGTTGCACTTCTATTTTGTGCTTGAGGTTTTTAGCCTATACGCACACCCACATTATGAGACATGGCTCTCATGACAATTTAAACCAAAATAGGGTTCAGTAAAACACTTATTAGAGAGCCAGCATAGTGCAGTGGTTTGAGTGCTGGGCTAGGATTCCAACTGGGGAGCCTCTTGCCCATGCTAGCCTTTGACACAAGCAAGGTCTTGCACCTGGTCACCCTGGAAGCAGCAACAAGTAGCCAGCCTTACTTTCGCTGTAAGGCCAGCACAGGCAAGAGGGAGGAGCAGGCCTGGGCCACTGCCAGTGCTGTATTTGCACATGAGAGGCTTGGGCAACAGAGGAAGAGGCAGTGGTGGTGGCAAGCTGGGCATGGCTGGAGTAGACGCTGCTGGCTGGTTGCTACACAAGCAGAAGACTAAATATCAAGGCATTGGAAGGCACTTGGGTTGTCACCAAAGAGGAAAGGGGGCAGTACACCAAAAAAGTTTGGGGACTGCCGGTCTAAAAAGATCCAGTGTCTAAAGAGACTGAGTGAGACCTTGCACAATCATTTTAGACAACTGTCTCTACAATGCGCAAAGTGAAATACCAACAAACTGGAAAGCATGTAAACAATACAAGATTCTTACAGACCAGAAAACACTATGCAACCTTTCTAATCTTCAAGGCCTCTTCATTAGATGTTTGAGGAAGAAAAAGTCTGGTTGATGTGGGTGCCACAGAGTCTGCATTATGCCACAATCTTATTAACACCAAAGATTAACAGCCCCCAATAGGTGAGCAAACATTTCAGTAACCTGTTCACATTGATACACGTTATTAGTTTATGTAACACAAATATAATTATGGTCATGTTTCATGGATATGCTTTATTGAAAATCTGGATATTTGTACTGATTATGTGTTTTTCATTCTATGATTATGTAATATCACACTGTTATCCAAGTTAAATTCCTGAAAGCAACTCCCTTATGGTGGCCAAAAACAATGTAATTGAAGATGGTAATACAGCAAGCTACCTGCTTCTTACACTTATAGTGTATCAACCACAGCACTTTTCCAAAGCATGTCTGAATTTCTTCACTTTACTTTCCAATGAAATCTACCTTTCCTTTCAAAATGTAGCAAAATTCCATTCTCCAATAACTGGTAGCTCTGAATCTGTTTGCAATGACTTTTCTACTATGTGTCCTCCCAGATACATGACATACATTAAACCTACATTTACTCATCCTTTGAATAGACCCACTGAAATTAATGGAAAATCTGAATCCAGTCCATTGTGTTTGAGAAGGAATATTTTGTATTGATGAAACATTCTTCAGGGTTGTGAACTTCATCAAAACAGGTGGTACTTTGCTTAATTTACTTTGTCCAATGCCTGGATTCTAAACACCAAAACTTTATCAGTAGCACCAGGGTATTGTTGAAAATATGCACTAGCATCTTTACCACTATCAGAAGTGCAACATATTTTCTGGAAATGTGTTCCATTTGTATGCTAATTTTCTGCTTTTCCTGAAGAACATACAGTGAACATGATCCCACATATGTAACATGAAGCCTATGCCCGAACAGACTTTAGCCACACAGGATATGATATCACACATAGATGATGCTCCCCTAGCAATTTGGGTGCACAATCTGGAGTGGTTTGTGCTTTCTATGGGGTGCATATTTCTATATTCATTTCTGCAAACATTCAGTATTATTCAAATGAGCATGTCATGTGTTTAAATTCCATTGAAGCACTGGACCAGATTCACTGCTGTGACATCTCCAAAAAGTTAATCTCCTGATGGTCTAGATGTGTGATTTGGGATGGCCAAAAGCCTTTGTTGATGTAAACATCCTAGCTAATGGGCATTTATACATAGTTTGGCTATTACTGATATGGTGACAATGCATTCAACAATGTCTTGGACACAAAATGTTGTGATGAATTTAACAGTAAGCCAGACAGTACACTCTGCTGAAGGTATGAGTATGTGAAAGGGAGGGATGAAAACCTTATTGAGGGGTGCTGTATTTATTTCAACATATATGAGCTGTTATTGGCATTGGGGTGCAATGGTTGATTGCATATTGCTCCACAACAAAGTATTGGCCAGATGTTAACAACTAACCCATCAAAAAGGTCATGGGTATATGATTTTTGGGTCTTTGGTGTTTATAGTATACACCAGGGGTCGGCATACCTTTGGCTGGTGGGGCCGGTTCCACTGTCCCCCGGTCGGCGGGCTGAAGGGGGGGTTGAGTGCACACGCACTACTCCCACCATTGTGTGCATGCGTGCGTGAGCACGGGCACCATTTTGGAAAGCAAAATGGCGCTCGCGCTTGCACACGCATGCACACGATGGCGGGTGCCATTTTGGAAAGCAAAATTGCACCCGCGCTCGCGCACACATGCGCACAACGGTGGGCGCCGTTTTGGAAAGCAAAATGGCACCCCATGTCATATGCGGTGGCAGCAGTGGGACCGGCTACGGGCCGGTTACAAGGCCTTGGCGGGCCGGGTTCGGCCCGCAGGCCATATTTTGCCGACCACTGGTATACACATATCCCAGTTTTCTATTCATTTATACATATTTTTGCTGTTATTGTCATTGTACTCTTGACAGTATCCAGCACCACCAAAAATGCTAGACCAGAAGCAAATCTCTGGCAACTCACATAAGTTACTATAAAGAAGGTATGGCTGATCCCACCAAGCCCTCTGAGACTTCTCCCACCATCACCTCTGGTACTGCTTTAAGGATGCTGTTTCACCCTGCTACATAGCTAGAACAATTCTTGGTAAGAACAATTTAGCTTAAAATAATACACTTTGGGTTAAAGATATGAACACCTACCACATATATGCACCAGGATTGGGGGAAAAAGTTTCTTAAAAAACTGTGTTTGTTTGTTTTTTGTTTAAACTTTGTTTTTACAATATTTACTATAATAAGCAAGATTCAGTTACTTTCATTAAAACATTAATGCAAAAAATGTTTAAAACCCCCTTTTAAAGCAGGTTGTTTTAGTTGAACTTATGTTAAATTAAGCATTTGTTTCTGAATGGTATTTCATGCACTATAAAATAAAATGATTCAAAAGAAGCAATGACACTGAATACTGGTCTAATAATGAACAACTGCCAATAAACTGTTAAAAATTAAAACGTTTACATTCAAACAGTAATTGTTTATAGTAATAGCCAGACTTAAAAATAGAAATAGCTAGTCTTTAAAAAATGAATAATAAATTTTAAAAACAAATGTTGCTTTTTTTAAGCCATATGGTTTAAACCTGCACCCCTGATATGTATATTTTATGCCTCTCAGCAAACAATGCATTCAGAAGAAGGGAACTGGCAAATGTGCTACTGTATTTTAAAGGATTTTTTTTGTCATCTCTTTTATTTCTTCTTTTTTTGTTTCTTTATTCTTTGACTTCTTTATTTTTTGCTCTATTTGACTAATTTGTCTATATGTATTCAACTTTGTATGATTGTTCTATGTCTTTTATTGATATTATTTTTATACTTTAATAACATTTTTTAAAAAATTTAAAAAATCTGTTGCCCTCTGGGAGCACTGCTTTCTAGAATCTATCAAAAATATTTAATGTGGGCAAATATATTAATGTGTTAATATGTTTTATTTCTTTAACCAAGAGTACAATTTCTGGTTGAAAAGTTTAATTATAAGAATAATGTACTGGCAGCAGAGGATGTGGGGGAAACAGAAAAGTTAGGACTACATTTAAATTATGGCTCTTCTGACTTCTGCCCTCCATCCCCTCATCTCCACTGGATGAATGAGGTACCATAATAAAAATTATACTCACACTGGGATGTTTTCAAAGGCATCTTCAAAGTTTTCCTGAAAAATTAGTAAGAACACATTGTTAGTAAGCTGACAATAAATACACATTTACACTATCTTGCTATATACAAAAAATTAAACAAGTGCTTTATATACTAGCTAGATACTACATTCACATTGAATGTAGATTCTTTTTGTGTACATATACTACATTCACAAAGAGAATACTTGTCTGAACTGAGTAAAAGTGTTCTAAACAATGCTCAAGGTTGTACAGTAGTTGTTTTTTATCTGCTATTTGTAAACTGTCCTGAGATCTTTCTGCTACAGGATGGGGTAGAAATATTTTAATAAATAATAAATACAATAAATAAATAGTGATAGTATTATTTTAAAAATATTTCATTATCTTCATTTAATAAAATACACTGCCTGCCACATAGTAAAATACTGCAAGCATTCACTGAGTATATCATACCTTATCCTTTACACCTTTTTTTACTATATTTGTACACCTTAACCTAAACAGAAAGATCTTAATAGTGTAATTTGAGTTTTTAAAAGATTTGTAAAAAGGGGAAAATCAGATGGAAGGCAAGATACCCTTTTCTTTTAAAATATATCTTTTTCCCTCTCATTGGGGGAAATAAGCATTTTTAAATAAATAAACATGTTGCTTTTTAGTGACAAAAATAAAAGCAATCAGAAAAAGTGAAAGGCCCAAATAGTCAAACCCCATTTAATAAACAGAATATGGCACACTCAAAGACTTAACATGAGAATACACAATAAAGTATTATGGCCTATCCAAGCAAGTCCTTTCAAGACAGTGTGAAGAAGCCCATTTTAATAGACTATTTGTAAATATAGCTTTGTTGTAGATCTGCAAATCAAGAAAGCAATAGTGATTCTATTAACTGATTACAATTTGAAATGTTATCCCTAAATATGTTTACCTATTCAGACTTTAAAAAAGACTCCAAAAACTAGTGGATGGGGGAAGGACTGAGATTAAATAAAGCCTGAAAGAAAAGAGTCCAACTTGAGGGAGACAAACTTGTCTCCTCATTCATATTACCTAGGAAAACAGAATTTGAGGAAAATGGCTTTCTCTAAGAAAAGTGTAACTGTATTCTTAAATAGCAAGTTGGACACTAAAAAACAAGTTCAAGGCACCAGTACTAAGTATCCCTAAAGTTTAGAATATGAGTGCTCACACCACGTCTGTAAATCTGATTTATCCTCCTATAGAATATGCAGTTAAAAAGTGATATGTTTATGAATTCAATAATTCAATTCAATAAAAAAAATAATAGTCTGAGGGGAAGTTATGTTCTTAGTTTAATGCAAAATTTTCAATGAACCACTTCTCAACTGCTACAAATTTAAACAGCAAGTTTGTAACACATGATTGCTAATCTAAAAAGTCAATGCGTAGTGATTGTTAGATCAATGCTATTTTTATTTCATGAAAGAATACCATGTTACTATGCACAACTAATCTAGGATTTGTTTGCTTTTGTATTTAAGGGCAGAACAGGATTGCTCTGTTACCTAGACTCCATTTCACCTCTTATGAATTTAAGCTAGATGGACTTAAAAAAGAGAAGTAATTCTAAGAACTTGACCAATGAGAAAATCTGTTATAGATAACTTTCCCTTGTGTGCCAGCCATTGGATGACTGTCACCCAAGGGCAATATTCAACTGTTACTTTAGACAGACGCTGGTAATAAACTTCTTTCTCCTGGTTGGCTTTTTGTGCAAATGTATGATTTTCTTTCAAGTCACAATACATATATTTTAAATCGATGGATATGCAAAAATAGCAAAATGATTGGTGGAAGCTCATCACTTCATGACATCAGATCAGCTGCCAAACTGCTGACACTATTTACAATTTAGCACACTTGACATATGCATGCTAGAAACCAGTTCCTGGTAGTTGATACAACTGGATATATCAATGTAACACATTTGCTATGCTGGAGCTTCATATACTGTATATTAAACACTGTATTCAGAACTGGTCAAAGTTGAAGAAATTCCAGAGACAGTTACAAGGATTATAAAGGCAAAGACAAGTGACAGCTTAAAGAAAAATCTTGTTTATTATGTCATGTACTTTCAAAATTAGAAGGAATCTATTTTCTCCAATGCAAACAGTCAACACCTTTGATGACAAATGGGTTCAATCCTCCTTGATTGGGTTGCTGCCCCCATTTGCTCCTAGAGGCAGGAAGAGAAAAGCACAAACAAAAGACCTTCCTGCACCCCAAGTGGGAGGGGCAACCCTGGAAAGGTCAGTTTTTAACCAGCTATGGAAAAGGTTGGACTAATAGTGAAAAGAAAGGAAAAAAGGGAACAGGGGGTCAAGACAAGACGAAGTCTCTGTGGTCCAGGGTTGCTATAGCAGCATGGAAAGGGTGGGCAAGAGGATCGAACCCTCTCTACTGGAAATGGACATACATCAGGTAAAACTGATGTTCCTTTCCCAACGGAGAGGGTGAGATCCTCCATACAATGCAAACTGGAGTAGGGACAACCTCACTGCCCTCAGCTCTAGCCAGTTGATGCTATGCTGTTGTTCTCAGTGACTGCACCTACTCTGAGTAAGGAGGGGTCTGCAGTGGGCATCCCAGCCCCTCAGACTTGCATTTATGGTTATCTGAACCCTACTGGATTTCCACATTGGTCAGCCCCCTTGATGGGGGAGGAGATCCACCAGTCGAGGGAGTCCAGAATGGTTGGGTGGACCGGGATGCTACCCTTGTCTTTGTGAACAATGGCCTCCTGTTGAGGTAGAAGAAACCACTGCAGCGGTCTAGAGTGGAGGCGTGTGGCGCACACTACAGCCACCTTCCTACTTTTACACTTTAATTCTAGATGGCTGTACTTTGGGAACTTGTTATCCCCACTTCTACCACCTAATAAAGTGCCAGTGACTCACACTGCCTTTTTAGTGTAGTCCCACCTCCAGAATAACAAAATACTGGTAGCGTGTTTTGTGACTAAAACATAGACCAAGTAATGATGAGATAAAAAAAATAAATTATTTTACATCAACATGCAATAAAGGTAACTTGTTTCAGGACTTGCTATTATAATCTTTCTTAGTTACAGACTTATAACATATGTTACAAATTCAGTCACAGTACCTCAGCCTCTCTGGCTAATAATATCTAACTGGAGAGAACACCTTGAGCATTGTTTAGTAACTCTCTCTCTCTCTCTTCCAGAGCTCTGTATGTGTTCAGAGTTTACCCTTTCTAAACTCAAACTCCCTAAAATTCAGTTCCCTCAGGAATACTTTAAACACAGCCCTCTCACTGGCTTAACTTTTCCAACACACCCTCTAAACCAAATCTTCTTCTTCTCTCTCACTGTCAGCCTGGGCTTTTATACTACTCCCAGCTGAACTCCCATTGGCTGGCTCTCAGCTGCCTCCTCATTGGCCAGCTGGACCTCTGTTCACCACAGGTGTGCCCATGGAAGACAATCCATGGCCGAGATCATCAGTCCCTGGAGGTGGGCTAGAAGAGCAATTTCGCTGCTCCTGTGCCCCTGATGCACTCACTGCCCAGGCAATGGCCTCTATCCTTTTGGGAGACAGTGAGACAGTCCCATGAGCTGTGTCTAGGATTGCTCCGAGATGTTGGATCTGTTGAGCGGGGATGATGGAATTCTTTTTCGGGTTTACCAAGCAGCCGTGGTCCTGAAGCGACTGAAGGACCCTGGAGACATCCTGATGACCCCTTTGCATTGATGGTGAGTGAAGATTGTCCATACTCCAATCTGCCACCAGGACTACCATTATCTTGGTGAACAACCTGGGAGCCAATGAAAGGCTGAAAGGAAGGGCCTTATATTGAAAATGGTGTCTATCATAGGCGAAGTGCAGGAATCTGCGATGATCCTCGTGGATGGGAATATGAAGGTAAGCATCCTGGAGATCGAGAGAGGTCAGGAAGTCTCCAGGTTGTAAGGCCTCTAGGATAGACTGCAGGATTTCCATGCGAAATTTCCTCTTTTTTACAAATCTCTTGACTCCCCTGAAGTTGATGGCCAACCAAAAGCCTTCTTCTTGGGGACAAGGAAAAAAGTAGCATCCAGAGCTAATAGTTCATCTATGGCATCCAGAAGGAGGCGATGCTTTTCAGGGTTCTTGGATCTGGGAAAAAGGATGAATCTGTCGCAGGACCTGCAAAGAAGCTCTATACAAGTATCTGTGGCAAAGGGTCTCCAGTACCCATCTGTCTGACGTTGAGGTCTCCCAGACATGAACAAAACCTCGAAGATGGCCCTCCACTTGTGGCATCTTGTACTGTTGACTGTTTTTGCGCTGTCCCTTCCTGGTGGCAGGGGGGCACAGAGGAGGACTTGGGTGAGAAACTGGACCTTAACTTTGGCTGCGATTTGGCTCCCAACGCTACTTAGGCTGTCTGTTATCTCTCATGTGATAGGAGGAAGAGCCGGCAGAAAAAGAGGGTCTGGAGGAGTGAAAGGAGTGGCGTTTGGATCTAGAATGACTCTTATCCTCCCCTCTCTTACCAGTTGGTAAGGCTTTTTCCTTGTCCTTGTCTTCCACCAAGATGGGATTAAGGGAGTCTCTGAACAATTTGGAGCCCAAGTATGGGATGAAGGCCATATTTTGTTTTGATTTCAGTTCTGCACTCCAGTTCTTTAACCATAGCTGAAGGCAGACAGGTACTGTTGCAGCCTGGGCCCTGCTGCACTACATGTAAGATGCTATCCACGTTTAGACAGAAGCCTTGACAAGCTTATTCAGAGACTGGCATAGTCTGGTATGGGAGGTTGGGGGATCCTCTAGGAGACCTCTGGCCCCTTGCAGGCAAACTTTAGCCACTAGGGAAGAGCTGGTGGCTGTTCTATGGAGAGGGCCTCGTGTGCCTTTTTCAAGGCTGACCTGGCCTTCCTGTCTTCTACAATCTTGAGAGTCTTCATCCTCCTTGCAGAAGACTGCTGAGGAGACAAGGGCAGAGACAGGAGCATCCACCTGAAGTTTTTCCATAATTGGCATGGGGAAATTGTAGAGCCTCTTTACAGAGCCATGGCATGGTCTGCTAGCAGATGGTTTATTCCACTCCTCGGTGATGACCTGCATAAGGTTAGCTGGAATCTCTCGGGTGGAAGTGGGCGGAGCCAGGAACAAGTCCTCTCCCACACATGGGAAGTCAGAGTCCTGAAGGAGGATCTGTTCTGCTGGGAGCACAATGCCCTAGCCATTTTTCTTAACAGCATGGGGAACTCATCAATCTTGAACAGGCTTAATTGAAGAGAAATAATGTCCATGTCCTGCTAGGAGTGAGGCAGGAAAAAGAACTGACCTTTCCAGGGTTGCCTCTCCCACTTGGGGGGGCTGGAAGGTCTTTGTTTATGTTTTTCTCTTCCTGCCTCTAGGAGCAAATGGGAGGAGCAACCCAATCTAAGGAGGATCTCACCCTCTCTGCTAGGAAATGAACCCTGATCTCTAAAGTCATCATCCAACATTCAGACCACTATACCAGTGGTCCTCAAAGTTTTTACCCTTGTCACCTCCTTTACATCTATATCCAGATGTTGTGGCTCTCCGCGCCTGACATAGTACAGTGGGTCCTTGGTATCCACTGGAGTTTAATTCAAGGATTACCCATGGATACCAAAATCCGTAGATGCTCAGGTCCCATTAAATATTATAGCATTGTAAAATTGTCTCCCTTATATAAAATGGCAAAGCCAAAGTTTGCTTTTGAGAATTTATATATTTTTGAATATTTTCAAGCCAAGGATCTTTGAATCCATGCATACAAAGGTCTGACTGTATATGAATAAAGATATTTTGTTTAGTGTGCGTATACATTCATATATATTCATATTTTATTATCTTATAAGGAAACAGCTCTCCTCCTTCTGCTCTCTCAGGTAGAGGCTCCAAGCACCCTCCTTGCCTTTCTCTTCCTTACAGGTTTGGGAGGCAGGGAGGGATCAGGGGCTCCAAGTCTCACATACCTCTTAAGCAACTCTCATGCCCCCCTGGGGGTCCTGTCCCCACAATTTGAGAATCACTGCAGTATACCACACTGGCTCTCTCCTCTAACCCCCCCTACACATGCACGCATGCGCGCGCGCACACCCACCCACACAGAGGCACAGAAACACATACACATACATTTATACTTCACACTTCAGGCATAACGTATTTAAGGGTACTAGCCAAAACGTTTGGGCTACTAATGTTCTAGACCAGGGGTAGGCAACCTTTTTGAGCTGGGGGCCAGGTTGCTGTCCCTCAGACGATTTGGGGGCTGAAGCACCAAAAATAAATAAATAAATAAATTTTTAAAAAATTAAAAATTCAAAAAATGCATGCACACTCTCTCAGCCCCAGAAAAGTCATGGCAAAACCCCTGTGGAGATTTTGCCAAGAAAACCCCAAGAACAAGTAATAACAACAATGATCAATATCATCATGGCGGGCAGTGGTGGCGGCGGCAGGACCAGCCTGGGGCCGGTCCAAAGGCCTTGGGGGGGCGCATCCAGTCCCCGGGCCTTAGGTTGCCTACCCCTGTTCTAGACTTATCTGCAAGGCTCTACTTTTAAGCCCCACTGTTCAACAATGGGAGGGATTTAAGCATATGTTTATTTCTAATGAGATACAGAAACTGGATTAAATTCATCTGGATGAACTTCAATTGGATTAAATTCTTCATTGACATTTTTTTATAAATAAAAAACACATTTGAGAACTTTCATAAAGAAAACCATGTCTGTATACTAGGTGCTGTTGAATTAAAACTAGTTTTTACATAGTCTTTGCTCAAAACTACTTATTTAAAAATATTAATATAACAGGAATACAGATGTTAAAGTCTGAGTGTCAAAATATAGTCCACTTACTATCCAATAATTTTGTTACAGTGGTCTGGATATTGCAAATAGATGACAATCAGTATGAAGAATATGCAACTGTAAAAATCCAGTTAAACCTACCTGCCTGTGTGTAACTAATTGACACTTAGCACTAAAGTAGCTGGCACTATTAAGCTGTTCTGTTAAGCTTAAAAGTCTCTGTAAAACCTTGAGGAAAAGGATGGCTCCAGCTCAGTGTCTGTGTCTTTTAATGTAATTTGGATTAAAGCTCTATATCTGGACACAGCTTTGATTTTGTCAAGAGACAACACGGAATAGCCAGCTGATTTTAGAAAAGATTCAGTATGGTCAATCTGATAGTATATGGAATAGAAATTGTAAAAGTTCATTTCCTTTTGCTGGGTATGGACTCGCCTTTCGGCTATTTACACTGTAAACCACCTGCTTTCAAATCCACTTGCAATTACATTGACAACACATGGCAAAAGAAGTCTTCTGTTCTCTAATAATAAATAAATCTTGAGACTCATGCTTTATTAAACATTAAAATATGATTTCCACAAAATAATTAAATATTTCTTGGAACTGGGCATAAAATAGGCTCATCTATGAACCCTTTGTACATGGTGAATTAACAAAGAGAACAGTAAGAAAGCTAAAGACAGGGAGCAAGACTAGGCATATTCTATCAAACTACAGTTACCCCTCCACATCCGCAGACTTGATATCCATGGAGAGGCAACCACCATTAACATGAATGGGGCACCCCCGCAGTTCACGCCCTATGTGCGCGTGGACAGGGCACACCCCATTCAAGCCAAATATTTGTGGGCATACTTTTGTAAAGTTCCAGGGTAAAGGCAAGGTATTAATAATAGCTATAGTAGTGGCAGTGAGAGCCAGGGTGGCATTGGACTACAGCTCTGGAGACCAGGGTAGAAATCCCTGCTCAGCCATGGAAACCCACTGGGTAACCGTGGGCAAGCCACACTATCTCACCTCAGAGGAAGGCAAAGGCAAACCCTGTCTAAATAAATCTTGGCAAGAAAACTCTGTGACAGTGTTACCTTAGGGTCATCATAAGTTAGAAACAAACTGTTTTAGGTTACCATAAGACCAATTAGGATATGAAAACCTGGGAGAAAACATAGCCTCTAAAACTGGCCCAGAGTGTTGTTCTTATCTTAGTCAAAGTTTAGTAAGAAAGCAATTTCTTTCAGCACATTTTGGTCCACTGGTAACACATTTTCTTCCTGGCTTGCTTTCAACTCTTATTGTTTTTTCCTTGTAGGCTGAGTCCTTTACTATATTTAACCTGGCTTCTAACTTCTCACTTCTAGCTCTTCTGTTCTGTAAATTGTTAAAACCTCCAACCAATCAAGACAGCAGAATTTTGTAAAGTACCAAAGGACCTTCTGAATCTCCTTGCTCGAAGGACTTCTGAACAAAAGGCACTAATTTCAAGAACTCTCATACAAACAAACACTGAGGATGGTTGAACAATTCATTCACACCCTCCAAATCATGTCTTTGAACAGCATAGTAAAGCAACAGGTCTAGATTAACTTTTGTGTGAAAGGAGATTCCACATGGCTCCTATTTAAACATAGATGACAAGGAAAAGATTTTGGGTAGATTATGACAAGGGTTGGGAAAATGTGTTCTGTATACAGTCCTGGTGACCCTAGACTCCACCAAACTGGCCAAAAGAACCCCAAACCAGCTGCAAATACAACAGTTTACATCTCCCACACCCAAGCTCTCCAACAGTCAAAATACTGTTTAAAACAGCCAAACTCAGGAGTTTATCACACGGGACAGATCCAATGCAGAAACTGGATTTAAACTGAAAAAAATTGCAAAAGTGGGTAGTTTTTCAAACAACATTTGAGATTAACTGAACAGAAAGTAGAAAAAACCCACAAAAGCGGGTTGTTTTTCAGATGACATTAGCATTAATGAGAATTAACACAATATTAACCTGAATGGAAACTAAACAAAACCCACTCCTTTTTACATCCGGAAAATCCTGAAAGTAAAAAGTAGCAGGTTTTGACTACTTTCTGTTCAGGTTAATGTGACATTAACCCCGTTGTGTGTTGAAAAACTACCCGCTTTTGCGGGTTTTTAAATCCCGTTTCTGCATGGGATTTTTGCAGTTTGCCCCCATGTGATAAACTTCTCAGCCAAAATGGCAGATGGATGTGACATGATGTGCCTAAAGGCAAGGGGCGGGAGGTGGAACTGGTTCCTATGCAGTTCCCCACCCAGGGTATAAGAAGACACTTCTTTAAAATTCCTGATACTAGCACACTGTCTCCATCCAGATTTATTAGGAGGGATTGCCATCCGAATAAATTATGCCACATTAAGTATGACCAATTAATTCATTTGTTCAGTTGTCCATTTGTAGCAAGACAGGGTATTTAAAGTATTCATGCCACTATCTTACAAGCCACTGGGGGCAGGGAGATATTGGACTTCCCACAATAAACAAAGTAACCAGTATGGTAAAAGGGTTTTAAAACACATACATACACCAATACAGAATGTTCATCTACATAGGCAATCTTGACAGGTTACAAGGGACAGTTATAAAACTTAACTTTTAAAAGATCATGAAAGTTATATTTCCCATTTAAACAACAGAAAGATAAGAAAAAAGCATAATGTGGAGATGTATGTTTGCTTATATGGAATAACACTGCTTGATCTATTATCAATTCCTATGCCAGTTCATTCAGCATTTCAACTTACCTGTCCTTCTCTAGTCCTGAAGGTAATTTTATACAACATATTTAATAGTTGTGTGTGTGAAACACTGAAGCATCAGAAAGCAAGGTGTCACTATCTCAGTTCCCCATGAAAAAAGTTTTGGTTTTTGGAGCATAATTTTGGAATTCCAGATAAGGGATACTCAACCTGCATTGACTGCTGCGAACTTTGTTTTATGATGACCCTGTAAGTGACAGACCTTCAAATCACAGCCCTGCTCAGATCTTGCCAACTCAGGGCAGTGTCTTCCTTGAGTCTATCTACCTATAATGTAGTCTTCCTCTAGTACATTTGTTTATTTATTTATTTACTGTATGTATACCCTGCTTTCTAGCCACAAAGGCTCTCAGAGCAGCTTACAGATAGTTAATTAGACATTTCCCTGCCCTCAGGCTTACAATCTAAAAGGTTTATTAAAGTTATTTATATTTTGAATTTTAGTTTCTAATGGATGTGATGGAGATGCAAATGTGGATTTTGTACAAGCAATGGTGGCTTATTTTGTTGTTGTTGTTAACTGCCTTCATGTCGATCTCAACCCATGGCA